>VWZE01013311.1:309977-382709 GCA_013396675.1 Eubucco bourcierii
CTTTTCCCTCCTCCCCCCCCCCCCCCCTTTTCTTTCTTACTTTATGAAAATCTTCTATATTTAGTACTTAGGAAAGTAACAGACAAGATGAATAATTAGGCATCCAGCAGGGCTAAATCAACAAAGCTCCTCTGAACTCAGTTCACAATGAACACAATTTCAGTGTGAGATTCTTCACATCTTCCCTATCAAAGGGTCCCATATGACTCCAGTTATAGATCCTTTTAATCTCTGCCTAATTTAGGAGTGAAAGGAAGGATGCCATCTAAGAGAGAATGAGGTCTGTTTTCTAACTAACCTGAGCTGAGCCACCATATATGAGCAATTAAGACCCTAATCCTGGACCACTTAATTTCCCAATTGCTTTTACTGGTTTTTCAAATGATGGATTATTGATTCTTGTTTTCTTCATGGAAGCACTGCAAGTACAATCAGGTGCTCTGAACACCCTGCATCTGAATAAGGGAAAATTCATGGTGTTCCATCTGGAGCAACATGCTCCCTACCAATGTAGAGGCGATACCCATAGAAGTTGTGGAGCCTTCTTCTCTGGAGATCTTCAAAACCCACCTGGATGTGACCCTGTGCAACCTGCTCTGAGTGAACCCGTTTTAGCAGTGGGGGTTGGTCTAGATGACTTCCAGAGGTCCCTCCCAACCCACACCTTTCCAAGATTCTGTGACTGCAAACCCAGCACCATAAACCCCCTATCTGCCTGTTGTGATTTACCTACATAATTCCTGCCGAAACAGTAGGAACTGAAAATCCCAAAGAGTTCTATTAGACTGACTTCAGGACAGCCAGCAGGAGGGGTGGCTGGGAACATGGGCACGTGCAGTGAGTTTCGGACGTCAATAGCTACACAAGGCAGGGCGATGTCTTTGGGAAATCCATCAACTTTTTCTTCCCACAACCTGCCACACCTCCTGCTTTCCTCCCAGTGACTGACTTGCCAAGCAGCCTTGCTTTACCTACCACAAGTTGTCCACCTTCCAGCCTCTCTACCAAATCTCACCCAATCTGTTTGCTCACAGACAGTATTATCCCTGTTTCTCCGTCCTCTGCAGACACACCTCAAAGCCCCAGTTGCTGTTCTCAAGGAGTGTCACTCTTCAAGTATGTCCATTTTGTAGAAGCTTCAAGTCTTTTAAGGACAGTTAAAGGGCCATGGAGACTCTTGCAAGAGACTGAAATCACAGAATCATAGAATGGTTTGAATTGGAAGGGACCTTTAAAGATCATCTAGTCCAAGTCCCCTGCAGTGAGCAGGGACATCTTCAACTTGATCAAGTTGATCAGAGCCCCATTCAACCCAGCCTGGAATATTTCCAGGGATGGGGCATCTACCATCTCTTTGGGCAACCTGTGCCAGTGTTTCGCTACCCTGATTGTATAAAATTTCTTCCTAATATCTAGTCTAAATCTTCCCTCATTAAGTTTAAAACCATCACCCCTCGTCCTGTCCCTATCATTGTGTAAATGTCCCAAACCTCCCCATAAATATTGTGTAAAACTGCAGTGCAAGGTAAGGCCTTCACACCCATGGAATACAGCATATTTCATCCCTGCCTACTTTCGATACTCTACGATTGCCAAGGGCTGGTAGGCACAGCAAGCAGCCTGTGAAGGAATCAAATGAGGTCTATGGAGTCAAGATGTTGGTTTGATTCCTGCTTAAAAAAATATTGACAAGACTGGTAAGATTCAGAAACCAAGGCTGATGCCTTTAGGAGGCCAAGTGTTTCAATCACATGGAAAAGACACATCCCTGCAATGAAAGGATTAGACGCTTGCTCCTGTTTATATCTAAGTACCTTTGAAGACCATCTTCTACCCCATCCCTCTATCAAAGAAGGAAAAAACCCCCCAACACTACGTTACTATCTTCAAACACTTGTATATTTATAGCCGTTCTTATTTCAGTTCAGTTTCACAGGGTTTATGGTCAGCTATCCCTCACACTACTGTACCTCACTATGGAGTGATGTCCTGCTGGAGTGCAATTATGGTACATGGAATAGTATGGTTTTTAAAGGTCAGCAATTTAGGAATGCAGTTTATGTGGGATCATCACCTCTACCTGTCCACTTACACTTAAACACCTGGTTTGCAACAAACAGAGCCTGTGCCTTCCCTTCCCCTGGCTTCCCCCAGGATAATGTTTTAGCACTATGAGTCATGCACAGATGCAGCCTCATGTATGGCATGAGGCAGTATTTTTCTGCGGGGTTGGTTTGTTTGTTTGGGGAGGTTTTGGTTGTTGCTTGCTTGCTTTTTGTTGTAGCTAGATTGCTGCTGTTGTTGGTTTCACAGAGAACAAGCATATCACTAAAAAATCCCAGTAACTGCATTTCTTTCTCAGATCCATGTGATGAACACAGACTTGTAAACCTCAAAAAGCTGTTCCACGTCTGCAGAATTCTAGTTTTCAGTGGCCTCACTCTGTAATCAGATTTTCTCTAGAAAAAATCACCTTTGGAGTTTTTTTTTGTTGGTTTTTTTTTTCCCCTCCACTGGTCAACAACTACAATTAATTAGAAGAGAGGTGTGTGAGTATGTGTCTGTCTGTGTGTATGAATAATGGAATGAGACACAGCTGGTAAAACTAGCAAAGCATAAATGTAATGTCTTGACCACTTGTCACTATTACAAAATCCTGTGGCATTTTCCCCTTGTGTATTAAGTCTTGCAGTGGGGATAATTACATTCTGTCTACTGAAATCCTTAGCTTAAATAGCTGCTACACTCACATATAGAAAGATATTTGTGTGCTCGTTCCTACCTCAGTGACTTCACTGCCACTGAAATCAGAGACTAACAGACCTTCTGAGCAATGCCTGTGTATGACATAATTGAAAGAATATCTACAAGGAGCCTATGCAGTCTGTAGTTTACCAAGGCACAGTTTCTATTTAGTTAAAAAATACATATATTCCCTACAGTAACCAGTTATCCAACTAGGTAGAGCATGCCACAAAGTCTGCTACTGCTCTTAAGACAGAGACCATCAGTGCCATGAAAAACACATTCAGCAAGCAAGATTTTGATAGTTAAATACTTCTTGCCTCTTCCTCACTAGAGTGCCCAAGTGTTAAAATGGTGAAAACTAAAATCTACGGACATGGTTCAAACAAGCAGTTATGTTTGGTAGTCATGCAGAATAGGGAAATTAATTATATTGTTGTTATTAATATTATGTGTAGCATTACTACTAGTTGTAATTATTATTCTTATCATTATTATTGATCATAGAATGGTCCGGGTCGGAAGGGACCTTCTAGTCCAAATCCCAGCAGTCAGCAGGGTCATCCTCAACTTTAGATCAGATTGCCCAGAGCCCTGTCCAGCCTCACCCTGAATATCTCCAGGGATGGGGACCCCAACCACCTCCCTGGGCAACCTGTTCCAGTGTTCTGCTGCTCTCATGGTGCAGAAACTGTTCCTGTCTAATCTAAATCTGGTTTTCTCTCATATGTCCCTTGTCCTATCACTGCAGGCCTTTGTAAACAGTCTCCTCCATTCTTCTTGTAGGCCCCCTTCAGGTTACTGGAAGGTATAATGTTGATGTCATTGATATTGTTGTTATTATCATTAATACTGTTGTTATATTCATATCAATATTAATATCTAATCCAGTTCAGTGTATTTTCAAGCACTGCAAAATTTTTAGATGTGGACTCCAATTCAAAGATCTCCAAAACTCATTTTTATTGTGCATAAACATTTGTGTGCACAGTTATTAGCTTGATAAATGATGCCTTTAGAGAATCCATAATAGAATGTGTGGCCAAATATCTAAGTGAAGTGTTCCAGGCACTATAGAGAAACAGTTGTGCTCCTGTAGAAATTAGACTTTCCAACAGGGATCTCCAAAGCCCCATTTGTACTTGAAAGACATGTCTCTTGTTTCACTTCTTTTTACTAGACAACAAATATCTCATCTGTATTCTGCAAAACACACCTTTCAACTGTGGGAGGAAAAACAACATTTTAGCATTCTGTGGGGAGGGAAGATAAGGAGGGGGAGAAGAGGAAGCAGGAAAGAGGGATTATTTCCCCAGCTACCTGCAAGATTAGAAGCACACTTCTAATGCAGGAGTTTTTTCATAGGGATAAAGGAGGAAGCTGTTTCAGGAAAGCATGAGAAACATTTTACGAATGCAGAAACAGGATCAGAGAAAAGTAATCTATACATTTATGTTCTGGTAGTAAATCTGGAGTTGCTCTTTCTGATCTGCAGATGTGCCTTTTACCTGGAATACAGCACAGCATAAAAGCAGGAGATAACTTTTAACCCAGTGTAGCAACACTAATTGTGCTGTTACTGTCTGTGCCTGTGCTGATGGGCAGGGCTGAAAGGTATCACAGATCTGAATTTCACAAAAGAAAAAGAACTGTTCTAGAATATACCCAGCCTGGAGAAGAGAAAGCCCTAGTGTGACCTCATTTGAGGCCTTTCAGGACGCCTGTAAGAAAGACCAGAATGATCTTTTCAGCAGCGCCTGCTGTGACGAGGTGGTGGTTTTAAACTGAAGAGGGGAGATTTAGGCTAGACATAATGAACACATTTTTGACAATATGAATGGTAAAAATCTGAAACAAGTTGCCCAGAGAGGTGGTACAAGTCCAGCAGACATTCAGCATCAGGTTGGATGGGGCTGCGAGCAAGCTGATGTAGTTGAAGATGTCCCCGCTTGCCACAAAGGGATTGGACTAGAAAACCTTTAATGACCCCTTCCAACCCAAACCAATCTATGACCCTATGTGTTCATGTCTGTGTATACAGGTATGTTAAGATCATATGGCAATTGGAAATCCTAATACTTTATATGAAAATTACTAGAGATAATATAGCAAAATACAAACTTTATCCAAATGGCAATAGTCCTCCTAAGGAGCCATTTATCATACAGGTAACATTACATACATCCCTCCACATGTGGCAGTTCAGAAATTGGCTAGTCCTTGCTGACTCTTCACTGAAACAGGTAGAGTGAGACTCATCAAGGGGCCAGTTTAAATTTGAGATGGCACACACTAGGTTCATTAGTGTGACAGGAGGCAAAATGAATGACCCAGGTTTCCCCTTCAGTGTTGGCCCAAAGTCGCCCCTTCAAGGTACAATAAGCCGACGGCCCTATGCTTGCAGTAATCCACACCAAGAAATGAATCTTTGGTAACAAGGAAGTTCTAGAGCCCTCACTTTCAAAACAGTTTTAATTGAAGCATGTTATGGTACCTTGTAGAGATTAAGACAAGTGTGAAACGAGTTGTGGGCCTGCACTGAAGCTATCACACAAACACCGACATTATTCAACATTCCTGACGCTAATTAGCAGATGGATGGTAGCTGAGTAATAGCTGGCTGGTGCATACATGACCACACATCTGTTTCCCACCTCTCTGCATCACTCTGTATGTTCACAGCCTACACACATTTCTCCCTGAAAGTCCTAATTAATGGCCAGCTTGCACTGCAATAAGCAAAGAAACTGTTATCACCTCCTGCAAGAAGGTCTACAAATGTCCTCCACTACTGCTGGATGCCAATGCTCAGTGTTACTGCATGGAGCTCAGTATGTTATGTTTAAGGTGTCAACATTTCTGAAAGCCTGGTTATTAACTACAGGAGCCCAGTGGATAGAAGGGCTGGAGGAAGCTTCAAAGAATCAAATCCCAGTCCATACTGCAACCCATTTAATTCTAAACCTTGCCTGCTTAAATCAGCTTCCACTGTGGTGTCCAGCAACAGGACAAGGGTCAGACCACCACAACATGCTGCCCAGAGAGGATGTGGAGTCTCCAGCTGTGGAGGCATTCAGAACCTGCCTGGATGTGATCTGTGTGATTTATTCTACATTGTCCTGCTCTAGCAGGGGGTTGGATTGTGTGATCTTCAGAGGTCCCATCCAATCCCCACCAGTCTATGATTCTGAGATCTCTGCACTGGGTAAGAACCCCTCAACACCCTTCCCTGGGCTCCAGTGTGATGTGCAATAGGTAACCCAGCAGAGACAGGCACAGATACCACAGCTTTCGCTTCTTGAGCAATGTGATGTGCCAGCCTCACTTAACCACCTTCTACGAAAAACAGGCACACACCAGACAGTCCAGACTTTTGCTTCACAGGTAATGACAGAAGGTTGTTATGTGCAATACCATTAACTACTGAAGTCAGGGAAACTGCACGTAAGGACTTTGATCATAGCTGCACACAAACACTGTGCCAAGCTACTTACTATGGACTTCAGTTTCACACCACACATGGGAATCTCACACTGTCCTCCTGCATGAGGATATTCAGTTCTCAAAAAGACTGAAGAAATGTCCTCTGAAGGCCTCAACTCATTCTTACAGTTAGAAGTAAGTTTAATGCCTGAAAATTTCATCCTTACACATATCCTAACCACTCCTCTCTGGATAGATTACATACAAGTGGACTCAGGGGCCAGAGGCTTCCTCACTTTACATGTTGCTGAATTCTTGCCACTGTGACACTGCAGGGTAATGAAGTATAGAGTTTAAAGACAGGGTGTATAAAAAAATGATCTTTTTTATCCAGTTTTAATTGCACTGTGCAATCTCCAAATATTACAACACAGCCCAAGTTCCTGACCCAGCTGCTGTTCAACACCCACAGTTCTGTGTACCTTTGTATTTCCCCACTCTTTACCTAGATTCAAAAGTAAACAATTTCAACTTTTTTCTCTCTATCCATATCACAGTCTGATCGTAACTTCTTTGTGCTCTCTTCCTGTGTCTTCTACATCCACAGTGTGTTTCTGTGCTGCAGCAACACTTGAAGCATTCCAGATAAAGGTGAAACGTTGATTTATGTAACAGCAGCACAACGTCTCACATCCCATTTTTATTGATTCGAAATATTTTATCTGACCACAACTATATTCTCTAAAGAGGTTTTCATTCAGCCCTTCATAGTAATGCTGTGGGCCTTTTCCTTAAATTATGCAATTAATTAGGATCCAATAACCAGTATTAATAGCCCATACTTCGCCCTCCAGTATGAATTACTTTGCATTAATCAAGGCCGGATTTCATCCATCATTCTGTTGACTGTTGACCCCCTTTGATTAAATTCTTCTCAATACTCCTTTTCAGACTTCACTAACACATAATCAAATATTGTTACATCACATTACATTCACTATTTTTAAAGATATTCTGCTCCAATTGTGGAATGATAGTTGACTGATGAAACTCACTTCTATTCTTCTGCCTCTTAGGCACACTGTCATGCAAATTGACTTTTTATACACCAAACTAGACACTACTTAGCATATCCATTTCCTTGCTCATAGATACTGACATATAAATGAAAAATTAAAGATAAAACTATTAATATTAGACAGTATGTGCTAATGCTAATATACAACATAAAGCTCAGACGGTCTAAACCTTATTTTCAGTTCTCGCTGTCACTTTATCATTGCATTTTTTCCAGTATAATACCCATCCTTCTGAGGTTATTACACTTTAACATCTCCTGGCCTGGTTTTCTCCACCGTCTTTTATTACTTCTGCAAAGTAGATGGACATCATTATTTCCATTTCATAAAGAAAGAATTAAAAGAACAGAACAAATAATGATTTAATCAGGATCACACAGGAAGTCTGTGGCAGACATGCCAAGAAAACATGGAATTGTTGGCAAGACCTATTCACTGATCACCAACTCTTCCAATCCTCACATTGTTTCAGCTCTTCCTTCAGTTTTCTAACATCCACAGAATTTATTTTTCCCATGCATTATCTGCTAGGCTTGTAAGAAGGGGTATGTGGCTTGAAACCTGTGTTTTATGGCAGAGTAAATGCATTTGCTGGAGGAGCACTGCCAGCCTCGAACACTCCCGGCCAGTTGACTGATCATCTGCATTGTAATAGCCTATCAAAAGTGACAGGTATTCACTGGGAGAGCTGCAGCTCGTTACAAACAGAAGCCACATGCACCTTCCATTCTGGTAATTAAAACAAACAAGCCAGTACCTTTGTCAGGGAGGAAATAAAAAGAGCAGGTTTGCAACATAATGATTCCTGACAACATCTACCAAATCTTTGACTGCTGCAAATGGTAATTTCTTCAGGAATATCTGAATCTGCTGGAAAGAAGTCAAGATCGTTTCCCACTGCAACAGTTGAAAGGTTCTGCAAGATAGCAGTATCAGTGCTGACATTAGCTGCAAACCATTGAGCATGAAGGGAGAGACTGAATATGTGAAACACCATGAGATGGGTGCCCAGGTTGAAGCACTGGAGTAGAATACAGACCACTGTGACTGTTCTGCATGAGACTACAACACTCCTCTGGAAAATACAGGGATGTATCGCCAGAGAGTGGTGATCAAGGGCACAATGTCCACCTGGAGACCAGTGACAAGTGGTGTCCCTCAGGGGTCAGTGCTGGGACCAGTGCTGTTTAACATCTTTGTCAGTGACATGGACAGAGGAATGGAGTGCACCCTCAGCAAGTTTGCAGATGACACCAAGCTGTGTAGCACAGTCGACTTGCTAGAGGGCAGGGATGCCATCCAGAGGGACCTGGACAGGCTGGAGAGTTGGGCCCAGGTCAACCTGATGAAATTCAATAAGGCCAAGTGTAAGGTCCTGCACCTGGGTAGGCACAATCCCAAGCACAAATACAGGCTGGGTGGTGAATGGCTGGAGAGCAGCCCTGAGGAAAAGGACCTTGGAGTCTGGGTTGATGAAAAGCTCAACATGAGTCTGCAGTGTGCACATGCAGCCCAGACAGCCAACCGAGTCCTAGGCTGCATCAAGAGCAGCATGGCCAGCAGGGCAAGGGAGGGGATTCTGCCCCTTTACTCTGCTCTCGTCAGACCCCACCTGGAGTACTGTGTGCAGTTCTGGAACCCTCAGCACAGGAAGGACATGGAAGTGTTGGAGCGGGTCCAGAGGAGGGCCACAAAGATGATCAGAGGGCTGGAGCAGCTCTCCTATGAGGACAGGCTGAGGGAGTTGGGGCTCTTCAGCCTGGAGAAGAGAAGGCTTCGAGGGGACCTGATAGTAGCCTTCCAGTATCTGAAGGGGGCCTACAGGAAGGCTGGGGAAGGATTATTTACAAGGTCCTGCAATGACAGGACAAGGGGCAATGGGCTTAAACTGGCAGAGGGGAGATTTAGACTAGATGTTAGGAGGAAGTTCTTTACAGTAAGGGTGGTGAGGCACTGGAACAGGTTGCCCAGGGAGGTTGTGGATGCTCCCTCCCTGGATGTGTTCAAGGCCAGATTGGATGAGGCCTTGAGTAACCTGTACTAGTGGGAGGTGTCCCTGCCTATGGCAGGGGGTTGGAACTAGATGATCCTTGAGGTCCCTTCCAACCTTACCATTCTATGATTCTATGATTCTATGTGGCCCTTATGTCAGACCATGGCTCTATAGTTCCTCAAAGCAGATGGTTTGTTCTGGCCAGATGAGCTACATTGTGAAATCAACAATAAAACTATCTGAAATTTCATCAGGAGATGTAGAGCATGAACTCTCCAGGAGATGGATATTAGGGAGAAGTTCTTTACTATGAGGGTGGTAAGACATTGGAAGAGGTTGTCCAGAGAGGTCATGGACACACCCCCGGTTTAACACCAGGCTGGGTGAGGCTTTGAGCAACCTGGTCTAATGGGAGGTGTTCCAGCCACGGCAGAGGGGTTGGGACTAGATGATTTTTAAGGTCCCTTCCAACTCAAGCCATTCTAGGATTCTGTGAACTGAGATACTGATCCACATCACCACATACAGGGGTGCAGGAACTAGATGATCCTGAATGTCCCTTCCAAATCAAGTCATTCTATGATTCCATGATTCTATGAACTGAGATACTGATCTCCATCACCACACAGAGGGGCGCACCCTTTCTCACAGAACTCCTTCTGAATCAAGACAGCCCTATCCCAACCAAGCCTTAGTCATACCTGTTTATACATGCTCAGATTCGTCATCTTAGACTACTGAAAAAAAAAAAAATCTAAATCTTGGTAAACCATCAAAGAACAGAAGACTGTTTTGGAAGAGTGTGCTGCCAAGAACACAATAATATCACCATCAGCCCCCACACATTTGTTGTTGCATTCAGCACAAGTGCCGGATGAACATCTGCACTGTAAAACTCCAGCCCATTAGCTCCTGCAGCTTGTTAGCATATTTTAATACTGTGATCACAGCTTTCTATTTCTATCAAGGTGCTACTAGGTGCCAGACTCAGTATTCACATCGTGCGTCATTATTATCTCTACATCCCCCAGGTCCTTAATCTGTCTGACTTTTATGAAGCTATTACGCAGCAAAATACTGAAACAGAAGGGAAGGAGAATGCTGAGAAGGAAGGAGGAAGCTGCCAGTACAGCAATACTACTGGTATGGTAAGCAGAGCTGTGATCTTATCGTGTACACTGTGCTTCATGCATCTGTCTCTAGCCTCTTAAGACTGTACTGATAAGCATAAAGAAAAGTCATCTATCGCATTAAAAAAATCAATTAATTTAACAACTCACTCTCCTCAGATATTTATCTTTAGTCCAGAGGAGGGCAACAAAGCTGGTGAAGGGTCTGGAGAACAGGTCTGATGAGGAACAGCTGAGGGAACTGGGATTGTTTGGCCTGGAGAGAAGAAGGCTGAGAGAAGACCTCGTTGCTCTCCACAACTCCCTGAATGGAGGCTGGAGTAAGGTGGGGGTCAGTCTTTTCTCTCTAGTAATGATGTGATAGCATGAGAGAAAATGGCCTAAAATTGTGCCAGGAAGGTTTAGGTTTAGGTTGGATACTAGGAAAACTTTCTTTACAGAAAGAGTGGTTAAGCTTTGGAACAGGCTGCCCAGGGGGTTGGTAGAGTCACCATCCCTGGAGATGCTGAAGAAATGTGTGGATATGGCACTTTGGGACATGGTTTAACAGCCATGCTGGTGTTAGCTCAATGGTTTGACTTGATGATCTTAAGAGGTCTTTTCCAAGCAAAAGAATTCTATGACAGTCTCATTTATGGTCTAAACAGAAGTTTGAAGAGAGGGTATTTTAAAACAAAGACAGAATTCCCTACTGCTGTTTTCATTGGAGCTAAGGTACAGATCTTTCTATGGTGGTATTTTTCATAACATCATGGAATGGTTTGGGTTGGAAAGGACCTTTAAAGATAATCTAGTTCAAACCCACCTGCAATGATGAGAGACATCCTCCACTAAATCAGGTTGCCCAGAGTCCTGTTTGACCTCTGAGTGTTTCCAGGCATGGGACTGCAGAGAGAGTACCATCTGGACATGTTCTTGTGTGATCTGGTATAGGTGATCCTGCTCTGGCAGGGGGGGTTGGACTGGATGAGCTTTTGACGTCCCTTCCAGCTCCTGACATTCTGTGATTGTGATACCACCTCTCTGGGCAGCCTCTGGCAGTGTCTCACAACCCTCACAGTAAATACTTTCTTCCTTGTTTAGTTTAAAACCATCACCCCTTGTCCTGTCACTACAGTCCCTCCCCATCTTTCCTACAGGCCCCCTTTAAGTAGTGAAAGACCATAATAAGGTCTCCTCGGAAGGTCTCCTCAGAGCCTCCTTTTCTCCAGGCCGATCAACCCTAACTCTCTCAGCCTGTCCTTGCAGACGAAGATCTCCAGCCTCAAATCACCTTTTTGGTCCTCTGCATCTGTTCTGACAGGTTCACATCTTTCTTGTGATGAGGGCCCCAGAGCTGGGCAGTTAGTAGAGATGGGATCTCACCAGAGCAGAGAATCACCTCCCTCAACCTTCTGGTCTCTTTTGACGCAGCCCAGGATTCTTATTCTTAATGCTAACCAGCCTGTATTCACTCCTTACGTTTGCAATACAACGTGCATGTAAATGAAACAATAACGACCGCAAGGCTGCTGTAATATACACATGGGTACTCCTACAGCATCTGATGCTTGCGTGCTACACAGTCACAAGTGACAAACGTGTTTTCTATGTGCTTTGTGTCCATTTGGGGCCAAATGGAGGCCTACTGCCATCACAAGAGGAACATAGAATGGTAAGGTTGGAAGGGACCTCAAGGATCATCTAGTTCCAACCCCCTGCCATAGGCAGGGACACCTCCCACTAGTACAGGTTACTCAAGGCCTCATCCAACCTGGCCTTGAACACATCCAGGGAGGGAGCATCCACAACCTCCCTGGGCAACCTGTTCCAGTGCCTCACCACCCTTACTGTAAAGAACTTCCTCCTAACATCTAGTCTAAATCTCCCCTCTGCCAGTTTAAGCCCATTGCCCCTTGTCCTGTCATTGCAGGACCTTGTAAATAATCCTTCCCCAGCCTTCCTGTAGGCCCCCTTCAGATACTGGAAGGCTACTATCAGGTCCCCTCGAAGCCTTCTCTTCTCCAGGCTGAAGAGCCCCAACTCCCTCAGCCTGTCCTCATAGGAGAGCTGCTCCAGCCCTCTGATCATGGTTCACTCTTAAATACAAAGCAGTCACACAGTCCATGAAAAAAATCCCAACACCACTCAGAGAAAGCAGAAAGCTTAGAGAAACTTAGTCTCTGTTCCTCACAAAGTAAGTGAAAAGACTCTGGTAAATGGTCTTTTCAGACTCACGTGTATCCCGCACTTTCAACCTTGTGTCCTACATCCAAAATGCCTTGACATGAAAAGTAGAGGATGAATAGAGAAGAAACCAACACTCTCCCACATCAACTGGTCAGTGAAGGGCTAGTGGATCATTCTTACACTTCGGAAATTTTCTCTTTACCTTGGTTCCTGCGCTTTCTAAACACTGAATTCTCTCAGGAGGACAGAAATCCTGTGCTCCTCATGCAGAGCAGTGCAGCATTCCTCCAGGGAACAAGGTTTATTGGGAAAAACACAACTGCTTATCTAATTTCCTAATTGTCTTTCACTGCACATCTGCAGCTGGCCAGTGCCAGATTCAGTACTGGGCTAGCTGGGCCTTTGATCTGACCCAGGACAGCTGCTCTCATTAACTCATTTAAGTGGCTAGCATCATTCCAACAGAGCCCCATGTCCTAAGCCAAGCCGGACTCTTGTTAGCGAAATGCTGTATGGCATTCCACTAACACACATGTGATGTTACATTGTTCTACAGCCCGTGAATGGTCATGGAGACCCCTTCTGATGCTCCATTTTTCTGTTTCATTTCTCTGTTATAAAAAGTGACAAATGTTGAGAATGGGGAGAAGGGCAAAAGCAATAATTAGCTCTTCATTCTCAACCTCTTCTGTATCCAGGGAAAGGTCTTTAATCATATGATCTCCTTCTCTGGAGATATTCAAGACCTGCCCGGATGTGTTCCTGTGTGATCTGCTCTAAGTGATCCTGCTCTGGCAAGGAAGTTGGACTGAATGACCTTTCAAGGTCACTTCCAACCCCTAACATTCTGTGATTTAGTGAGGTGAGGAGCCTAGGCATTGAATAACATCACTGTTTCATGGAAACCTTAAATTAGATCAGGATAAGCCACCACTGATTGGAGCCATTTGTACTGCCCTTTGCTCCATGCATGCACCAGTCCAGGTTAGGGTAGACTTCCTTCACAGAGAAGGATCTTGGATAAGAAGGAACTTGATAAGAAGTTATCCATGGGACAGCAATGTGCCCTGGTGGCCAGGTGTAATAAAAAAAAGAGTGTCCCTCTCAGGTTGAGGAGATTTGTCCTTCCCTTCTACACAGCCCATGTTAGACCACATCTGGAATACTGCACAGAGACCTGGGCACCACGGTTCAAGAGGGACAGAGAACTGCTTGAGAGGTTTCAATGGAGAGCTCTGAGGATGGTTAAGGGACTGATTATGAGGAAGGATTGAGAGACCTGGAGCTGTTTAGTCTGGAGAAGAGAAAGCTGAGAGGGGACCTTATCAATGTCTACAAAGCTCTGAAGGGTGGCTGTTAGGAAGATGAAGCCTCTTTTCAGTTATATCCGGTGATGAGAAGTATCTGGTGATGAGAGGCAACGGACATAAACTCAATTAAGAAATTTCATCTCAACAAGAGAAAAAAACAGGCTGCTCTGAGAGGTTGTAGAGTCTTCTCTTCAAAAGCTGCCTGGACACATTCCTAAATGGGTGCTTTGCAGAGGGGTTAGACTCAATGATCACTAGAGGTGCCTTCCAACCCCTAGCATTCTGTAATTCTGTGCTGGCACAACAGTTTGCACAGTTAAGCCGAGGACATGACATCAGCAAAAACAAAATGGAAGTTCTCAGAGTTCATGAGAAGCAGACTAGGTCTCCAACCCAACTCTTGCATGGCTGCACAAGCATTTGCAGAGGGACAACTGAGAGGGAAACTCCAAGAGGCAACACTGGCACATGCAAAAATGTGGAGAAAACGGGTTCTCCGATTTTCCAGTCTGGGAAAAATAGCTGCACACCAATGGTCAGAAGAGCATACTTGAGTTAAACACTACACAAAAAAACACCATTTCACACACAATACAGACCAGAGAGACCACTGAGCAGAACAGCTTTCTTTGAGCACAAATGTGGCAGGACAAAGGAAAACGATCTCAAGTCACACCAGAGGAAGTTTAGATTGAACATTAGGAAAAATTTCTTCCCCAGAAGGATTGTCAAGCCCTGGAACAGGCTGGCCAGTGAAGTGGTGGAGTTGTCGTCCCTGGAGGGATTTAGAAGACATGTAGGTGTGGTGCTGGAGGACATGGTTTTGTGGTAGACTTCACTGTGTTGGCTTTATGGTTGGACTCAGAGATCTTAAACCTCTTTTCCAACCTAAACTATTCTATGATTCTATGCCTCTCTGATGCTGCATAGAAACTTCAGAGAGAAAATTGTCATGGTGCATATATTTATACCAGAACATAAAAGTAAACTCCCAATTAATCTTCATCTCAGTTGTTACTTTAAAATAGAAGGAGATGAGCCTGCTTAAGAAATATTAAGGTGGTTCATTTCATCAGGGAGGTGAAGAGCTTCTGCAGATAATGGGTCAGATAGGCATCCACAGAATGAAAAGCAATCAAACACCTCAGTCTGCAGCACTCCTAGAGAAGGAAGGTCACCTCGTGTGACTGTGTCCCATTTCTGTGAAGCATGTTGAAAAATCACCTCTTCTTTTAAAGAAAGCTGCCTCAAAGCACACTTTAAACCATATGAAAACAGAGGTAGCCTTTGCATTACCAAAGCACCTGAATAGCTTCCAATGCTGTACAGAAGAAATAATTTGTGACTGTTCCTCTAGGTATATACGAGCCAAGTGCAAACACAGCACAAATGCTGAGCTCCTAATGAGGCTGTAGCAGCGGTAGCCAATGTGAACAGAATGAATGACAGTGTGAGCAGCGGTGTTAAAATTCACACAGGAGCATTTCAGAACTGCATCTAAAACTTTGAGATTCAGCCAGGCAGCACACTGTACACTATACAGTGTGGCCCCTGAAAATCATGGAATGGTTTAGGTTGGAAGGAACATTTAAGTGTCATCTGCATTCAGCAGGGACATCTTCAACTAGATTAGGTTGCTCAGAGCCTTGTTCAACCTGACCTGGAAAGTTTCCAGGGATGGGGCATCTATCACCTCTCTGAGCAACCTATGCCAGTGTTTCACCACTCTCGTCCTAAAAAAAAAAATAAATATTCCTTATAGTTAGTCTGTCTTCCTTCTTTTACTTTAAAGTTCTCATGCCTTTTCCTGTCACAAAAAGCCCTGGAGAGAGTTCAACAGAACTATGAGGATGACTAAGGGACTGGAGCATCCCTCTCATGAGGAAAGACTGAGAGACCTGGGGCTGTTTAGTCAGGAGAAGGCTGAGAGGGGATCTGATCAATGCCTATGAAGCTCTGAGGGGTGACTGTCAGGGGGACAGAACCAGGCTTCTTTCAGTTATACCCAGTGACAGGATGAGGGGCAATGGACATGAACTTGAATACAGGAAATTCCATCTCAACATGAGACAAAACTTTACTATGAGGGTGCTGGAGCACTGGAACAGGCTGCCCAGAAAGGTTGTGGAGTCTCCTTTTCAGGAGATCTTCAAAACCCACCTGGATGTGCTCCTCTGTGGCCTGCCTCAGGCAGTCCTGAGTCTTAACATGCTATGATATGTTCAATGCTGAGCTGGAAACTTCGTGAAATTCCTTACCTGAAGTCCTGCTTATAAGCAAGAGCAAATATTTAATGTACCAGCATAATTTGCAGTTGCTACTAGACACATATGTGTGTGTCTG
This sequence comes from Eubucco bourcierii, assembly GCA_013396675.1. Taxonomy (NCBI): domain Eukaryota; kingdom Metazoa; phylum Chordata; class Aves; order Piciformes; family Ramphastidae; genus Eubucco; species Eubucco bourcierii. Next base: position 326,170 of record VWZE01013311.1, read on the forward strand.
GGTTGTCCAACTTGCTAATACAGCAAGGATCTGGATGAAGAATGGGCAAACTCCAGCATTTCACTGCAGTTTTACTACTGTATCCATGGGACCAGCATCCCACTTTCCAACACCAGGAAATACAGTATTTTTAAAAAATAAATATAAAATATTGAAGGAAAACACAACATTGAATGTAATGGGTTTTATTTTCTATTTTCAAGCTCCTATCACTTCCTAATATTCTGGTTTGTGCTCCAAAAAATATCCGAAGATGAAATTATTTCAGAACAAAGCACTGAACCTGTTCATAGCACCTTAAGAAGTAAGACTGCACTACAGCCTGAAAACCAACTGGATTTTCTAAATGAAAATATCTATCTCATATTTAGTTACAGATGCACAAAACTCAAATCCAGAACACCGTGGCTTATTCTGCAATACAAAACCCAGAAAACCTCCTGCTTTTTAAGGAAGCCAGTATACGTATCACATGAAGGTTTTGTATAACTCCACCAGACAAAAGGTATTTATTGTTCTGTCTAGATAAGAAAAATTTATTTGTTGATCATTAATTGTGCTTAGTGACAGAGGAAGGACAAGTAACAGCATGAGAGATCAGTAAGTAGTGCAAGATCTGCCCCAGGCTATGGGTCTCACCTGGATAACACAACTTCTCCTTTCCAAACCTTAGGCAACCTCATGTAACCTCATCTTAACAGCCGGGGACAGACAGAGCCCCAGGTAGGGAAGAGATGAATCCTTTTGAACAAGAGGGCCAAATCAAGACAAAGCAAGCAGGTAAATAAGCATCTTCAAATGTATGTTGTGACTAAACCAATCGATAAACACAGGTGATTGCACAGCTTTAAGCATATGCTTTATGGCCAGATGCTGGCTTTCCCAGTCCACCCCTCCCGAGATCTATATTCCCAGCTAAATCACCCTGCAGTGCCTGGGCAGATGCAGCCGAAATCAATAGCATCGTAACACCATCCCTCTCCTTTCCCCTCTAAAGCCCCCTAACAGCCAAGTTTCGGCTGAGATGGGTATTGACGGGCTGGCAGCCACCAGCGGGGCAGGACCAGCCCGCATCGCTATCTGATTAGAGGGGAGCACGTCCTGACTTTCCCCAGTCACTTAAGCCGGCGTCTCATTGCTTGTCCTTAGAGACCACAGCTCCACTCAGGCAGAGAGCGTCTAGACAGTATTCATGATCCATCTGTCTGGCACAGCCAGGCTGATGACAAACTCTATTAGACCCGAAACAATTTTTTTTTTTCTTTCTTTCCCTTTTTTTTTTTTTTTCCACTCTTCCCTCCTCCCATCTCCCTTTTCCTCCGAGAAGCAGTAATCTGACACTGAAAATTACTATCATTGTTGCAATGCTCAAAATAGCAGTGCCAGACTTTCATTAACATCAACGCTAGACTGCTAAATATTTAAAGAAATGGATAAATTTCACCTGAAGTGGGACAGCCCCGCACACATGAAAGCAGGAGCACAATCAAAATGTAAATCGAAGCCGTTGTTTTTATCCACACAAATGCAGTGTCACAGTCAGAGGGGGATGCCAAAGGTCTTTTTAAACAAAATATTTTCCTTTGATTGAGCTTTTTGTTTTTAAAACAGAATCATTCTCCAACCCCCTGCAGATCCTGACAAGGCTCAGAGCTGACAGCAGTAGGTGGGGGTGGTGAAAGGGAGAGCTTTATATTTGATTTGTTTGGGTTTGGGTTTTTTTTTTACCTTGCAGAGGAAAATGAACTCCTACAGCAAACTCTTCTGTGCCAAAACAGCCATGACACATCACCTCCATCAATGCTGACAACTTGAAATTGGATGTAGACATAATTTTTGCATGACAAGGATTTCTTCTCCCTTATTTTCTTCTTCTTCAAACTCTCGCACGTGTCAATATTTGTTTCACATACCCACGAATACACACACACATATCACAGCAGAGATAACTACCTGTGCTGTTTCCCACCAAACCATTAAAGACCTAAAATCTCCACCACCATAACCCTCCCCAGATAGACACAGCTCGATCCTGTGCTCTGCAAACAAATGGACTTCCCATTTCAGAATCTAATTTACTTTTAGCAGGTCAAGGCAGGCTGATAATTTGATGGGAAACAAAGGGAAATGCTCAGACAAATGAATTGTGACCTGCTAGAAGCAGGAGCATTGTTTCAATTCACAGAATCACAGAATTGTCAGGGTTGGAAGGGACCTCAAGGATCATCTAGTTCCAGCCTCCATGCAATTCCTCAGAGTCCAGATTTTGCAGGTCACATGGAGTGGCCAAGGCCAAGTCTGCAAGGTTTGGGATCCTACTCTTCCTCACATTTTTCCTGTCATGGTTTGGCACTGTTAAATACTGTCCACAAAATACACCCTCAACTTCCAAGTAGTGTTACAAGAATGGACACCTCCATTATCCCAATCAATAAGTCTTTCAAGTTGATGAAAATAAAAATGCTAAGCAGACCTCCTGCAAGCTGACACAGGCTGCTATGCTTAAGACTATCTGCGGGGAAACAAGGGTGCAGTAACATGACATTGTCCTTGCTGAGGGAAGGAGAAACACTACAACATAGTAGAATGATAGCATCATTTTGGTTGAGACAGATCCTCCAGATCATCAAGTTCACCTGTTAACCCAGCACAAAACCATGTCCCACAACTCTGTCTCATTTAAATACCTCCAGAGATGGTGACTTTACCAGTGCCCTGAGTTGCCTCTCCCAGTACTTTCCAGCCCTTTCTACAATGCCATTTTTCCTAATATCCAATCTATACCTCCCATGGTGCAGACTGAGACGTTTCATTTTCTCCTGTTACTTGTTAACAGGGAGAAGTACCTCCACCTCACTATAACCACCTCTCAGGTAGTTGTGCAGGTCCCCTCAGGCATCCTTTTCTCCAGGCTAAAGAAGCCCAGCTGTTCCTTAAAAGACTTGCTCTCCGACACCTCGGACTACCACAACCCTTCCACCAGCTTCACTGCCCTTCTTTGGACCTGCTCCAGTGCCTCAATATCCTTCTTGTAGTGAGTGGCCTAAAAATCGTGCACGGTATCTGAGGCACAGTCTGACCAGTGCTGAGTACACAGCCACAATCACTTCCCTGCTCCTGCTGGCCACACTACTGCTTATACAGTTCAGGATGCTGTTGGCCTTCCTGGCCACCTGGCCACACTGCTGGCTCATGTTCAGCCAGTTACCGACCCCCTCCCACCTCCCAGGTCCTCTTCCACCGGGCTGCTTTCCAGCCACTCTTCCTCAAGCCTGGAGCATTGCATGGGAACATGCACTAACAAATCTGTCTTAAAAATCCCAGTGTAAGCCAAGCAAGCTGATACCTTAACATGTTAATCTTAAATGCCTTAGTACCTATTCTGACCAACTATGCAGGACTGCAGCTCATGTTTAAAATGAGACTCTACCACATCTCAGAGCTGGTGTGGGTTTTTCCCAGCCACTCTCCAGTGTCTCTGCTGTACAGACTGAATTGCCAGTGTAGCAGCATAAGGAAATTGTACCCACAAGTCAGCAGAAGAAAAGGAATAAAAGTGGAGGGCTGCAGAAATACACATTTTGTTTGACTTTGCACATGGGAGAACTCTTACTGAGTTCAGCAGCAACATTTCATAGACTGAATTAACAGCATTCACACTGGAGCTAGGTAAGAAATACCAAGGAGAGGAGCCCCAGGTCTGGGAAATTTTAAACTCTTGATACAAGATGACGTCTGCTATCATCACAAGATCCAGGGAACAAGTCGGCCACAAAAAAATATCTTTCTACACCACTGCTCATGCAACTTAACTAAACAATAAGCTCCAATGAGACATTCCAGATTTGGCTGCTGGCAAGAACACAAATGAGAAATGCTCCAGTAGTCAGGAAATAGGGGCTACCACTAACATAGTACACAAACTACAGCAGAACTTCCACAGGAAAATGTATTCATTTGGACATCTTTTGGGGGCAGTTTTCTTCACAGAACTGCTATGAAATGAGCTGAACATTGCTTGCATCATGGTAGGTTTGAATACATGATAAGAAAGGGATTATTTGAAGAAACAGTGGAGGGGAAGGTGTACCACCACAGTGCCAACATGTTCTAGGTAAAGACAAGAACTGCATCAGGGAGAAATGGGCCACACTGCTCAGATATAGACCAGGCCACACTCATGTGGGCTCCTTTCAACAGCTTCCTCCTCATTCAAGAGCTGTGCGCAAGCAAGAAGATGCAAGAACAGGGCTGATGTGTAAAACTGACTAGAAAGAAATTCCTGTTGTAAAATTCAAGTGATTTTTATTTTAACCTCATTTTCTTCTCATTGAGCTCTATTACTGTCTTCTCACTAATTAGAGGCCTATGAAGGTACATGTCGGAGGGTAGGTCTGTCATCTGGGGACAGTTCAAGTCCATATATTCTGGTGGTTTCTGCTAGGGATCCCCATTAATATCATTGAGCAAAAGCATGTACAAGCTTCTTAATTCAACATGTCATCTCTCTAAGGCCTAGGGATTTCACTTCAACAAGTATTCTATTTTCAAAACTGGAATAAGTCAACACAACCAACTGTCACATCCACAATAATCCACAATCATGTTATTTCTTATCACCAATGGGCAATGATTTCTACCATCTAGCAGCCTATTTAACAGCCAGCACATGATTAATATCATCAATCCCCATTTGTTTGAAATACTGATTGTAGTTGTGTTATTTTTTCCTTCTGGTTTTGGTTTATTTTTCTCTTTGTTTCCCCATTAGGACCCTGTTTCACTGGGGTTTGTTGGGTTGCTTTGTTGTTGTTGTTGTTTGGTGGTTGTTGTCTGGGGTTTTTTTTGGTGGTTTTTTTGTGGGTTTGTCTGGTTGGTTGGTTTTTGGTTGGTTGGTTGGTTGGTTGGGGGTGTTTAAATTTAAAACTTAAATCCCTTTATTTACCAGCACTTGTCACACAGCTCCTGTTGTGATGAAAAAGTAGAGTCACTATCAATATCCCCAAATACAACAAATAGTGAATACAGTCTCTGCCACAAGGTAAGCAAAAAGTTAAAACAGTTTTGAATGCTCCTAACAATAAATCAAATACTTCCTCTACAAACTCCTCATCTGCAATCTTGTAAAAGCAGCAAATACAGTTCTCAAAGGACTTAATAAGACAGTTTAACCTAATTATTCTTCTTCACTCAACACTAGGGAGGTCTGAAGTAGTAGGACTATTGGACACCTTATTTTAGGAGTCAAAGTACAAATGTAACAGATTTAAGGAAACAACTTTCATCTGTAGGAACTTGGGATCAATTTTTATTATTTTTAAACCCTCCCTAAAGGTAACTGACAGATAGGTAGTAAGAGTCTTCATGTCTATAAAATGCTGATTTCAGAAGAAAGCAGAATGCTTTTCTCCGAGTCCACTGAAAAGTAAGAGAAATGCTGCCACTTGACCCCTATGAATATCCAGAGAGAAGATGATGAGACACTTCAACTAATGCAGACAGTAGGAAACCTGTCACAGAAGGTTCTTTAGCTACACATTTTGCCAGTTTTGATCCAGGCAAACTACACTGCTGGAGATGAGGAGGCTGACCAGCCAGCTGACTGGCACCATTCACTAATGCCCATCTTCACGTTTGCGACCTGCTGCAACACCCAGAGGAGCAGATGTGACTTACAGGAACACCATCAAGTCTGCAGATCCTAGATCAAGCAAGGAACAATTTCTACAGTGCACAGGCCTTTGGAAGAGAAGGCCAGTACGGTGCCAGCACACTGCTAAGGTTACTGCACAACTGCCATCAGTACAGAGGGTCACTGAAAAGGCACTGACACCCCAGCTATAAGACCTCAAGCTGAAAGAGGCTTTGGGAGTTCCACCTAGGAATTCGCAGAGTGTCAATGTCAATGCCAGGATGTAATGTCCCAACTGCTACTTGTCACCTAAATTCTTCTCTCCATCTGCTACCATGCTGGTTTTCAAGGCTTCTTTTTGCCAAGCAGTTGTGCTAGCTTGGTTTACAAGAAGAGCTGTACAGTACCCTGGTGAAAGAAGCCTCCTCTATCTGAACTTCAAAGATGTGCATCTTTACATGCATATAACAAAGCATACATCTTCTAAAATTTTACAGCTCAAAAGCCAAGGTTAGTCTAAGTTCATGGGAAAATACACATGACATTTGGATCTGGACCCATCACCAAAGCCTATGGCTAGTCCTAGGGCTTCAGAAAGAATTTTGGTTCAAAAAATAAAAATAAAATGAAATCACATACCAGTACTATTTAAAAACCTCTGAAATCACTGCAGAGGTACCAAAGCTCTACAGTACAAGATTTTAAAACATTTACAGTGCAACATTTAGACATGTTCAGTTGGAGGTGTACATCCAAACCCTGATTTCATCTCCTATTAGGAATCCACTCTGGTGATTCTAACCTGCTTAATGGCATTACAAGAATCACAGATACATGCTGTTTCCATTCCCTATTACTAAGAACAACATAACAAATACATATTCCTAAGCCATGGTCACATTCAGAGACAAAACAGCCTGCTGAGGGATGTCAGTACTGGCAGAATGAAACCATTTGGAAAGCAGTAATTTAGTAGCACTTCTATTGTACTTGCAGACCAGAAGCATTGCTGGAATTTTTTCCCCCAACCAGAAAGCTGAATTGTGGTTTAAAAATAAATTACTGCAGAAACAGACAAAAAACAAAATCAAAGTCTGATTTCAATGCACATCACTGAGGGCAAAGCACTAACAGCAATTGTGGTGCTAAACACTGGCACTCTGAATATGCAACTACAGAACAGCAACTAAAGCTGTTTTAAATATACACCTACAAAAGCCCAGTGACCTACCAAATGATGCTGATCACAGTACCAATAAAATATAGTTGACTAATACAATGAGAACTGGATTACAACTTTCTTAATAGCCTTGACAGCATATAAAGATTGTCATACAAACAAAGCATAAAATAATTTTTTAGAACTTTGGAAAACAAATTATTTAATCATTCATATACTACCCTTCCTCTCTCAGAAGAGAGGGTATGATTACAATCTCACTATCTGCAGCACAAACTCCCTTTGCATACCTACAGCCTTCCAGGTTCACAAACTAGACAAAGCATGTAACAAATTACTGCTGGTTCAGCCAAAACCTCCTCCATTTCATCCCCCAAGCCATCATAGTGCAGACCAAGTTTCTGCACAGACTGATTTCTGAGGTGAGCAGGCATCGTTGACATACACACACACACACACACAGAGGTGCACACAAAGAGCCAGTACTTACAGCTAAAGATGCCTGGAGGTGGATGCTCTGTTACAAGCAGACAGTTCTCTTCATCACTGTTATCTCCACAGTCATTCTGTTGGTTACAAATCAATGAACCAAGATACAAGCATTTACCACTGGCGCAGGTGAATTTGCACTCTGAAAGGAAAAGAAAAAAAAACAAACAAAACAAACACCAAAACAAATATGTGTGAGGAAATTGGTGCTTATCTTCTTCACTGCTACAATGACTGATACTAAAGGCAATCTTTTTCAGCTAAACACTATGGCGGTGGACAGGTCCTTGGCACTTTATGCCCAACATAAGCAATAGCAATAGAATCACTGTACATATAAACACACACATGAAACATTCCAGATCACCAGAATCAATCCACTAGTAAACCAGAAAGTGTCATTTGGGGAAATTTAACTTCTTATTATTAAAAAACAGACAGTATTTTTTTGTCATTTATGTCGACTACAGTTCCCCTCAGACAAAGACTATGTTCTCATATGTGTCTGGTACCTTGCAAGACTGGGGCAAGACGGCACAATGAATCATAGAATCATAGAATGGTAAGGTTGGAAGGGACCTCAAGGATCATCTAGTTCCAACTCCCTGCCATAGGCAGGGACACCTCCCACTAGTACAGGTTACTCAAGGCCAAATCTGGCCTTGAACCCCTCCAGGGAGGGAGCAGCCACAACCTTCCTGGGCAACCTGTTCCAGTGCCTCACCACCCTCACTGTAAAGAACTTCCTCCTAACATCTAGTCTAAATCTCCCCTCTGCCAGTTTTAGACTAGGGAGTCCTGTCATTACCAGACCTTGTAAATAGTCCCTCCCTAGCCTTCCTGTAGGCCCCCTTCAGATACTGGAAGGCTACTATAAGGTCTCCTTGAAGCCTTATCTTTTGTCAGCAGCTCTCCATTTGTCTTCTGTATGGGTCCCACATTCTCCCTAGTCCTCCTTTTCTCACTAATATACCTGTAAAAATTTTTCTTGTTCACTTTAATGTCCCTGGCCAGATTCAATTCTAGTTGCGCTTCAGCTTCCTTGACCTGATCTCTGGCTGCACGACCAGTACCTTTGTACACATCCCGTGTCCCCCGTCCTTGCTTCCACTCTCTATTATATAGTTTTCTTCTTGCATTTAAGTGTATTCATAGAATCATAGAATCATAGAATGGTAAGGTTGGAAGGGACCTCAAGGATCATCTAGTTCCAACCCCCTGCCATAGGCAGGGACACCTCCCACTAGTACAGGTTACTCAAGGCCTCAAGGTATTCAGGAGCTCTCTATTCATCCATGCAGGACTCCTGGCGTTGATAGAATACCTTGAAGTTCCAACCATCCCCTGCCATGGGCAGAGGCACCTTCCACTAGACCACGTTGCTCAGGGCCTCATCCAGTCTGGATCTGAACACCTCAAGGGAGGGGGCATCAATGATCTCCCTGGGCAACCTGTTCCAGTGTCTCACCACCCTCACTGTAAAGAATTTCTTCCTAATCTGTAATCTAAATCTGCCCTTCTTGAGCTTCAAATCATTCCCTTTTGTCTTATCTCTTTGTAAGGAGACCCTTTGCAGTGTTCTTGTAGGTCACTTTCAGGTTCTGGAAGGCTGCTATCACATTTAAAAAAAAAAAATCTTGCACAATGTAGAACACCATCAGCTGTAAGGCAACAGTATAGTTTGTAACTAGAACCAATCCTGTCCACACATGGAGAATTATTCCTTAATACCTTCCCAAAGCCAATCTGCCAGTCTCCCAACTAATTACAATCAAGCATTCAGTCTCTGCACATTGAACTCCCACATGCTAGCTTGCTACACAAAGTCAGCAAACTTCTCAAACCTCTCTAAAGCATGTGAACACTATACACAGGCTATATCTTTTACAATGGGTTCAGCACAGAGGACTGAACAGTTTCTTCCAAATACAGTTCTGTCATGAGAATGATTCCTATGAGACCAAATAAACATTTTGTTATGTCAAGTTCCTTCTGTCTTCTTTTCTCTGCAGAAGGATGCAGGTTAGCTAACTAACCTGTGTAAGATGTCTCACTAGATTCATCTCTAGCTCTCAAAAAAATCTCAAATTAAATCTCAGCCCAAGAAAGACATGGACCTGTTGGAGCAGGTCAAAATGAGAATCACAAAAATGATCAGAAGATTGAAATCCCTCTGCTATGGGGACAGCCTGAGAGAATTAGGGTTGTTCAGCCTCGAGAGAAGACTCCAGAGAGACCTTATTGAAGCCTTTCAATACTTCAAGCAGGGCTATACGAAAGATGGGGACTATCTCTTCAGCAGGACCTGTCACAACAGGACAAGATGTGATGGTCTTAAATCAAAAGAAAGGAGATTTTAACAAGAGGTGGTAGAAGCCCCATCCCTGGAAACCTTCCAGATGAGGCTGAATAGGGTGTGAGCAACCTAGTCTAGCTGAAGATATTCCTGCTCGCTGCAGGACGCTTGGACTAGGTGACCTTTAAAGATCCCCTCCCATCTAAATCATTCCACTGACAAGAAAGTTACTCCTTAAGACAGCAAAGACCATTTCCATCCTCGGCCTTTTGTTTGCTAGTAAGGATTCAGTAAGTGCTAACCCATGATAGCTTTTTGTGGTAATTATAGTCCAATGCCTTGTCATCTTAGATATCTCCTCCTCAATTTTCGGAGCTCAGGAAGTCAAGGTTTCAGTCTGACTGACCTGCTTTCTGTCTGGAGCTGTAGTATCTCAGTATTTGAATAAGGTGTTACCTACTAAGGATGTCTTCTACAGCTGATAATTAAAATTCCCTTGCTCTTCTGCTAACCTGATTATTTAAAATGTCACTTCCAGAAACAAAGCTTTTTAGTGAGTATCTGAGAAGCAATTAAGAAATGTGCACAAAAACATACATGCAATTACAGAAGGCCTTCTCACTAGGCTTGTTCTAAACTTAATACTCTACACATATAGAACAGAAGACCTACATCTAGACAAATTATAATTTAATGATTACACTTCCACCATGTTGACAAATTCTAGTGATTGTCAATCATAAGCCAAGGCAAAGCAGACAGAATTAGAAACTCTCACAAGCAGTTTATTAATGTCATTCCCTGAACCCTAAGGCTGCACTTTGGGTTGGTTGATTCTGCTTCAGAGAGATGACCTCTGCTCTTTCCCAGTAAACAGGCAACATTTGTTCATCTTCAACAGTATCAACAAGAGACTTTCCTTCAACCTTAACAGCACTTGGACTTACTCTGAACTGAAACAGGACCTCCAATTCTAAAAAGCCCCTAAAACAGTTAGGGAGGTATGGTATTTACCCAGGCATATCTGATGCATAACATAAGCACAGAAATAATCCAAGAGAGTAAAAATAAAGTGAGAAAGGGAACAAAATAATTTTTCTTAGCAATTTGCTTTGTAGTGACTTTGACTTCACTCTGAAGTCTTTTCATCAAGATTATTAATAACAGCATGAATCTGCTGTTGCAAATCTATATGCATTAACATGTGCAACATATAATATGCTATTTAGGAATATAATAAAAAACATAAAAAGCTATACAAGCTAAACAAGCATTTCCTGAGGGGGAGGGGGAATCTATCCTTCTATTTCACTTGGTCAAACTGCTCTCAAAAAATCAGTGAGTATTTGCCTAAATAAGGTTCTCAAGATTTAAGCTTGTTTAGTCTGACCCTGTGGGACTTGAACTATTCAGACTGTACAGTAAAATACAGTACAAACAAAATATTTTCCCTGTTGCTTTGTCACTCTCTCTTTCTCTGTTACAACAAAGAACCGAGAAGGCATTTAAGGGCCTTTCTGTTTTCAGTACAGAGTACTAAAAAATTCATAACCAAACAGAGTGAGCCTTTGAAATTCAAGGCACTAAGAAAGTCATTAACAGTTACATTTGAAAAGGAGACTTAGAAGATTGGTCTCAATATTAACAATGTGATAATTACAATACTTCAGGACTCATTTCTGCAGCTTCATGAAGTGAGAAAGTAGAAGAAGAAAAGAACAAAGCTTGGAAGATCAGAAAAGCAGACTTGAAGAAGTTCATACATTTCCAGGTACTTTAAAATTAAGAATATAACACGGGGAAATTAGAATGGTAAAGGACATACCGCTCCTGCTTTAAAGACAAGTATCAAACACCATATTGCTTGAAGTTAAAACATTTGGCATGTTACTTTGGTCACAGTACTTAATTCCTTTCTGTGTCTGTAACACTTTCCATGCCTCTCCAATGGTTGGTGAAGAACACTTAAGCAACATGTCAACTCAAAAGTCATGAAAGGTAAGGACTTTAGGTTTCTGTTTGACACCAGGTCTACAGTTTTAAGACAGAAGACCAAACAAAGTATTAAATTTTTAGCAGCTCTACTAAAGTTCTGAAATTTAATTAACACTACTGTAAGAGGACTAACTGGAGGAAAGGATTTGTGCTTTAAGGGATATTATCTGTCCTGGACCACATAAAAATTTGGATTCCAAGAACAGACTCCATGCACTTTCCTTGTAAGATGTTATGGCTACTTCCTCCTTCTCTGCTGGTTTGAGGCTAATAGGAATATTTTACTGAGAGAAATTAAATCCTTAGCTGTGAGAAGAAAGCAAAAAACCAACCACAGTAACTAACCTCTTATCACTCATTCTTCTGGTGAGAAATACAACCAGTCAGAATATAGCTCAGATACTCACTGCTCAGTTAGTTCTCAGTTGTTGTTCTGCTCCTTCACTCTGGCAGTCTGTGGTTGCTTCTGTCTTAACTCTAATCCGATCTAACCGTCCATTTCCTCTAACCTCGTCATCTTTTTTTGACATCTCACCTGAGATCTCTCCAGATTTATCACATGAGATATACAGGAATTGATCTGGTTATTGCTGAAGGGAGGGAAAGAGGGGGAAGGGGGGAGGAGGTTTGGGTCGGGAGCCTCCTGGCAATCTGATTGTTTTGGAGGGATTTTTGTGTTTCTACGCTACTTTTAGCTTGTATATAACTGTATATTGTGTATGCATATGCTTGTAAATTGTGCTAAGCTGTAAATACAGCTTCATAGCTTAACTTCCAGCTGGCTAAGTCTAGTCTGGGTGGTTTTGCTGTGTGTGGGGAGCGGGTAACTCCCAAACCATCGCATTCCCTCAGAGGCCCATCTGTGGGTCCACCCCCACAAAGGCCTACTTCCGGTGTAGGCCACACTCACTACCAGCAGCCCCAAAACTACCTCCCAGTGCCTCCCAGTAACCCCAAATCCTCTCCCAGCACAACCCAGTCTCTTTCAAGTGCCCCCCAGTATATCTCAGTAGCCCTAAACCACCAGACCCCCTTAAAACTACCCCCAGCCCCCCTTAAAACTACCCCCAGCCCCCCCTGTATTGTAAGATCAGGACAAATGGATTAAACAGATAATCCTGTGAAAATACAGACATTTCTTAACACAGACTGTACTGATTATCAGGTATTTGCAACCTGCACACAAAAATTCAGTACCTTAAAGCAGTTTGCATAATAAATGCATTCAAGCAGTCTGGTTTTTCAATATAACTAGAAGAAAACTGCTGCTTGTAAAGCAAGGTGGATCAACTTCAGGTTGATGGAGAATAGCAGAAAGCAAATACTAGAGTATAGTCAAACTGAAAGTTGGTAAATAAACCAGCAGAGGCCTGCACCGAAATGCCAAGAGTGACCTCAAAACACTTCAACAAGGAAATCCAGACCAGTGCAGACTAGGCCAATGCGCCTAATGACATGCCAGAGAGCCCTTTTCAGTACAACGTCTTGCACTTGGCCTGTCTAGACAAGAAGAGGGGGGGAAAGCTCCCATTCTGAAAACAAGCCAGCATGAGCCTTCTTTCATGAATAATGTTTCAAAGCCAGGCAGTTCTTCTTTTCATTTTCAAGAGGCAATTAGTGAAACATCAGTAGGTTGGTCAGCAAGGCTCTGACTGGAGCTAAACCTGAAGCAAGATGACAGTTAGTAGAGGTTTAAAAAAATAGCTCTTATAATTATGTCTTATTATGTTTGTAATTATGTCTGCAGCATAATTAAAACATTTATCTTGACGATATACTGATTCTTCAACAGAAAGGTTTAATAAACATACTCGCAGGTAGAACTAGACTACCCTGAAAAAAAACAAAGGTAGACTAAGAATACTATCATGGACAGGTCCTATTACTATAAACTCTATGCAAGTAGCAGAAATAAATCTATTGCCCACACACTGAAGGTATAAACTCTCTGCATAAATCACAGAAACACTGACGCATTCACAGATACACAGATTTCAATAAGCTGGAAAGGACCCTCAAAGGTCATCTTGTTCAATCCCACCTCTAACTAGATCAGGCTGCCCATGGACACATCATGGAGATCTTGAATATCTCCTGGGACAGGGCCTCAACCACATCCCTGGGCAACCTGTTCCAGTATTTCACCACTCTCATTGTAAAGAACTGCCTCCTAACGTCCAGCCTAAATCTCTCCTGCTCCAGCTTCAAATCATTGCCCATCATCCTATTGCTATAGGCCCTTCTAAACAGTCCTTCCCCAGCCTTCCTGCAGGTCTCCTTCAGATACTGAAATACAGCTGTAAGGCATTCCTGAACCCTTTTCTTCTCCAGGTTGAACATCTCCAACTCTTTCAGCCTGTCTTCATAGGAGAGGTGCTCCAGTCCTCCATCATCTTTGTGGCCCTCCTCTGGACCCACTCCAGCAGGTCCATGTCTGTCTTGTGTTGGGGGTTCCAGAGCTGGATACAGCACTCCAGGTGAGGTTTCACCAGAGCAGACTTGCAGAATCACCTCTCAACCCGATCACTATGCTTCTGTTGGAAGAAACCTTTAAGACCATGATGTCCAACTGCTAACTCAGCATCACGAAGTCAAATCCAATATGCATACAAATACAAAATCCATACAAACACCCACTAATAAATGAGTTAATGGGAGTTGATGCCTCAGCTACAATGGCACAAGATGGATTTGCCTCATGATACCAAAATCTCCTTTGAGCAGAGAGGTCTTACTGTGAAATCCAAGGTCTGCTGTATTGGTTTATTTTACACTTTCCGTGCCTACCCAACGAGATAATTTTATCCTTGCATTCAGCTTAATTCTTTTAGACTTCATTTACACTTGACTTCATCCATATGAGGAGCATTCCCATTGCTTTGTCATCCCACTTACTGTAGGGCATTTTTAATTATAGCTAAGTGCTGTTTGTTTTTATAATGTAAGTCCAACCACAGGCCAAGGGTAGAAAAAAAAATCAGAGCCATGAAGTGTCATATTGAAAAAATATGGTGTTTTAGGCCACTGTTATGATGCATGTCACAGCTACTTACTTAACAGGTCTGAGATGATTATCTGACCCAGGGGTAGAATTCTATTCCATCCATTCAAATAAAAAATAAAGAACTGTACAGGCAGGCAGATATCTCAGATCGCTGTGGCTAAGCTGTAGTAAGGCGGCTCAAACACACCAGATGAAATCCTAAGTGATGTCTGGGACTTCTCTGGAGTGTAAAGGCACTTACCCAAAAATGCAGGGAACTGGTGGCAGCCCTGGCAGCACAGCCAGCAGAAGGTGATCCAACACCCTGCTGGCATCATGTACCTAGAAGGTAGAAATCTCTCTGCCTCTGGGTAGATCTAGATCTTTAGACTAAAAGCCTGATTTCTGATTTCTTACATAAACATTCCATTTTAACCACGTCACCATACTTCTTCCTACTTCTGCTATTATTGCAACACCTAACAGCCTGAAAGAAAATCTGTTTAAAGGGCATCATCACCTGTTATAAGGGGTAATAAGAGGCAGAAGCAGTAAATTGGGGAGGGTGGGAGGAAGCACACTTCACTAGAGATTAAAGAAATGCAAACCACAAATACCAGAGTCAGTACAATAAAACCCTGTTCAACCTCTGATAAACATCTGTCTGTGTATTATTTTTAATATTGTAGATTGTAGCTCTATAAAGGGAAGTAAATCATAAATAGGAGGCAGTGTACACGAGGAACATGTTTATTTGGGCAAAAGCTGGGTTAATAAGGAAGATGGCAGCCTGCCACGCGATCTAATAACCCTCCATCGGTGCAGGGAAGGGAGGGATAAATAGGTCTTTAGAAAACAAAAAAACACTTCATAAAAAGAGCGCCAGGCAGAACAGCAGCTAAAATGAAAGCGGATCAGCTTATGCAGAGCTGTAAGCCACAGCCCCAAGGCCTGTCCTGCCTGCCCACAGCCTGGCGTAGGACAGGGAACCCTGTTCTCAGAGCCACGCAACACTGAGCCCGAGGGACCTTCTCTGCCCAGGGGAGATTACAGCCTTAAAACTGGGCTGATTGAAAGGAGATTGTTACTGCTTCTAACCCAGTCTCATTTACTGAGCTGCTACCCTCTTGCAGTCCCCCATGCTCGCTTGCTTATCCAGCAATTATCTTTTCATCTTCTTCTTAAGGCAAAGCCTGAAGCTGTGCCCTTTGACTAGATGCTATTTATGTCAGTAGCTAAAGGAAGCAAACACAATATTCTCACAGACAGGTAGAGAAATCTGCTGTTCAGCTCACCAGTTCAGGGTGTCAGGACATTTCCCTAGCCATACCTTCCTTAACAGCCTCAATGAGATCACATTAGGCATCACAGGGACAACTGAAAGACCTCCTTCATTTTGAGATACAGCATTGAACTTGGGTTTTGTCTTTCTTCTCCATACAGACCTCTCCTAGGTATGAAAACAAACAGGAAAGTCTCTTCCTGGAGTCCACAAGCGGCATTACAAGAGTTCTTGTCAATACTGGAAATCTTTTTGCATCTGCACTAAATTCAGGTTGCTCAGCCACCACCCTGCCAACATAGCAAGCCTCCACAGTCTCACAGTGGGACTCTCAGCTGATCTCATTGAGAACAAGAAAACAACACTCCCCAAGCCTCTTCAAGGTGATCTTGAAGACCATCGGTCTCACTCCATCCTGGTTTGCCATACCCAAATAGTTTTGCCACCATGTGGAAAGGTCAATAAAAGAAAGCTTCTTTTGTTGCCACCTTCATGGATGATATTTATCAGGCATCCTTCTATGAAACAGCAAAGCAGTATCAGAGTACAGGTTTGCATTTTCTGTCCTTTCACCCATTTGTTTTTGCTGACCTGGCACTGATCTGCCCATTTATGCCCACCCAGGACCAAAACACCAGAACCTCTCAACAAAACCCTTGAGAATTGTGTCTGCTGCACCATGATCACATAAAACCTCCTTTACAACCCCACCAAAGCAGCCTAACACCTTCTCTGACCACAAAACTGCAGAAACCTCCTCCCAGCAGCACACAGGGGCTCAGGGACTTGTGTCAGTGTCAAATGAGTCATGCTCTTGACTTTGACTTGTGAGGTGCTTGGGTTGAAGCCCACAGAAAGGACACCAAGCGTCACGCAGGCAGGTGCAGCTGCCAAAGAGGCAGACAACACCTTCACTCCAGCAATGACCTACAAGGGATGGGTTTCCAGGAGCCAGGAGAAGGCCTCACATTTCTCTCAATTCAGTGCAGTGGCAAAGTCAGGTCTGCTACGGCATACTGAGGCCGCCTGTGTGCCCATATTTCATCCCATCATCTGGCCACAGGGAGGAGCCCAATGCCTAGGACTGGGACTGTCCTGCTGCCCCTGGTTGCTCTGCTCCTGGCTGGGGTGGTGAGGTGAGCTTCGACTACCAGGTCCTGTCTTGACAAACCCAAGAGGAGCCCTCAGCTCCTCCTGACTTTTCGGTACAGATTAGCAAAGTCTTCCTAATGGGGGAGGCAGGTTGGTGACTCAGCTAATGACACTCTCATTTTCAGCTGTGAAATTACATGAGGAGACAATTAAAAAATACATTAAATATGTACCTTATAATTTTTGTCAAGTGCAATGTCACTATCATGGGCAAGTGCAGATGACACGTAAAGCGTATGTGCAAATGAGATTTTCTTCACATATAGTTCCTTAATCAGCATTCAAAGGATTTCTCAATTACAGTAAATATTTTTAAATTACATTATTTGGTTTTCTTTCCCTTTTTTTTTTTTTTTCCTTTTTCTTTTTCTTTTTCTTTCTCCTCTCATTGCTCTCTGCAGGCACCTGAAAGGATGTTGGAGTGAGGTGGAGGCCAGTCTTCTCTTCTCCTTAGTGAAGAGATGAGAACGGCCTGAAATTGTGCCACGGGAGGTTTAGGTTGGGTATTAGGAAAAACCATTTTTACTTAAACCATGGTGAGGCATTGGAACAGGCTGCTCAGGAAGGTGGCAGAGTCACCATCCCTGGAGGTGTTCAGGTGTGATGGTTAAGGGCTTGTCTTCACAAGTAATATCTGCACATCTGGCTCAGGTGAAGCCACAGCCTGCTGGTACAGCTGGCTTTCACAAGCTAACCATCCTTGCCTTTTCCCAAACACAGTGCTGAAAAAAGAGCAGGGTCTAGTTTACACTGGAGGCCTGGTGCTCACTATGCCAGTTCAGCTGAGGAACATCTACCTGCCACTCATACATGTATGTGTGACATGGGTTTGGGAGACGACTGATGGATGAAACTGACTTCACTGACAAAATGTGTTGCCACCTTTGAGAGCCAAGCAACATCTGATCTCCAAACCACACTCCCAGATCCTGACACACTACCTCAATTGTACATACAACTCCTCTGGACATTACTTTTATCTGTGTTTTACCTGAATATACTGGGCTGGAAACCATAGTGGTTGGCACGCAGATGAGCCATGCCAGCCTTGAGACAGCAATATCTGTCAGAGGGTAGGTGCCTGATGGTGACAACCATTTCAGCCAAATCATTTTTAACCTGCCACTGTGTATTTGCCAGAAGCCCTGCACAGTTTTAGGGGGGAGGACAAGAGATAGGGTGGGGACAAATCCCTTCTTACAGCTGAAGTTATCAGTGTATCAATGACAAAGCTAAAGTATGTTAAAAATTCCAGGAGTGATGCACTGAACATAGAAAACCACCCAAAACCCTACCAGCCATGAAAGAGGACAGCCAGCCAGAGCATCAGAAACTCAAGAGCAGCTAATTGTGCTTTAACTGGTGGCAAGGTAACTCATCGTGTTGTACCAGCTCATTACTGCTGATCCGTTCAGAGCTGGTGATAATTTTCTGTGCTTTTATAAGCCAACATCATTAAACAGAGGTCAGCTTCACAGTGCTGGTGTCTCCTCAGATGACTTCAAATAGGGGGCTCATAGTAAAGAGGAAAAGCCTGCTAATGCATCATGCTGCTGGTTTTTCAAGCCAAAAGGAACAAAGTATTTGCTAGAGCTCCTTTGTGCTCCACGACACCCCTCTAACTTTAAGTCCTTCAGCTTGCAAAATCACATTGACACACTAAGAACCACAAATCTGTTCTTGTCACTAGGAAATAGTCCTTTACAACATAAAATGTTATCACTGGACATTATGCTAACATACAGAAAATACTTCTCCAGAGAGAAACCAATTCCCAAATCCAGACTGCAGCTTTAAAGCATCCTATGATTTGCAGATACTGCCTTCAAATAGTTCTTATCCCAAGCAGAAGCAACAGGACAGGGGGAAATGGCCTCAAGTTGTGCCAGGGGAAGTTTAGGTTGGACATTAGGAAAAATCTCCTCACCAAAGGGTTGTCAAGTCCTGGAACAGGATATGCAGGGAAGTGGTGGAGTCGCCATTCCTGGAGGGATTTAAAAGCCATGGAGATGTGCTGCTGAGGGTCATGGTTTAGAGGTGACCTGGTGGTGCTGTTTTAACAGCTGTACTCTGATCTTAAAGGTGTTTTCCAACCTGAATGATTACACAATTCTACAATTCCGTAGCAGAATGAAAAAAAAATGATTACACATCCTCAAGAAAGAAGCTCACCAGCTACCCAGATACAGTACACTTACTCTAACACACAAATATCTGGGGATAAAATTCAAAGGTGAGTGAAACTCTACAGAAGTGTAACAGAGGTCACCTTCACTCCCTCTCAGCTACTTACTGAAGCATAATGAAGGCTACAATTAAATGAACATTGTGAACACATTAGTATATTTTAATAAGTTTGTGCATCAGACTTGTTCATAAGGTTTGAACTGAGACATAGCTTCCAGGGTGCAAACACCACCTGGTCATTTTCTACCTTCCCTTTTAATACTTGCTGGCTGCATACAAAACCAGCAGGCCAAGCAAGAAGACTGGCCTTAATTATGCTATTTTTATACAGTGTTGAGGAGGAAAGATTTGCTGGCTGTACTGGCTGCTGCAAGAGGGAGTAGCTTGCAGTACTGCACTATTACATTTGCAAAGTATGAATGGAGCACCACGAAGGGAACACATTAAGAGTTGTACCAAAAGATCCAAGAGGAAAAACAATTGTGCTGTCTTAAGTAATAGTTCTAAAGTTCTTTCTTTCTGAGAAGCCACAGAAGGACACTGAACTGCTGGAGCAAGTCCAGAAGAGGGCCGTGAAGATGATCAGAGGTCTGGAGCACCTTTTCTATGGGGACAGGCTGTAAGAGTTGGGACTATTCAGCAAGAAGAAAAAAAGGCTCCAGGGTGACCTTATGGTGGTCTTCCAACACCTGAAGGGGGCCTACAAGAATGCCAGGAAGGGACATCTTACAAGGGCTTGTATAAATAGGATGAGAGGGAAGCTTGAGAATGGTAGATTAAGACTGGAGATTAGGAAGAAATTCTTTACAGTGAAGGTGGTGAGACAGTGGAACAGGTTGCCCAGGGAGGTTGTAGATGTCCTCCCCCTCTTTGGAGGTACCTATTCAAGGCCAGACTGGATGAAGCCTTGAGCAATCTCTAGTGGAAGGTGTCCCTCCCAACGCAGGAACTAAATGATCTTTAAGGTCCCTTCCAATCCAAACCATTCCATGAATCTATGATTTTCTAAGATCTTGAAATTTAAAAATTACAATTATTTTCTTAGCTGCAGTTCTCCCCCAGTCTATATGATACTGGGTAAGCTATTTGGCTTTTCTCAACATATAGAATCATAGAATGGTAAGGTGGAAAGGGACCTCGAAGATCATCTAGTTCTGACCCTCTGCCATAGGCAGGGACACCTCCCACTAGTACAGCTCACTCAAGGCCTCGTCCAATCTGGCCTTGAACACCTCCAGGGAGGGAGCAGCCACAACCTCCCTGGGCAACCTGTTCCAATGTCTCACCACCCTATATATCTAGAGCTGGAATACTACTACTACTATTATTACTAACAGTAATAATAATGCCATTACTGCCAGTGTGAAATGATGCAGGTATGTAAAGTTTGTGAGGCCTGTAAGAAGGTACTAACAAACTAAGCAACATCATCATGTCCATCAGCATCAAGGAGAATCTGTACTGATTCATAATTCTAATAATTTCCTAGTAGCATTTTTTTCTAATCTTATCAATTATTAATTAGTTTTTGCTATCTGCACAGATTTTTCTCTACAGGAACTGCCCAGTGTTTCCATCGTGCCACCCAGACAGCTCTCAGATGAGATACAGCACTCTTGCTCACTTTCATTTAGTCCAAATACTTATCCCTCTCAAAGAAAAAGTAAAACTAACCACTTCCATGTCTCATCTTGCATGAAAAGTCACTATTTTTGTTCAGATGTGGTTCCAAGTGTCTCGTTCACCCATCTATGAAGAACAACCATGTCAGTACATAACAAGAACTGCTGCAGTGGCTAGTGGAGCTTTACCTTGTTTATCTTTCATTTCCTGAGGCAGATACAGCACAAGAAGAAATCTTGAGCAATATTCTCTTGGAGAACTAATCCATATTCTTCTTATATCCTTCACTTCACTCAGGATCTAATCTCTGTACTCAGTGAAGTCAGTAATAAAGCCACTGTTCGCTACAAGACTGCAAGGATCAGGATTTCAGGGAGGAAGGAAAAATGCCTACAAATTCCTTGCACCAATACACAGGAATGTCTTCGTCTCCAGTGACGTCTTCCTCAACTACTTCAAATTAAAAGTGCTTTATCTCTGCCTGAGAGAAAGGGTGTAAGGCATCAGAAGGATGGAAAGCCGCCCTGAGTTCTATCTAAAATATTGTACCTCACAACCTATCTCAATTGTCCATGACCACTGTCACCTCTCCACCTTGGAGACCATGGAATGGGTCCTGTCCAAGACAGCTGTCATTTCATGATGGCTCCGGGACAGTTCAGAATGCAGGAGAATAACTGCACTGTTAACTTGCTAATTTATGAGAAAGGTGTGAAGAGCTGAAAGAACTGCTTGGAGACTTCTGCTGCAGCCATCACAATAAATGTGCTGAGCCCCCAGCACCCTGAGACAGATTCTGAAGAGGAATAAAAATAAAAGCACAATTAGCAAGTACCTGAACATAGCTACAGATTGCCTTTGGTCTATTATTCTATTCCCCAGTATGCTAGGGAAGGATAATTTTAAGAAGACCTACAAGTGAACAGAGGCCAGTAACTCTTGGTTTAAATCACTACCAAAACCTCAACAGCCATTTTATTTTACTGCCAGTTCAGCAACTGCTACCAAGAGGTCAAGGGCTTAAATCCACCTTCACTTGACACTGTGTCTCCAGTCCCTAACACAGTGGTGACACTACCTTTCTCAACAGCCCAGTGTCAGTAGGACTGCAGGACGTTCCTAACAGGACTGTGAATGGGATGCAGGACTACACCTCAAAACAGGGACCAGGTCTTTCACAGAATGACAGAATGGAAGGGGTTTGAAGGCACCTCTGGAAGTCACCTAGTCCAAACCCCCTGCTAAAGCAGAGTCACCCAAAGAAGGCTGCACAGGATCACGTCCAGGAGTATTTGGAATCTCTCAAGAGAAGGAGACTCCACAACCTGTCTGGGCAACCTGTTCCAGTGTTCTGCCACCATCACAGGGAAGACATTTTTCTTTTATGTCTAGGTGGAACTTCCTGTGCTCCCGTTTGCACCCATTACCCCTTGTCTTGTCACTGTGCATCACTGAAAGGAGTCTGGCCCCATCCTCTTGACACCCACCCTTTAGCTACTGATCAGCATTGGTAAAATCCCCTCTCCTTCTCCAGGCTAAGCAGTCCCAGGTCTCTCAGTCTTTCTTTGTCAAAAAGATGTTCCAGTCCCCTCAGCATCTTTGTAGCCCCTGCTGGTTTCTCTCCATTACATCCCTGTCTCTCTTGAACTGGGGAGCCCAGAACTGGACAGATGTGGCCTCACTAGCACAGAGAGGGACTAGAACCTGTAAATCTTTCTGCAGTTGTGTATCGGTCCTGCACCAACTGATGCTTTCCAACCCCACAAGCCAGCAGCACCCAGTGCAGGTGGAAATGTCTCCTCTGCAGAAATGATCATAAACTCTGCAGATGCACTTGCAGTTCACAGTGGATCCAGGAGCCTCTCTCAGTTCCCCTATTCCAGAAAAATCAACTGGATAATTAAGTATGTCTGGGATTTATTGAGTTGGCAGATTTAGTACTGAAGGAGAACACCTTGTGCAATAAGCAAAGTCCTGATGCATGCAACATTACCTGCAGGGGCAAAAGGAGACAGCCTCATTTGCATGTCAGTTTCCCCTCCATCTTCCACCCAGTGATCTCCCTACTTTATTTCACCATGCAGAAAACACCCTTATGGCTCACAACTTTTCAGACTCAACCAATATTGATAAGGTCATAGTTTTGCTGGCAATACCACTTAGCTTCTGAAAATGAGCTTCATCTATCTGTATTTCCGTCCATTTTCCCACAGATAGCCAACAGACACTGGTCTTCTAGCATTAAAATTCAAGTTTCAAAATATTCAGTTCCTTTTTAAGGAATAACACACATACACATTATTACTCACCACAATGACAAGGGAAAAGTCAGAAGATTTTGTGCTTGAGCTATTACAGAATCATAGAATTACTTAAGGTTGGAAAAGACCTTTAAGATTGAGTCCAACCATAACCCAGCTACCATGACCAGCAAACTGTATCCTGCAGCACTCCATCTAGATGTTTCTTGAACACTTCCTGGGATGGCAACTCCACCACCTTCCTGGGCAGCCTGCTCCAATGCCTCACCACTCTTTCAGAAAAGAATTTTTTTCCCAATATCCAACCTAAACCTCTCCTGATACAACTTAAGCTCATTTCCTCTTGTCCTTTTGTTAGTTACTAGGGAGAAAAGACCGGCACCAGCCTCACTTGAACCTCCTTTCAGGCAGTTGTAGACTGAAATTAGATCTCCCTTTAGCCCTCTATTCTGCAGACTGAACAAGCCCAGAGCTGCTCCTTGTACTACATGGTCTCCAAACACCTCACCATCCTTGTAGCTCTTCCCTGGACACCCTCCAGGACCTCAATGTCTTTCTTAAACTGTGGTGCCCAGGACTGAACACAGTACTCAAACTGTGGCCTCACCAGTGCTGAGAACATCATCACTTCCCTGATCTTGCTGGACACACTGTTTTTTGGTACAGGCCAGGGTGCCACTGGCCTTCTTGGTCATCTGGGCATAGACAGCTGCTTTTTGGATGCCACTATAGAATTAATGCATATTACATTCATTATCAAACAGAAACTGGCTCCATTTCACTCAGCATGAAAACTTCCTTCATTCTCCTGTAGGAAGAGTAAGAGTGGTCTGAAAAAAGAAATGAAACCTTGTTCATCTTCACAGAATCACAGGGTGGTGAGGGCTGGAAAGGACCTCCAGAGATCACCTGGGTCAAACTTTTGCTACAACAGGTTCACTCAGAGGAGGCTGTCCAGGATCACATCCAGCAGGTTTTGAATCTCCCCAGAGAATCACAATTTGCTGAACTCAAAATGCATGCACCAGCCCATATCTGGTGGAAAGGAAATTCCAATCACTGTGATTCCTTATCACAGATCTTCCACAGAATCTACTACAGTCAGCTTGGTCAAGTCTTGACAGGACCCAAAGCTCTCAGAATCCAGTCTCTCAGACTGTAAGCTGGAGCAAAAGAGGACATTACAGTTTCCAGTAAAGCCTCCTGTTTGGCTGCTGCTCTCCTCTCCATGGGCAAGAGGCAGAAAGCCATGCAGCCAGGTTCTTAGGCTACTAGCTGGATCACAGCCTCTGAGCAGAGGTGGTGAGGCTTATCCAAAGGCTCTTGCAGACTTTCAGAAAGAGGTGGGAAAGGTGGCATACAGCAAGGGTGGCTGTGGAGGGACTGGTACTTCTTTTCTAGGTATTGAATCCACTGTGTGGACTGTCATTGGCCCCAAAAAGATTTCCAAGCAAAGCTCCTAGTGGAGGTAAAGCTCTGAGAGGAGCAGAGGATCAGGAGGAAGGAGATACATATGAACTGACAGAAAGCTGCAAAAGCTACAAAGAACAAAGTAACTTACCTGCTCTAAGAAAATTGCCCTCACAAGGATGTAAAGGGTGATTTGACTGAGAAGCATGAAACTGAACTTTAAATAGATTGAGGCCACAAAATAAATACTTTGGCTACCAATGGGGTCTGTGACGAAGCCTCAGGGGATGGGAACAACAGCAACCGAAAAGCAAATCGCAGGCTCAACTGCTTCATCGAGTTTTCAGCACAACTTGATTTGAGCTTAGATAGAAGAGTCAGCCCTCCTGGCTATACCCAGAGTGAGAAACTGCGAAGGGAGAACTTGGCACAAAGCAAAGTGGCTGAAAGTAACTTTAATTCAGGCAGTTCAAAGAAAATCAAGGTATGTGCCCTGAACGGCAAAGGCTGAAATTAGAAAGTTGTGGTTTATTGTAGAGGTGGCAGCTTAATCAAGGTAAGCTTTATACAGTGAGAAGCTATCTTTTAATTGATCAACAGATACAAGTAGAAAAACAAACAGACAACATTTAGAGCATGCAAACCTGTCATTCAGGATCTCTTTCACAGAACCAAAGAAGGAGTTGCACTGCACAAGGCTGTTTTCTCAAACTAAATCAAATGGTCTGACAAAACAAACCACCACCTCCTAAAATTTCTGCCTTGCAGAAGTTATTAATACAGGAGATACTGCACAGTAAATAGAACAGCTGTGCCCAGTTAACACAAGTACCTGTGAGATGATCAGAGATGCTGCATGCTCCCTCCCTGGAGGTGTTCAAGGCCAGGTTGGATGAGGCCTTGAGTAACCTGTGCTGGTGGGAGGTGTCCCTGCATACGGCAGGGGGTTGGAACTAGATGACCCTTGAGGTCCCTTCCAACCTTAACATTCTATGATTCTATGATCTTCTGGTGTCAGCATTAAGTCATTATGGGGAAGCTGAAACTCCAAGTATCCAACAGTAAAATCCAGCAGAATAAATCTAAGGATAAACACCATGTTTGACATGCTGTGCAGCCAAGCACCTGCTAATATCAATAACTGCATCACAGGTAATTTTTTTTCATGAGAACCACAACTGTAGGTTAGGAGTAGATGCACTGTTAAGAGTGTAATCATTCCAGATTTCAGCTACATTCTCATAGGAATTAAAATCCAGAACCATCTTTTTTTCTCAGGAAACCACCCTTGGAAATTAAGTGTTATCACTGCTGAGAAGAGAAAACCAAAGCTATGTCCTGTCTTCAGCGTGATAAATATCATAGCTTTTCTAGGCACCTTTATTTTTGTCTTTAATCCTTCAGGTTTTATTCTAATATCTTATTCTAATACAGAATCATGTGCTATTACATTATTTGCTCCTGGTTTTCAGTTCCCCTTAATTCTTCCTAATATACAAACTCTAACAGCCACACATCACCAATTATCACCTGCTCAGAACACAGAAAGCTAGTAACAGATGTTATAACCCCTGTAACTTCTCATGGAGTCGAATTCTGTTGTAAAATTTGACAGGAGAAGGAAAAAAAGGAACAATATTGCTATCAACAATGCTGCAGAACAGACTGAAAGTGATGGAGACAGAAAAGGAGAGCTATTGTCTCACTTCACACTGAAGGATTTAGTTCATTGTAATCACCAAAGAGAAGGGTAGCAGGTATGAATATCATTTCTACAGCTGAGAAAATACATTCACTTTCATAGTAGACCAGAACACTGATGTGTCTTCCCCTTGTACTAAAGGCATATCTGATTCTTTTTAACATTATGTGACTTCAAATACTTCTTTTTAAACAAACTGGATGTAATTATGCAGTTTTGTCTCTTCTGGTAGATGTATTTAGACAAACCAAGTGCGCTTAACAACTCTTCATCTGTTATTAAAAGGGGATCTCTGGTAATATTTATACAAAGACTGCCTTGCTCTTTATTTAATTCCTATTGTCCTAAAGAAAAACCTTGAAAGCTCCAAACACAATAAAGAATGTCTGCCTGCAGCAGGGTGCAGAAATATTCTGTGCATGACTCTCACTGTTTTTTAAGCTGCACTTTTTAGACACTCAGAAGATATTGATAACATTACACAGTGTTAATCGATAAAAGAATTTTTAGGGTTGTCATTCTGAAATGCCTTTGTTAAATGATTCCTACTTTTATATCTCCAGGATTACTCCTCCACTCAATTTAATGATTCATTATTACCACAGAGGTAGAGAGAACATGTGAGGTTAACAGCTACAGCTATTAGCTGTAACCTAACCAGCACCACACTGTATAATTGATCTATTTTCTTCAAGAATAAAATTCAGAAGAGAATTACTACCAGCATCTCTATTGAAAAAAAAAAAAAAAGGCAGCACAGAAAGCCTGGGGGCAAGTGGGTGGGATAATAGCAAAGAGAAGAGGAAGGGAAATGGAAGCACACCAAGGGTTTATTTATAAATATCTGGGAACTCATTTCTTGGCATCCTGTAGTGTCTACAGTCTCAAGTTGATCTGACTTTTAGACAGTGGCCTTATATTTAAGAAGAGAGAAAAAACTAAGAATGATCAGAGTAGATTTATGATACTTCTCTCAAAAATGACTATAGCTCTTTCCCAGTTGAAACTGCTTCAGGACTTCAAGCTTAAGGTTAAGATTTCCAGAGTTTGTTCCCTGTGCAAGCCTTTAAAGGTTTTTCTAACCCAACATTGGCAGAATTTCACTGTGGTTGCAATGACAGCAATCACTTTCAAGAGAATCATGTTAACCACCATACATACATCATATTTTACTTTCAGCTTTACCTTCTTCAACCATCACAACCAGGCTTTGACATCTTTTTTCCCTCCTCTCCTTGAACACTCTTTCCAGGTGGCAGGCTCAAGTACATACTTCTTTCAGGGTGAAATTCTGCAACCCCAACTCAGTTTTAGATATTGTCCCCAGGTCTCAATTCTCTTTCCTTATTTCTCTTATTAACACATCCAGCACCTCACTGTCTCTTCATTAGGTCACAGGTAATGAGCAGCTGGTAAAAAAAATACTTTCATCTTCTTTGGTTTTCTGTCAGCAACTCCTGGCTACTGTGGTGGCAACAAAGTTGTCTCGTGAGCTGAAGCACAGTGCCCCAAACTGGGAGGACTGAAGGATTTTGTTCACAGTCACAATCACAGATACTACAGCAAAATGCTAATACAGCAAAAGGCAATTTCAGCCGCATGAGAATTCTCCCCCAACTGGCTGGCCATGGGTGGTTTTAATGGAGTTTTGCTTATGCAGCAGAAGATGGCCCTTAGCAAACTGAAGAAATCTTGAATGCTTATTTAAAGATTTCCTGGAGATGAAGAGCTCATATGCCTGAATACTTGTGGGTTTTGGTATCTTGTTTGTTTGCTTTCCAAACAGACCACTAGTTGTAGCATGAAATATGATCTGTCCACAAAACTTGCCTGTTTTCCTTCTAAGCAAGCAAGTTACATAAAGAACAGACCTTGCTAAGGCTCTTCAAAGTACATCTTAAGACACCACAGAAGTCTGGTTCATAGACATATAAAGCAACAAGGCTGCCTGCGTTACATTAAGAAACATCACATTTTGCATGTCAAGATCCTTCAAAAAGAAGTAAAACGAAGATGGGCAGCTTTATTTGTATTCATCTCACTAAATTTCAATAATCCTATCCTTTAGTTGGAAATTCAATGACAGAGCTATTTCTAAGCCCTTAAGTAATATCTCACATCCTTCAAGTGGTCTTGTATCCCAGCACCCCTTCTTCCCAATGCACAATTAATGTTAGCAGATGAGAAGGGTTGTTGGTGTCACATATTTTACAGGCACTTGTAATTGCTCTTCAGAGAAATTCTTTCCAGCAATACTGCCATAAAGCAAGCCTCCAGTTTCTGCAAGAATTCCTACTTTCTTAATTTCTTCTCTTCATGACAGCAAGTAAAAAGAATAAAGGCACAACAGAGGAAAAACAAGAAAGCAGTGCAGTAGGTATGCTTCTGACTTGGAGAGAAGAAATAAATACTTAGCACTTGTGGTTAAAATCTCACCCTTCATACTGAGGTCAGATTCACAGGCTGCAGCTTTAGTTCTCAGGTCTGGTAAGCTTTCTAGCTCCCTTCACATCAATATTTCATCTGTGTCCATGAAAAAAATTTCATCTGCACAATTGTCTATCTGTAAATGCCGGGCAGTAGTATTTTTTCTTTCTGCTTCTATGTTACCTTTTTCAGATGTCCACAGGATCACAAGACATTAAGGGCTGGAAGGTAGCTCTGGGGATCTCCAAGTCCAACCCCCCCTGCCCCCATCAGAGCAGGACCAGAGTTGCAAGTTGCACAGGAACATATCCAGACAGTGCTGGAAAAGTCTCCAGAGAAGGAGATTCCACAGCCTCTCTGAGGATACTGTTCCAGTGCTCTGTGACCCTTACAGTAAAGAAGTTCTTCCTCGTGTTGAGGTGGAACTTTCTGTGCTGTAGTTTACATCCACTGCCCCTTGTCCTATCCCAAGGCACAGGTGAGAAGAGTCCATCCCTTCCTCCCTGACCCCCAGCCCTCAGATACTTGTATACATTTATTAGATCCCCTCCCACTATTCGCTCCAGACTAAAGAGCCCCAGGGCTCTCAGCCTCTCTTCATCAGGCAGTACTCCAGTCCCTTAATCATCCTTGTAGCTCTCCACTGGACTCCCTCCAGTAGATCCCTGTCCCTCTTAAACTGGGGAGTTCAGAACTGGTGGGACCTCACCAGGGTAGAGTAGAGAGGGGAGGAGAAGCTCCTTCAGTCTGCTGGACACACTCCTCTTAATGCCCCACATGATCCCATTGCCTTCTGGGCCACAAGGGCACATTGCTGTCCCATGGAGAACACCTTGTCCATCAGGTTGAGATTATAAAAGGGACTAACCCTCAGTGTTTTGACACAGGAGGGTCCTCATTTCAGCTGAAGGCTCTTTAGTGCAACACTGATCACTATGAGTAGTTACATGCCTGAGAAAACATGAACTTTTTTATACCAAAAAGTAGAACAATCTGGTTATAACACAGTAACATGTTTGAGGAATTGTACAAAGGCCACCAAGTCAATGCCATGTCACTTTTTTTTCCATGCATGCACTGAAGAAGGCCCTGAATAAAAACATCTTCAACAATCATAGCTGTTGCCTTTATTGTTGGAGCTTAGCCCTACTTCTTTTGTTACACACAAGCTCTCCAACAATTTACATGAACAGCACTGGTTTGGGCACAAAACTTGTGATTCCTACGGAGGAGAGAGAAAAAAGAAGTGGTTTTATTTCACAGAAGCACAGAATGTTAGGGGTTGGAAGGCACCTCAAAAGATCATCTAGTCCAACCTCTCTGCCAGATCATCTACATCCTGCATTAAGAACAGTGAAGTTCTTCTCAATCTACTCTTGCTTTGTTGTAGCAGGTCATGTGTCTCTTCAAATTCTTGCTCTGAGCAACTGGAAGCAGATATTGTCTTGAAAGAATTTCTTTTGAGATAAACAAATCAAGTATAATAAAGCTCAAAAAGGGGAAAAATGGAGACTCAAGCCCAAACTCCAATTTCTTCATTTAAATCAAGCACCAGCCAGGCTGTTAACCTGGCTTCAGCCAGTATAAACCAGTGGTTTGTATAGTCTAAGCCTTTGGGATAAACAGATGATTCTTGATTCCTATCCAAGCCAGTCTTCAAGGCTTTTCTGAAGCCAGTATCTCATCCTGGGTGCTTCTGCCACCACCTCTGCACATGTACACCTACAACACACAGGCACACAACATTGTCAGCAGTCCAAGGATGCTGAGTGAAGCTGGTTTACCTGCTGACAACAGAAACAACCTTATCCTCCAAGGCATGGGTTGAAGATGCTGCTCAGATGCTGGCTGTAAACCACCATTCTTTTTGTGTGTTTTCATCATGAAAAATCCTCATTGTTAGCTACTTGCTCCTCAAACAAAGCTTCTTCTGTTCTTGACCAGAAGGGAGTGACTTACTGCTTTGATAAGACCTCACCTGAAGTACTGTGTCCAGATGGAGTAGGTCCAGAGGAGGACCAGGGGGATGGAGCACTTCTGCTACAAGGACAAGCTGATGAAGCTAGGGTTGTTCAGCCTGGAGAATGGAAGGCTCCAGGGGGCCCAAATAACAACCTTCCAGTACCCAAAGGGGGCTACAAGAAGGATGGAGAGAGACTTGTTTACAAAGGCCTGTAGTGATAGGACCAGGGCCAACAGTTTCAAATTAGAGAAGAGCAGATTTAGACTGGATGTTAAGAAGTAGCTCTTTACCATGAGGGCAATGGAACACCAGAATAGGTTGCCCATGCAGGTAGTTAAAGCCTCATGGAGATATTCAATCTCAACAAAGCTCTGGGCAACCTGATCTAGTTGTGGATGCCCCTGCTGATTTCAGGTGGGTTTGGACCTCTGGAGGTCACTTCCAACCCAAACCATTCTATGATTCTATGAAAGCCAGCTAAGGACACAGAGAACCCACACAAGGACAGAAAGTTATAAGAAATCAAATCAGACCCTGCAGTATCTGAAAGATATTCTGTTCCATCTCTTCTTGGCTGGGAAGACACTGTTAATTCTAGCACTAGAGAGCATGGAAGCAGTCTCATGGCTGTGAAGAGCAGGGAGAGTGTCCCTGCTTGCCACCTGCACATAGGTACATTTGCTTAAAGTCCTGATGGCTTCCAAAGAAAACCTATGGATTCAGCTGCCCAAGCTACTGGGGAAGCTTTAGAGTGAAATGACAACAGGGTGACCACAGGAAAGGACTCAAATACGATAAAGAGGAATTTCATGTTGGTATCAAACCCCACAGATCTGGACTCATATATGGACAAAGCCCACCTGCTCAAAGTCCCTTTGGTTCAGAAATCAGGAGTTTGCCAGCCCAGCATACACACAGCTGTGGAAGAGGTGGATCTCAGGAAGCAGCAGCATTACAACAGCTCTGTCAGAGTATTGTGTCATATTCTCTTCCAGGGAAATAGTATCTTTGGGTGTTGGTATGAGGCTGCCACGGCTTAAAGGCTACACATTATTAGCAAGTAACGATCCCACTAAAACTGAACCTTTTGTTTATACACTGCTGCTGAGGGCTGATCAGAAATGAAAGAGGATGGGAGTATCCTTCAAGAAAAGATTTGGAGCAGGACTTGGGCAGTCCCCAGGGATAAAACCTAGGAGAGGCATAGTGTGGGGTGTGTGCTTGGGTGGGTCCACGTTGCTCCATAGCAAAGCGCTTCCACGAGAAAAGCCAAGCCCCAGGATGGAAGATGTAGCTGATACAGCCACAAAAAGGTGTTCATAAAAAGGTTCAGAGGAAAAACTGTGTCCACCTGTAAGAAGCTTTGTTCTGAACAACCAACCCAAACAGCAATAAAAAAAGGCCTGACAAAGAAATTCATGCTTGTGGGTCTTGGCCTCCTTTCCTACAAAGTAAAACAATGTTAAGTAACAGAGAGTTAAATGTAATATTTGACCCTATATGCATGGTAATACCTTCTCCTCAATCACTTTTAGGCTTTTTCACCACAACATGTACCCTGCAGTAACAAATATTTTCACTTTTCTATTTATCCAAAGTGCAAGTTCTCATCTCTAAAGGTATTGCTACAGTATATAATAAATACATGTACAATTAATTAGTGAGATTTATTGTATGGTAAGAGAGAACTGATAAGAGTAGCAAATCAGGAAAAAAAACAAAACAAACAAAAAAAAAACAACAAAAAAAAAACCCCACAACAACAACAAAAAACAGGCAGCAAAATATAACTTCACCAAAATGTCACTTCAAGCTACTAACTCAGAACATCGCTGCCTGGAGCTGAGTGCATGGGAATACCCTGCAACCTTTCCCATGAAGAAAATCAGGTTTTGGCTAATATCATTCCTATCTTCACTGTACCTCCTCAGCTTCCCAAAGGGTACAATCCTGTGCTAGGGAGAACTCACCTGCAGTACTGAGCCCAGTTCTGGAGTTCTCAGCAAAGACATGGACCCACTGGAGCACTTCCAGAGGAGGGACACAAAAGTGATCAGAGGACTGGAACACCTCTGCTGTGCAGACAGGCTGAGAGAGCTGGGGTTGTTCAGCCTGGAGAAGAGAAGGCTCCAACCCCCTCCATTCTGTGATTCTGTGAAATGCCTCTCTATTTGCATAAGGACATTAGCAAAGGCAGTACCTGTCCAGTTACACATTAAACAGCCCTTCAAGCAGACATTCCAAGAGATCTGTTTTCTTGAAGTGAAAGAAGGACAACACAATGTTTCACCTACACAAAGTTTGGGATCAACACTTAAAAGTTGACCTCCCAGCTCTCAAGAATGGTCTAAAGCAGAAAGCACTGCTGTTATAATGACTGATCTTCAGGTCAACAAAAGAACTAGGTTATGACCAAAAGCTATCACTCACAGGGCATCAGTGCTCACCAATTGATTTCCACAGTCTCTCACTCTCCTGTAATTCTATTACAGCATTTAACCCCAACGAGAAGACTTCTGAGCTGTGAATTCCTATACTTAAAACAGTCTTACTGAATGTTGCTGAACATAACATATTTAGACAGAAAAGTAAGGATACATCATCTTTTTCCAGGTGTTTTTGCTGAGAATATTGTCTGTACTCCAAAAATGGCATACTAAATAAAATAACGAAGAGAAGACAACAGGATGTGATCTGTTACTACCTGTGTGCTGAGTAAGGGGCACTGCAAAAAGCAATCTGTTTCTTCCAACAACTAAGAGACACTCAGAGTTGTCTGTCAGTGACACAGTAACCTTGAAAACCTATAACAGAAGAATCCATTTGTTAAGAAAAATGCAGAGATTTAAGCAAGGCCAGACCAGCTTCGAGAGGCAGATGAAAACAAGACTTGAACAGAGGGGGACGAGAATGCTCTGCTACATATTCAACATCTATTTTTGTTTCTTTCTAATGAAATGTTTATCTGTAATGGAAAACCATGCAAATAATGACAGCAGCAATGTGGGAGATCTCTATTAATGTATAAATGAGTTTTTTCAGCTGCTTTTAATATTAATTACATTATAAACTTAGTAGAAGGCGTTTCAAACCTGTTCTGCTGTTTTACATTGAGCCTCAATTATTATTCTGAGGGCGAAGGCTACCTTCACCAGCAGATGCACCAGTTAGGTATCTGATGCCAAGCAAATCACACACACAGTTTTATTAATAATAAAGAAAACAGCCTCACAGGGCTGTTGCTTTGCCTTTGTCCTATTTTGGGTTATTCTTCATAATCACCTTTTAAATATGCTTACTAGCTAAGTGTGGTAAAAGCTTTTCTTAAAATACTCACATACTGTGAAAGAGAAGAATGGATGCAGTATTTCTGTAGCATTAAAGTATTTCTATATGAGTTGCACAGACATGGAAACATATGTCACACCTCCCAAAAATAAGATGCTTACAGAAGGCCAGGCTATGAGGAACGCAATGGAGCGACACTCCAGCAAGAGGAGAGGGAAGATTTCACAGAATCACAGAGACGTTCCAGTTGGAATCCCTCAAGATCACCCTGCTCCACAAGGTTCACCCTAAACCATATTCCCAAGCACCACATCCAAATGACCTGACCTTCAAGCACATCCAGGGTTGGTGACTCCACCACCTCCCTGGGTAGCCCATTCCAATGCCTGACCACACTTTTTGGGAGAAAGTTTTTTCCTAATGTCCATTCTAAACCTACCCAGTTGCACCTTGAGGTCATTTCCTCTTGTTCTACAATTCTAATTACCTCTGAGAAGAGATGAGCACCAACCCTCTACAACACTCTTTCAGGTAGCTGTAGACAGTGAGACAGTGATGAGATCTCCCCTCAGCCTCCACTTTTTCAAACTAAACAGCCCCAGCTCCCGCAGTCACTATTTCAAACACCTAAAATTCTTAATCCGGCCTCTATCAATTATTCCAAGAGCTCCACACAATTTGCTTAAGCACAGAGAAGAGTGAGTAGTGCAGGTAGGTTGCTAACTGTAAAAATGCACATTTATTATCCAGGGAAGCAGCAATAATAGAATCACAGAAAAGTAAGGCTGGAAGTGCTCTCATGAAGCCCATTCCCCTGCCCTAGGGCAAGATCAACTTATACACAAACCATTCCTGACAGATATTTGTCTAACTTGTTCTTAAAAACCTTCAGTGAAGGAGACTCTGCAACCTCCTTAGGCAATTGGCTGCAGTTCTTAGCCACCCTTACCATTAGAAAGATTTTCCTAATGTCTAACCTCAATCCCTCCACCACAGTACGTTTGTCTGTTACTCTGTGCTCTATCCCCAGCAGAACTGGAAAAGAGTTTCTATTACCTTCCTCTTTACATGAAATTTCCATATACTTTCAAATGGTTATCACATCTGCCATCACCTTTCCATTCTCTAAATGAGTAATGGTCAAACTGGGTCATATGTAATCTGCTGGAACAATTTAATCTGGTCTCCCATGTAAACTCCTCAAGGAGCCTCCCTATCCTGGAACTACCACCCCCATAGCAGAGACACCTCCACCCAAAACACCAGCAGTTAAGCAAAACAAGGTGTATGGAGAGAAGCCAAAATGCCTCGCAGATCACCTTCCTGCAAAGAAAGGTCCCACACAAACCAACAGGAGTCACTGTGGAAGAGACAGAATCGTAAAAATGTTTCAGCTGGAAAAGATCATCAAGTCCAACCATTAACCTAACACAACCATGTCCACCAATCTAAATCCCAAAGTGCCACACCTACATGCTTTTTAACACCTCCAGGAATGGTGACTTCACTACCTCCCTGGGAAGCCTAATCCAACATGAGGTGGGGAAAGGTTCTTGCCTCAGAGAAGGGCAAAGAAAGCAAGGGTTGAGTCCAGAATTAAGTTGTAATGAGTTGGTCTGTTACAGGGAGGTCTGTAAACAAAAGAAGGTGAAGGAATCATAGAATGGTTTGAGTTGGAAGGAACCTCCAAAGGTCATCTAGTCCAACCACCCTGCAGTGAGCAGAGGCATTAGATGTCCCTGCTTAGTGAAAAAGCAGTGAAAAGCAGGAAGATTACCTGAAGGGCAGGAAATCTGGAGAGGAGGTGAGACCAGGTGTACAAATGGAGAGAGATGGAGACTCAGTACAGACTGGGCATTTGGGTGCACATGGGGGAAGAGGCAGAGAGAGGTTGGGAAAGCATGAAACACAGGAGAAGAAACTCAGTAAAAGTCCTGAGTGCTACAGGGACACAGAGCCGAGGTGGGAAAGATGGAGAAGCTCCACTAAGCTGCGCTTCTGTCAGCACGTGGATCTCCTCTAACACTGAGTTCTGCTTCTCTACTAAAGCAGGGCCTGGAGGAATATCAGCCAAGCTGAGGAGTTACTCCTTAGGAGTAACTTGGCCTCCGAATACAGCCTAAGTTCAAGCTTCATCATGAATGACCTTCAGACATAAGGCTGCAAGGGATTATGGAAAGATTTGAGGGTGCCATCACTTCCACAGGGAAAGGTGTGAGGGAGAAGATATGAAGCTATGACAGAATGGGATCAGAAGGTGACAGGAAAAGTCAGTGGTAGACTGAAGGGCAGGGGCCCACTGTACAGAGCAACCTCTTACTATTTATTCTGGTTTCCATAGCGCCAGAGCTAATAATCCCTCCAGCAGTGCTGCGGGTCACAGGGCAGGAGTGCCTCTGAGTCAGCCCAGGTCCGATAGAGCTTGTGCTGAGACAGAGCTAGTAAAATCCCAATGGACCTCAGCTGACCTTGCAAGGTCAGGAGGCTTCATACACTGATTCTCAATCCACCCCATAATGTTCCACTTATCCTTTCATCATCTTGGCTGTCCCTGTGCCACACAGCGCCCCGTGACAGCAAGCTGACTGCAGTCACTCCGTTCTCCTAAGCCAGCACTCCAGTTCATACACTGGTGAAGAAAGTAGCCAGTCTTAAAAATGGACCTTGGCAGTGCGGGATCCCACCACTGGCACTGCACTGAGAGTGGCCAAGGCAGAAGGCCTGGTACTTCACAGCAGCTAAGAACTGTACAAGCAAGGTGGTCCTTCTGACCACCAACACCAAAACCACACTTTGCCATGTAGCTCAGTGGGTCAGACACCGGCCCTGGCACAACCCCTGCTGCTTCGTGGGAACCTAGGGAAAGCATCTTCAGAACCTTTGAGAATTACAGCTCTAGCCTGCACATTTTTCAATTCCCAAGGGTCATGTTGCCCAGACCCATAGAATCATGGAATGACTTTGTTTGGAAAAGACATCTAAGATCATCGAGTCCAATCATCAACCCAGCACCACCATGGCTGTTAAAACATGGTCTGGAGTGCCATGTCCACACACCGTCCCACCAGGGACGCTGACTCCACCACCTCCCTGGGAGCCTGTTCCAATGCACCTCACCACTCTTTCAGCAATGAAATTGTTCCAAATATCCAACCTAAACCTCCTCTGGTGCAATTTGAGGCCATTTCCTCTCATCCTATCACCTGATATACTATGGAGAAGAGATCAACCCTCACCTCAGTCCAACCTCCTCTCAGGTAGCTCTAGAGAGCAATGAGATCTCCCCTCAACCTCCTTTTCTCCAGCCTAAACAACCCCAGTTCCCTCAGCTACTCCTCATTCTCCAGACCCTTCACCAGTTCTGTTGCCCTTCTCTGGCCATGCTCCTGCACCTCAATGTGCATCTTGTAGTGAGGAGCCCAAAATGAAACACAGTATTCAAGGTCTTGTGGCCTTTCCTCTTCCTCTTCTCTGGATGCTTCCAAGAGATCTGAAGAGTACTGCCCAGAGCAGAAACAGTGGAAAAATTATTTTGCATGCCTTACATGCAGACTCCTGTCCATATATTCTAGCATAACATTTATGTCAGAGCATTGTTTATTCATAGCTATTTTCTGAGCTCTTGCAACTGCCCATCTGTGTTCTGCAGACCTCCTGCCTTTCCAGTTATTCCACATTTTTGATTTGCACAGCTGATTATTTCTGCCCAACCACCATTTAGAACTTGTCCTTGATGAACTGCACCGTATTTATTTTAGATCAGCTCTCCAATACACCATGTTCATTTTGAATTCTAACCCCGTGCTCATAGGGTTTCCATCCTCTCCCTGGTTGGTGTCATCTGGAAATTCTGCATGTAGATTCTATCATCTAAGCCATTAATTAAAATATTGAATATTTTCAGGCAATCCAGGGCAGAATCCCACTTGACAGAATCCCTTCTAGTTTGACTATGAATCATTAGTAATTACTCTGAGAACAGCCAACTGTGTACCCACCTTGGAGGGGGAAAAGCCCTCCTAAAATCCAGATACACTCTTTCTCTAGTTACAGGGAAATTCAGCCCCACTGACAAGGTACTTCATGGGGAAAAACAAAACAAAACAAAAAACACATCCAAATTCCTTTATCATATTACTGTCTACAGGTTATTTATTTTTTAAAAAAAATAAAAATCATTATTTGCCTCAAACTTTCCCCCCCAAGAATTTAAGAGAAGTTTTCTATTCCAAAGGGGAAAAAAGGACACAGGGAAATTTAGGCACAGCTGCAGTGTTTGCTCTTTCACAGCTGTTTTGAACCCAGACTGTCCTTCAAATGTCCTCCAGTGGAACCACTAATTTCTCAGATGTTGCTTCAGCTATTTCACCCTATGTTGCAGAGACAATTTAATAAGCTCCAGCTTGTTCTAAAATTCCTATTATTCCAGTCATACTCTGCACTGAAAGACCTCACCTGGAGTACTGCATCTAGCTCTGGAGCCTTCCACACAGGAAGGACATGGAGCTGATGGAGCAGGTCCAGAAAAGGGCCACAGAAACGATCAGAGGGTTGGAGCAATTCCCCTATGGTGTTGACACCACACAGGATTCAGATATCAAAGCTTTTTCTGTACAAATTAGCTCCCTTCTGTATGTAGTCATGCCCTCTCTGCTGTCAGCACTTCTGTTTTCACCTAAACTGGCATTCCAAGAAAACAAAAGGAGCAGTATTGCAAGGATCAGATGAGCAACCACATGCACCTGCCACTACACTTCCATTACAACTCTTAGTGTAGCACAGTCCAAGGCATTTCTCTAAGAAACAGACATCTACCCACTGCTTACTGCTGAACATACCATGTAAATCCAGCAAGGAACAGGAAAGGTCTCCAAATAAAGCAAATGTGGATATCAGTTTGATGCAAGTTGGAAGAAATAGAAGTCTTTGCCTTCTCCTCGTTTAAAGCAATGATATTTCAACCTGTTCCTCTTACAAGTCTCCTGAACATACTGTGCAACTTAACTTGATGTTTAAAAAGTCTTTAGCACAGCTATCAGGATTTGAAAATTTTTATTATCAGCTTTACCTGAGGGGAACTCCAAAAGCATTTAAGAATTCCTTATGAGAAGCCAAGCTGCCAAAGTGTGCAGAACAGGTCTGGATCTGCTGGGCTGTCACCACAGTCGGATCACTGCCCTAGTCCTCCAGTCTAAGCTCCCTGAGTTGTATGCAGCAGCATTTGCCAGTTCTCTCTGGTCCAACCAGCTTTCTGACATCCCACCACCCAAGCAGCCTGATCACAGTGCCAACACCCCCAAGCCTTCTGGGAGCTAAGGATCGGCAGACAGCAGATGCCGTGGCAGAAGAGTGTAAAGCTGGAAAGAAAAGAATATAATACTGCAAGGGTGCTAAAAGGTAACAAGGTCTTCAGAAAAGAAGAGAGACAACAAAGGGCAGTAGGTAAGGAAGAGAATTTTGGTGGAGAGCAAAGTAAAGGTAAAATCTCTCCAGGAATGAGCTGAGATCCAGTGAGGAGGATGATGCACAGACAGCACAAGAATGGCAGCAGGGAGCTGTAGGAGTGTGGTGGTCCCAGACTTTACATCTCCCATGGATGCTGGAGCACATGTGGAGCAAAGCTTCCCATTTCCTCTCCTTCAAGACACGCCTCACTGACATGCACAGAAACTGTGCTGTGAATCAAAGCAAAGAGAGGCAACAGAGGCAGCTCAGAACTACACTACAGCTCCAAACCAACGTGCTGGTGTGGACAGCTGGACACAGAGCTCCCATCCCACTGCAGCCAGAAGGGTGGGACCTGCCTCTGAGGTTGGGTCTGCCTTGGGGAAGGACAAAGCAGGAGCCTGCCCATAGGGAAATGAAGAGTTTTGCTGTCCCTTCCTAGGATGAGCTCCCAGAACAGCAAGTAGCCCAGACTAAAGCTGTCCAGGACAGAAAAATCTCTTCAAATACATACATACAACCCACAGCCCAGCAAACTGCTTCTAAAGGCAAAAAAACTAAACTGGAAAAATAAACACCTTGCACATCACTAACTTTCCCTGTGGCACTAACCCATTATCTAGATCTGCTAAAGCAAGAGTAATATCCAGCTGATTTTCTACCCATTTTTTTGCAGTGTCTCAGCTGGTCAGCAGATGTGGAAATGAAGCACCAGGATCTTCTGTTCCCCACTTCTTTTTCTCCCACCTCTCAAATCAGAAAACAGTTCAGGAAGGAAAGTGACTGAACTCCAGACGACTTTACACTAGAGGGAGCCTTCCTCAGAGACACATCACCTCAGCATCCTCAGTACGCTATTTTCAACCTATCTGCAGGGCAATTCACGCGACTGAGGGAAAGAGCTCGGTTCTGAGGTGAAAGAGCCCAGTTTTGCCAGTTCAAGCACTGCAGCATGTCAAGGATGTGGGGCAGGATAGAGCACAACAAGGTACCCGACGAATTCCGCCCAGTGCTGTGGCTGAGGAGATAAAGCTCGACACTGACATATTTCCGAGAAGCCTCCTGACTAGAAGTGTGTTCATCCTGTGCTCTCATCAAGCTCCTGTGTTGAACGGTAGAGCAACTTAACAGACTAGATCTTACACTGACCCAGGAGGCCACTCGTTAAGCTGTTAATGAGCACTTTAATGAGGAAAGCTGAAATACACCTTCCCTTGTGGTCGCCGTTCCAGAGGGCCTGAGATACACACAACTCTGTTACTCACTGTCAGTACAAGTGTTGAATTGTTCCTCAAGCCAACTGTTTTAAGGTACTATTTAAAGTGAAATTTCCTACAAGGTGCTAATGACAGCCTGGATCTATTCCAATTTATTTTCCAAACTCCAATAAACTGTCCCAGAACTAGAAGTTGAACCAGAAGCCCTTACCTGTGAAAGCATTTGTGGCCTGAAAACCAGCTTCCTGCATACTGCTCTCCCAGCGAAGCTTGAGATTCCCGTCTTAACCTGTCCTTACTGGAGCCAACAGCTGAGCTTGGAGCTGTCAAGTCACTTCCATCTTAGCTCGCCAGAGTCCATTTTGCTTTCCGTTCCTGTATTTGGCACCATCCAGTCTCCACCTGATCCCAGGTCTTGCGATCGGTAGGCAGAGGGGATCTACACTGAAGCTAAGTAGGACACGTCGGATAGTCCCATCAACCAGCCAGCCAGAGGATTTGGGCCATGATGAAGGTGGAAATGAAGCTAATTGCTTGCCAAGACTTTCCTTCCCTTTTACAATTATGTTCTAATCCTCTGTTCATCCAGCACCATTTTTTCCAGGGCTTGGCCAATGGTGCTGTTCACTTGTCTGTCCTCTCTTGTGTTCCTCTCTCGCCTCAGGCACGCTCACTGGGAAATTAAAAAAGAAGAGATTATGTTTCCTGATGACCTGTAGCAACATTAAAATTAACAGACTCCAGGGAACAAAAACCCAAAACACATTATCAGGGATTGATTGTACACATTAAAGGAGATCTTCAGAAGGCAAATATTGCGATTTTGCTGAGATGCAAAGTGTGACCACACAGCTCTTTGAAGTGCAAAGAGGAACAGTACTGAGGGTGTCATGTGCATCTCCGAGAACATGGTATGATTTACATTTCAAAAGCCATATTTAGCAAGAGATGGGGGCAGCAATACAATAACAAAATTGCAGTTAAAAGAGAAAAGGAAAAATACTCAAGGCTCTCAAGTCTAGTCTATTCAAAACCACAGTGAGATCATTAGCATTTCATAGAGCTGCTTCCCTTCTTCTACGGAGCAGAGAAGGAGAGCCCTGTCTGCAGACACATTCTGTGCCACTCTGAGTCTTCTGAGGTTAAAAATCTCTGTATGTCTGTGCTGTCAATTATCTGTTTGCATCTCAGCTCTAACACAGATGATGCA
Source organism: Eubucco bourcierii (assembly GCA_013396675.1). Lineage (NCBI taxonomy): Eukaryota > Metazoa > Chordata > Aves > Piciformes > Ramphastidae > Eubucco > Eubucco bourcierii. Next base: position 367,912 of record VWZE01013311.1, read on the forward strand.
ACTTGGGTATATTCAGTCATTTAGTAATGCCCACAGGCTATACAAGAGAAAGGTGGTTACGCTGTGCTTCGTCCCACTGCTTCTGCAACCCACTGAAAACCAGAGAGGCTGCACATCCAGCCTTTAAAAACTACCATACCCTTGCTTCTATGGAGTGAAGGCAAGAAGCAGACAGGTAGGAGTTTAGGGAGAATATTTTGTTAGGAAAAAAAGAATGAAAGAAAGAGAACTTGGGAGGACAATCCACTTGTTCCCCAGTCATCCTGTTCCTTCATGTAGTAATACACAGCAAGCTATATCCCAGTGTGGTGGCACAGGCAGGCTGAAACTACATCTGTGATGATCTTATGACTTACTAAGTGGATTTTAGCTAATGAGGTTAGCCAGGGTTTGCAGTACTGGGTTGGACTCAAGGTCCACCTGCTGGAGCAGCCCATATATTAGAGAGTGCCAGCGTCACTGTTAATCTCAGCACCCACTGCTTCAGACAACAGTTAGGCCCTCATTATAAGAAGGACATTGAGGTGCTGAAGTCTGTCCAAAGAAAGGCAATGAAGCTGGGGAAGGGCCTAGAGAAAAAGTCCTATAGGGAGCACCTGGGGGAATTAGGATTATTTAGTGTGGAGAAAAGGAGGCTGAGAAGAGAGCTCCTTGCTCCCTACAACTCCCTGAGGCTGGAGTGAGATGAGGCTTGGTCTGGAGGTGGTGGAGTCATCATCCCTGGAGGTGTTTAAAAGGAGGCTGGATGAGGCACTTAGTGCCATGGTTTAGTTAATTAGAAGGGTTAGGTGATAGGTTGGACTCAATGATCTCAGAGGTTTTTTCCAACCCGGTTAATTTTGTGACTTTGACGAGAGGAAACAGCCTCAGGTTGTGCCAGGGAAGGTTTGACTTGGATATTAGGAAAAATACCTTGCTCAAAAGGGTTGTCAAGCCTGGAACAGTCTGCACAGAGGAGTGGTGGAGCCACCATCTCTGGAGTGATTTAAAAAACATGTAGGTGTGGTGCTAAGGGACATGGTTTAGTGGTGACCTTGCAGTCCTGGGTTAATGGTTGATCTCTTCCAACCAAAGTGATTCTATGATTCTAAGACCGAGCTCAGCAGGCAGGTGTGAAGACTCCACCATTCTCTTCACAGCCCTACTTCACCTTTTCCTCTGACTTGGAAAACCCAGAGACTAGCTTGTACCCCAGTGCACACAGCCAAATACTCCAGATGCTCCAAAACTGCAGAAGGGATTATCTTACTCCTTGGGACAACTTCTGCTCTGCAGGTATTGTTGAAAGTAGAGCCAGACAAAGCTCCTTAGGGTCTCCTCTTGGGGAACAAAAGGGACTGCTCCACTGCAACCTAATGGTCACCATTGTCCTATGACTACACTGAGTGAAAGCTAATGAAGACAAATCTTTCATCTTATTGATGGTGTTGCTTTTCCCTCCGATTTTTTTGTGCCTGACATTTGCATCTTAAAGCACAGCACAGGACAGTCTGATCAGCTGCTTGGAATCAGAACAAGTAAGGTTACAGAACAGATCATGGAGTCAGAGAATGGTTTAGGTTGGAAGGGAATTCAGAGATCACCTATTCCAACCTCCCAGCCATGGGCAGGGATGCCTCACAACCAGACCAGGCTGATCAAAGCCTCATCCAACCTGGCCTTGAACAGTTGCAGGGACAAGGCATCCACAACCTCCCTGGGCAGCCTATTGCAGAGTCTCACCACTCTCCTACTGAAGAATCTCTTCCTCAAATCCAGTCTAATCCTACTCTCCCTCAGATTAAAACCATTCCCCTTGTCCTACCGCTAGACACCCTTATGAAAAGTTCTTCTCCAGCCTTCCTCTAGGATCCCTTCAGGTATTTGAAGGCAGCTCTAAGGTTCCTCCAGAGTCCATCTGTGGTCCTACTACCTTACAGAGGATCCATGGCTCTGAGGAGACTTGCCATTGGTCCGCTAGTGGCCCTGCAGTCTTCCAGCATGAGTAAGGCTTCCAACAGAATCTCCACTAGCCCAACAGGAGCCCTGATGTCTTCCAGAGAGTCCAGGGCTTTGCCAGGGCTCTCCACTAGAAATCTGCTGTATTCAAGCAGACTCAGGCTTCTGACAGCCTTTCACTACTGGCCGTGCCACATTCCAGCATGCCTGGGATTTAAGATCTTTTCCACATTTCCTACCCAAAAATATCAACTTGGAGGAGAATGTAGAAATTGAGGGGTGGGGAGGGGGAAAATAAATCAAACTGAACTTTACAAGTAGTATCATCTATCAGAAAAAGCTGCACTAAAAATTGTAGAGTGGTGTTCAAGATGCTATTGTTTCTGAATAAAATATTCCTGAGTAACTGCCTCAAGATGCTTTTTCGGCCCTTCAAAGTGTTCCACAGCTAAGAACCGTTTCACATGAGGCTATTTTATTCTAAAACACATACAACCCAGCAAGTATAATATCCATACACTGTAGCATGTATTTCTTTTGGCTCTAAACACCATGCTAACTATTCTTTAATGACTACAGATGGATGCTGCAGTCATTTCCCAAGCTTCTTCTCTAGAGGCCTGAGTTTCTTCTATATTTGTAAGAGCAGGTCCATATTTGCATTCATATTTTTGGCTTTAGAACTTTTGATTTTGGTTTATAAATCCACAATTTTGATGTCTTCTATCTTTAGCATTTTAATTTCTCTCCCCATCTTAGGAGATGCTCAAGAGACATGCACAAATGCTTCACCATCCAAGCATATTCTCTTTATTATTGTATCTTTTGCAAAGATCTCACAAAGTTTTGATTCTGAAAAATAATAAAGTACTTCTGCTTTTTGGAAAAATAACCTTTTAGTAAGAGAATTAATTTTCCACGTCTTCAACTTCTCTGCTAAAGTAAGAGCCTAAGGGTGCTGAAGAAGCTCTGCAATGCATGCACTCGCAGCACCCACTGCTTCCTCAGAAAGATGCAGTTTTAATGTCATCACAGGACACTCAAACACTTTGCAGAGTTCATTCACACCTTAGAATTTAAAAGGCAGTGCAGTGTTGCAGGTTTAAGTCCTCCCTGAAGGACTTACGTGAAAGAAGATACTGATATGCCTTGATTGCCCTAAGTGAGCATTTTCTACCACTGCAAAAACACTCTACTCCCTTGGCAGATGATGAAGCGGGAGGTGACTGGCAGGACAAGCCTGTGCAGTGCTCAGCACTTGCTTGTCCTCTTCATGACTCAAAACCATGTTTGGTACTTAGAAAATGCTTCACCTTTATGGCAAATCAGACTATTTAATGAGTATTTTCAAGAGACAGACCTTTCATCAGCCATATCGGCACAACAATTTCAGGTCACTCTGATTTTGAATGCGTTCAGATGAAGCCAACAAAGTAGCCCAGTCAATACCACTGCAAATCAGGAAAACTGAAAATTCCATTTCTAACAGCACGTAGAGCTACAATCAGTGCTCGGTAGAACAAGAGGAGAGAGCCTCAAGCTGTGACAGATGAGCTTTAAACTGGACATTAGGAAAAATGTCTTCCCTAACAGGGCTGTCAAACTCTGGAACAAGCTGCCCAGGGAAGCAATGGAGTCACCATCTCTGGAGAGATTAAAAAGATGGGTAGATGTGGTGCTGAGGGACACCTGGTATTGTCACCTCTTTCCATTAAAGATGAATTAATGCTTAAAGAGAGGTTTGTGTTTGTTTCCTAACAGACTGGCATCCATGGGTTGGGATCTCTGCTGCTTCAGTGTGGTTCGGCTCACTACAATGAAGAGTATGAAAAGTTTATGCTTTTAGCAGCTCACTGCAGAAATCAGAGAATTATTAAGGATGGAAAACAACTTTAAGATCATTAAGTCCAACTGTAACTACAGTAAATGCTAAACTGCATCCTGCAGCACCACATCTCCATGCTTCTTGAACACCTCCAGGGATGGTGACTCCACCACCTCCCTGGGTAGCCTAATCCCAATGCTTCACCACTCTTTCAGGAAAGAAATTTTTCCTAACAGCCAGCCTAAACTTCCCCTGGCACAACTTAAGCTCATTTCCTCTCATCCTATTGTCAGCTTCATGGGAGAAGAGACTAACACCAGCTTCACCCCAACCTCCTTTCAGAGAGTTATAGAGTGCAAGAAGATCTCTCTTTAGTCTTCTGTTTTCCAGACAACAACCTCAGCTCCTTCAGCTACTCTTCATATGTCATGGCCTCCAAATCCCTCATCAGCTTTCTTGTTCTTCTATAGACACACTCCAGGACCTCAATGTCTTTCTTACATTGTGGTACCCAGAATTGTTAATGTTAAACGAACCTGATTAGAGGAATAAAACTGAAAAACAGGGTGGAAAGTAAATAATAGTAACTACAGTAAGGTGTGATCTGTGATGTAACTACTGTATTCCTCACAACCTGCCCAGACCCCAGTGGGAACACATCCCATGACACTCAGACAGCAACAAGAATATGCAGATTTAGAAAGCCTAGGAATTTTCTCTTTGTCCCATCTGCTACCTCCTTTCCAACTGCAACAAGAACTCTGTTTCTACTTCTGCTTTCATTCATCTTCTGTAGTGTTATATGAGTCCCAGAAGCAAATGAAAGCAAAATACTGTGTTTTACAAATACATAGCTGTGCTAGAAAGACTTTCAGCTACTATGTGCTTATGTGATTGACTATCTAGGGAAAAATCAAATCCATTTGTTCATATTCTCTATATGTTTCTCAGGTTTGGTCCTGGGAAGACATCACCATGAAAAACTGCAAACAGAAAATATTTTGACTACTTAATACCTTATGTTGGTTACATGTTCTCAGGTGGATTAGAGGCTGTATGAGAGCCAAAAATGTGCACTCACAGCCCAGAAGCCAACTGTATCCTGTACTTGCATCCAAAGCAGTGTGGGCAGCAGGTGGAGGGACAGGATTCTACCACTCTGTTTCCGCTTCTAAGACCCCACCTGCAGTGCTGGAACTGTCTCTCAAGTCCTCAGCACAGGAGAGAGATGGACCTGTTAGAGTGGGTACACAACAATTATTACAGAGCACTTCTCCTGTGAGGACAGACTGAGAGAGTTGGGAGTTGTTCAGCCCAGAGAAGGCTTCAGAGAGACCTTCTTGTGGCCTTTCAATACTTAAAAGGGGTCTATACAATGGTTGAGGACAGACTTTCTATCAGAGTCTATTGTGACAGGGATGATGGTTTGAAAGCAAAAGAGGGGACATTTAGACTGAAAATGAGGAAGACATTTGTACACTGAGGGTGATGAAACCCTGGCCCAGGTTTCCCAGAGAGGTGGTAGATGTAGATGTTCCATCCCTAGAAATATTCCAGGTCAGGTTGAATGGGGCTCAGAGCAACCTGATTGAGCTGAAGATGTCCCTGCTCACTGCAGGGGAGTTGGACTTTAAAGCTCTTTTCCAAGCCAAACCATTCTATGATTCTATGTATACTTAGCCAGCCAGCCTGCTCTTTCTCTTTGCTATTTGAAGACACGGTATGAATAGGCCACTGTAAAAAATGCATCTGAGCAAGAAAGGAACCAGGAAGAGTCATGAAATCCTGCAATAACATCTATGGTTTATGAACTACTGAGCAACCATCAGTCAGGACCAAGTCTGGAGGAAGTTGCACTAGAAGAAGTGAAGCACTGGTTTTTTCCAAGACTCTGTAAAGTCTTGAACAACTCGAAAGCACTGGCTGACACGTAAATGCTGCAGCTTGGGGGTTCTGTTTGTTTCCTCCATTTCCTTTCACTCTGTATACAATCTCCTTCCCTGGCCATGTGCTGCTGGTTCCCACACAGGTTTTAGGAACTCACTGTGGATGTGTTGTCAGAAGGGTTATGGTCATGGGAAGTGTCTCCTGTGATAGCCCTTGGCAGAAGACAACCCAAAAGACAGGGTTTCACCAAGGTGTTTAACAAATTTCCTAACAGGAGCATCTGTCACACAAGCCCACACGTTTACATTGTGGAGAAAGCCACTGAAAAGCTTGGGAACTGCAGTTTAATTTAGCTTCATCAAGGGACAACTCACTGCTTCAATTTCACAGAATCACAGAATGTTAGGGGTTGGAAAGGACCTCAAAAGCTCATCCAGTCCAACCCCTCTGACAGAACAAGATCACCCATACAAGATCACACAGGAACACGTCCAGATGGGTCTCGAATATATCCAGAGAAGGAGACTCCACAACCCCCACTGGGCAGCCTGTTCCACTGCTCCTTCACCCTCACTGTGAAAACGTTTTTCCTCATGCTTACATGAAACTTGACTCAACTTCCACCCATTGCTCCTTGTCCTGTCATTGTGCACCACCAAGCAGTGCCTGGCTCCATCCTCTTGGCACTCACACTTTACATAAACAAGAATGAGGTCACCTCTCAGTCTCCTCCTCTCCAAGCTAAAGAGCCCCAGCTCTCTCACCCTGTCCTCATAAGGAAGATGTTCCACTGCCTTAACCATTGTTAGCTTTCAGGTGAAGTGTAGAAGGGTGGAGAGCCTGAGCTGCCCTGCTCTGGCTGTGCAGAAGGCAGGGGCCAAGCGAGATCACAGCCCACTGGGAAGTCACTGACCCACTCCATAGTGGAAAGCAGGACAGAAGCCATGCTGGCTGAGCCAGCAGTGAGACCCTAGCTCAACAGAAGATTTAAGCACATCTCCACATAAATGGAAAAGACTTTACCTGAGTGAAGTCAGGACAAGTACTGAACTACCCACGTGCTTAAACACTTGGATGAAGTAAGTAAGGTCTATATTTCCCATAGGCAGCACAGATTTGGATTTTCTGACTGGAAAAACACTTTCAACATTTTGTTCCTATGAAATGGTGTTTGAAAAAGTATCTTTTGAAGCCTGTTAAAGCTATTTAAAATGAAGTATATAGGCACACATGCAGCTTCACCTCTCCACTCGTTTCAGATCCACTGTTTTCGAGGCTTTGGTTCCACTTCTCACAGAGACTTCTGAACTAGATATTAATATCCATCACTTATATCTACATTTTTATAGATGGTGAGGCCTGTGTTGTACTGTCCCATCCCTTTACTCTGATCTTCTGAGACCCCACCTCAAATACTGTGTCCAGTTCTGGTGTTCCCATCATAGGAAGGCCATAGAACTGCTGGAGTGCATCCAGAGGCAGGCTGGAAGGATGATCCAAGGGCTGGAACACCTCTGCTATGAGGATAGGTTGAGGGAGCTGGGGTTGTTCAGCCTGGAGAAGAGAAGGTCACCTTTGAGCTGCCTTCCAACACCTGTAGGGATCCTACAGGAAAGCTGGAGAGAGACTTTCCATAAGGGTGTCTAACAATAGGACAAGGGAGAATGGTTTTAAGCTGAGGGAGAGTAGGTTTAGACTAGATCTTATGAAGAAGTTCTTCAGTATGAGAGTGGTGAGACTCTGGAATAGGTTGCCCAGAGCGGTTGTAGGTGCCCTCTCCTTTGAGGTGATCAAGGTCAGGTTGGATGAGGCCTTGAACAATCAAGTCTAGACGAGAGTAGACGATCTCTAAGGTCCCTTCCAAGCTAAGCCATCCTATGATTCCATGATTTGCTTCCACCTATAATTCTCCTTCCTTCTGAGACACCATTGCCCCAGGGCTGAGCAAATCCTGCTTCTCGTAACTGAAAGGCCACTAAAAAACTGAAACAACTTTCACAGGAGACCATCCACCAACCACACTGAAAACCAGATGTTGAAAATTCATTTAGCTAGTCATATCTTCCTCACACACACAGACAGAGAATTTGTTTCCACTCTCTACATTCAAGGTTTGCGTAAGTCAGCTGTGACTCTTGAAGCAGCTACTGTACCTCACTTTCTTGGTGCATTTCAGTGACACACAAAATGAGTTTTGATGTGCAGTTACATTACACATTGACATTCCTATAGATACTTCCAAACACTCTTCAGCTTATCTAGGAATAGTGTCCAAGTTTTTTGTTCCTTTTTGTTGTTGTTGTTACAGCACTCCCTGAATTGAGGCAAACAAAGAACAACCAAAGCAAGGTGTGGTCTTCACGCACTACCTGATGCAGCAAATGGATCTTGAGGAGAGAGTAATGGTCAAAACACAGCACTGTTTTTCCTAGCCTCTTAAGAAAATATTTCATAAAGCAAAACACATCCTCAACACCAATGTGACCACAGGCTGCAAAACCCACTACAGACAAGGTGCAGTTTGGAAGGAAAAGGATGAACATTTTGGTACAAACGTTTCTTCATCTCCCCCTCTTCCTGTTTGTTCATTTCTTTTTGGAACAAACCAACAAACTGAAGCAATGACATAAAATCAGTCTGTTTAGCAGCTTCAAGCCTCTGGTAATCAGATAGCAAAGGAGTGTTTATTGCACTTGAAGAACTCCTATAAATAACTGATAACACAAAGGAGTACACCACATTTCCTCCCATTAATCTTGCTAAGTGAAGTAATTAATTTGGGTCCTCTATTTTCTGTCGCTACGAACAAACTCAGGAGCCATACGTTTCCCCATAGCTGTGCTGACAGGATGCAGTGAAACCCCAGTGGAAAAGTTTACTAAGGATCTCCATGACAAGCTCTTGGTTTTGGATGAGATAATTATTGGGAGAAACTGTACAAGGAGTGTTATGCAGGGCACATGAGAAGATTGCATTTGTTTCTGGGTATTAATAAAACTGTAATTACCAGAAGCTGCCCAGAGAAATCATTAATCATGCTGCTCCATGAACCTGACCAGTGCAAGAAAAACCTGAGCTCTGAATTTTATTTGCCAAAACAACAAAGAAAAAGTAGCAAAAGCAGAATCCAGTCTAATTAATCTTTCTTTCCAAAGCATCAGAGGGTCAGTACTTGCATTTGATAGAGGCAAGAGTGACATTGAGAAGACTGAATAAAAGATGATACATATTTGACGGGTGTTCCTGTGACTTGTATGAGAAACGAGCAGTTCACAGAAACCCAGGGGATTCTGAACATCTCTCTGCAAGACTCTGAGCACCTAACATCCAGTCACACTCCAAAGGGCAGTTAACATCCCTGCACACCACTGGTAAAATCATGATTGCAAGTCACAGCTGCAGAACCTGACCACTCCAATAAGCAGCAGTAGGATCAGGTACTTACTGGTTTGACTGCTGTGCCACGCAGGACATGTGAGCAAAGAGGAAACACTTTAGGAGAACACAGCTTGGCCACTGTCAAGAACATTGTCAATGCAGTACCAAGCATTAGATGAGAGAACTGGGTCTCTGCTGCTGCTTCAAGAAAAAGTTTCTTCTGGCCTCCTTTGCCTCATTCTGAGAACCCACCACACACACCCACAAGCAATATACAATGTTTAGAAGCTCTTCATTTTCCAAGTGTGCATCACTCCACTCTGGTGAGACCCCATCCAGCTCTGGAGTCCCAGCAGAGGAAAGACACAGACCTGTTGGACTGGGTCCAGAGGAGGTCGTAACAATGATCAGAGAGATGCATCTCCTTCCCTATGAAGAAAGGCTGAGAATGTTGGGTTTGTTCAGCCTGGAGAAAAGCAGCTTTCAAGAAGACCTTATTGTGTCCTTTCTGCACTTGAAGTAGTCTATAAGAAAGATGTGAATAGACCTTTTACAGGGCCTCCTGTGACAGGATAAGGGGTGATGCTTTTAAACAAAAGAGGAAGATTTAGATAAGACATAAAGCAGAATTTTTTTACACTTAAGGTGGTGAAACCCTGACACAGGTTGTGCCCAGCGAAGCGGTAAAAGCCAGGATCAGACTTGATGTGACCCTGGGCAGGTTGATCTAGTTGGAGGTGTCCCTGCTGAGTGCAGGGAGGTTGGCCAAGATGACCTTTGACGGTTCCTTCGAGCTCGATGCAACCAGAGGTACTACCAGTAAAACAGAGAGAAAAGACAAAAGCGGAGTTTTGATCTCAGGTGAGTATCATTCTGCAAATGCAGACCAACTCTATCAACATCATAAAACTCTTTTAACTAAGTAAAAGCCTAGTGATTATTTCCAGGCAACACCAACAATACATATTCTCCCATTAGTCTGGATTTCTTTAAAAAAAAAATCTGTTGAAAAACAATTTACAAAACTCACTAAATTCAAGGGAGAGCACAGCTGGGAAGCAGCATCCTGAGGTGATCAGCTAAATCTCATTTTCCAGAGAGCTATGCAGTTCATTCTCTCAAATCCCTCATTACTCAACATACAAAAGCAATGAGGCTATTTTTCTCCCGTCCTTGAAGGAGAGCTTTTTACATAAACAAACTGCATAAAGGCATGGGAAGTTATGCTGCTATCAGTAAAATCTGTGAAACTCCCTTAGCTGAGCTCTTGTTTAGCATGGATACAAGAACAGGATTTGGACTTGCTCACTTCAGCTGTGATTTGGGAAGCACTTCTAATCTCAGAGATTAGAAGATATAGATAATATATAGATATGAATCATAGAATTGTTTAGGTTGAAAAGGACCTTGAAGATCATCTAGTTCCAACCTCCCACCTTCCATAGGCAGAGACACCTTCCACCATAACAGGTTGCTCAAGGTTCATCCAACCTGGCCTTGAACACCTCCATAGAAGGGGTAAAATCCATGACCTTCCTGGTTCCAGTGTTTCACCATCCCTAATGTAAAGAATTTCTTCCTAACGTCCAGTCTAAACCTGCCCTTCTCAAGCTTCAATACACTCCCTCTCACCTTATCACTACAAGCCCTTCCCATTCTTCTTGTAGGTCTCTTTCAACTACTGGAAGGCTGTTATGAGGTCTCCTTGAAGCCTTTTCTTCAGGTTGAATGGCCTCAACTCTTCCATTTGTTCCCACAGAAGAGGTGCTCCACTCCTCTGCTTATCTTCATAGCCTCCTCTGGACTCACTCCAGCAGTTCAATATGCTCCTTATGGTGGGGGTACCAGAACTGCATGCAGTGATCCAGATGAAGTCTCACAAGAGCAGAGCAGAGGCAAAAGAAGCACAAGAAACCAAGAACATCACGTTTGAGTTTTTCTCATCTACTGTCTATTTTCTAGCAACAACTTTAATGTATCCTTACCATATTTTAAACCCATTCTTGCTATGCTCATACACAGCAGATGTAACTAACAGACGTTAACTGCACGTAACTGGAAAACACCACTGACAGTATCTTCCTTAATAACTGGGCAGGGGAACACTCTGAGGTTTCTGACCAAAAAACTCAAAATTTGGTATTTTTAGCAAGGGAAATTGGACTGATTTGTTTCTCTCAATCTAATATCCCATTCAACAGTTCTCTTCCTGTACTATCCATGTACGTGGTGCTCAAGGACACGGTTTAGCGGTGACCTGATAGTGTTGGGGTAATGGTTGAATTTGATAACCTTAAAGGTCTCCTCCAGTGAAAACAATTGTATGATGCTAAGAGTCTATAGTTTAGGGGAGAATTATCTCATTGGCCTTGCCTTGTGTTTCACAATGCCTTTTTAAGTACAAAACCATAACATCTACTTTGAAATACTCCTAAGATGACATACGTGGTCTTTCAAGCCTACCTGCCAGTCTTCTCCCCCCACAGTCTGTGTCAATAAAGACACACTCCTATAGGAAAGGCTCTCACAGATCTAATTAATGAATTGCAATTAAAGCTTCACAGCTACAAAAGGAAACACTGTAAATTTTGTCTTAGAAGAAAATAATGATCTGGTGAAGGGTCTAGAGCACCAGCCTGATGAGAAGCAGCTGAGGGAATCAGGGCTGTTTAGTATAGAGAAAAGGAGGATGAGGGAGGAGCCTCTTGCTCTCTGCAGCTACGTGAAAGGAGGTTGAAGCAAGAAGGGGGTTGGTGTCTTCTATCAAGTAACAAGTGATAGAACAAGCAGAAACAGCCTTAAGCAGCACCACGGGGGGTTTAGGCTGGATATTAGGAAAAATTTCTTCCCTGAAGTGGTGGAGTCACCATCCCTGGAACTATTTAAAAGACACACAGATGCAGTGGTAAGGGACCTGGTTTAGTGGTGAGCTGACAGTGCTAGGTTAATGGCTGCACACCATGATCTTAAAGGTCTCTTCCAAGCAAAAGGATTTTCGGATTCTGTGATGTCTGCAGATGAACAATCATTATCTTTCAAGCTCAGCCACAGAGCTGCAGCTTTGTATTTCCCAGCTGTTAACCTTTCATCAGCCTTACCATAAAAATGAAGAATATTTTCTGCCTTTCTTTCTATTTCTTTTTAAACAAGTGGAAAACGTAATGAGTGCCTTACTTTGTGCCTTTAGTAATAAAGCTTTCACCATCCTGGAATATTTTGTAATGGCAGCATCTGCCTTCTACAATGCAGCCCTACAGCTAAGAAAGTGTTGGATCTATTAATAAAATACAATAAAGAACTAAACATCTGGGCAGGAAAGATGCATGGAAGGGGAGAAACTGTCTTCCTCTCAAAACATTCAAGAAACAGCAAAGCTCATCCAAATAAAATGCTCATCCAAATAAAATGCTGTTTTTTCTGTTGAGGAAGCAGCTGGAATCAACGATGCTCAATGATTCCTATTCCCATCATATCCCGCTGCAAGATACAAACCTATTTAGAGGAAACAGAGGGGAAAGCAGGAAAAATCCCACCTGTATTGATCTACAGATCACATAGTTAAAAGCTCCTGACAGCACAACCCATTCCCATGCCCAAGGAACAGGCAGATGGGTGTACATAAGTTCTTTCTGCTAACAGCGCTGGCAGAAAAGGGCTTCATATCAACACTTCAAATACTGAAAAGAGAAAACAGGACAAAAATAAAACAAGAAACACTCAGATCCCAGAAGAGTTAAACAGCTAGAATTTTGGATCAACAATTTGAGCATCTTATATAACACAGTTCATCATATGGTACCCAGTCACTCAGCAGCAAGAGCAGAAACTGGGTTAACTACAAAATTTCTCAGAAACAAACTGAAACCTTGATTTTAAAACACTTCTAAATGTGCCAAAGCCGTCGGTACCCTGTTCAAAGTTAATTACCATCAAACTAAAGATCTGTGCTCCACGTTCCTTTCCACTGCAAAACCTGTGGGGCTCTCTGCCGATCCTGCAGCAGCTCTTGCTTTCTGTAGCAACTGCAGAAGGGTCTGGGTTGCAGGAGACCTCCAAAGATCATCCAGTCCAACCCCCTCTGCAGTCAGCAGGGGCATCATCAACTAGATGAGGTTACCCAGAGCCCTGTGAGCCTCACTTTGAATATCTCCAGGGATGGGGCCTCAACCACCTCCATGGGCAACCTGTTCCAGTGTTCCACCACCCTCATCATGAAAAGCCTGTTCCTAACATCCAATCTAAATCTGCTCTTCCCTATTTTGAAGCCATTGCTCCTCAACCTATCGTCACAGGCCTTTGTAAACAGTCTCTCTCCATCCTTCTTGTAGTCCCACTTCAGGTACTGGAAGGCTGCTATTAGGTCTCCCTGGAGCCTTCTCTTCTCCAGGCTGAACAGCCCCAGCTCCCTCAGCCTATCTTTGTAGCACAGGTGTCCCAACTCCCTGATCATGGCCCTCCACCGGACTCCATCAGATCCATGACCATCCTATAAGGATGTAGAGCACTTCAAACCACTGACCTCAGGAAACATTCTGAAGAAGGATGGTCATCCCAGGACCCACAGGTAGGCTGGAGTCTCCTGCTCAGCAATGGTCCCACCTCCAGCTCATAGGATATGTGTCCCATGCCTTGGGGTCATTTCTCTGCCCTCTCAAATTCCAGAACAGCAGGGAAACAGCAAAGACTGTTGTCACCAATGGGACAACATCCTGAGGAACCACACACATCTGACTTTTTCTGACTTTTCTCAGCTCTTCCAGCTAAACACTCATTGATTTTGTTGGTATTCTTTGTTTTTAATTAACATGCAAGAAAAAAAACAAAGTAGTGTACTCAAAGTAAATTGTGATCAAAATGTGACCAATGCAACCAAAGCAATGATCCAGCAGTGTGTGCTTGTGGCCAAGAAGTCCAATGGTATCTTGGGGTGCATTAAGAAGAGTGCGGTCAACAAGTCAAGGGAAGTTAACCTCCACATATACTCTGTCCTAGCAAGGCCGCCTCTGGAGTACTGTGTTCAGTTTTGGGCTGCCCAGTTTAAAAGTGGCAAGGAACTACTGGAGAGTCCAGCAGAGGCCAGAAAGATGCTCAGAGGACTGGAACATCTCTGTGAAAAGGAATGGCTGAAAGACCTGGGACTGGAGAAGAACAGACTGCGTGTGGATCTTACCAATATCTAAAGAGTGGGTGTCAAGAGGACGGGTCCAGACTCTTCAGTGGTGCTCAGTGACAGGACATGGGGCGAGAGGCACAAACCAGAATGCAGGAGGTTCCATCTCAACATGAGGCAAAACTTCTTTCCTTTGAAGGTAACAGAGCCCTGGAACAGGTACAGTCTCCTCTTCTGGAGATTCCAAACCCACCCAGAGAGTGACCCTGCTTAACAAGAGGGTTGGACTAGATGATCTCCAGAAGTCCCTTCCAATCCTTACCATCCTGTGATTCTGGGAATGTATAAAATCTGTTCCCTAACATGAAGACAGAACCAAAAGCAAACCAACCAGCCCTGGCATGTCAATTCAGTACACGTCACGGATCTGTAACAGGCCATTCTCAAGTGTGTGGATCTTCACAACTTCAAAACTCAATTAGCAACAACATGTCAAAGGTTTTGCTCCTGTCACATCATGCTATACATCAAAACACATCGAAACACAAACCCCATTTTCTACCCACTGAGACTTCACGACAAGGTTGAAGGTCTACATTCACTTTAGAATTAAAAAAAAAAGGCTCTGGGCCTTCTTATTAAAAACATACAGAAGAAAAG
>VWZE01013311.1:382755-426009 GCA_013396675.1 Eubucco bourcierii
GGGGGGGGGGGAGAAAAAAAAAAGATCAAATATGCATTTGCAGACAGAACTATGTGAATTTTTAACAAATAACCAAACTAAATTCACCTCGTGGCCAGAAGCAAACATCAAAAATGCCAGCTCAGAGGGCTATTTTCTATTAGCAACAGCACCACGTTGGGAAACTATTAAAATAGCACAAACTTAAAAGCAGCTCTGGCAGAAAATGAATGCAGTTCAACTCCTGTTTCCAACGAAATGCCTTTTTTCACACACATATGCTTTGCCTTCCCTTACTCAGCTGCATAACATAAACCACCAAACTGCACTTACAACAAATCTGAACTGACAATGCCAAATTTTAATTGAAACACATGAGAACAGTTGGGCAACGCACAAGCATTTTATAGGGAAGTCAGTGGGGTTCCCAGCTGGAATCAGCCTCCACCCATATAAGGGAGAAAGGGATCTCATGTCTTCATTTTATTTTAATCCTGAAAAAAAAAAAAAAAAAAGGAGGAGGAAAAAAAATCCCACATGCACAGACAAAAATGCCAAATTAACAAAAGCAAATATTTTTCTAGTCTGAATAATGTTCATGTTCAGAGACCATGAATAGCCTGACAAGTGGTGACTTTAGGAAGAAAGAAAAAAAAAAAAAAAAAAAAAAAAAAAGGTTATTTTCTGCCTCTTCATGCATTAAAAAAATCCCTCCATTCCTTCTCCTACTTCACTGAGGAGATTTTTTTCCCTGGCCTCTTTCTGTGACAGCAACTTGCAAGGACCTCTCATCATTGCAAGAGGTATGCAAAGTGTCTCTGAAAATGATGTGTTTGTGTACACACTTGTGTGTAAATGTCCTCATGGAAAACCCTGTATGTAAACCATGCCTGCAATATCTGCTGCTTCAGAGGACTTCATGGTATCACTGCAGATGTTTTTACAGTTTAAAAAACCCAAACAAATCCACCTCGCAACATCACGATGCAATCTTTCTCCAGATAGTTTAGTTGAGATTATTTACTCAGTTTTATGGAAGCACAGAATTACAGAACTGTTTCAGTTGGAAAAGACATTTAAGATCATCAACTCTTACCATTATCTAATTCTGTCAGGAAAGTGAATGGAAGAAAGGCAAAGGATTTATAGAATCACAGAATGTTAAGGGCTGGAAGGGACCTCCAGACATCAAGTCCCATCCCCTTGCAAAGCAGGACCACTTAGGGCAGGTCACACAGAGTGGGGCATGTCCAGGTGAGTTTTGAAAATCTCCAGAAAAGGAGACTCCACAACCTCTCTGAGCAGCCTGTTCCAGTGCTCTGATAGCTTCACAGTGAAGAATTTTTTTCTCCCGT
This sequence comes from Eubucco bourcierii, assembly GCA_013396675.1. Lineage (NCBI taxonomy): Eukaryota > Metazoa > Chordata > Aves > Piciformes > Ramphastidae > Eubucco > Eubucco bourcierii. The sequence goes on from VWZE01013311.1 coordinate 384,090, forward strand.
TGAGACGGAATTTCCTGTGTTCAAGTTTATGTCCACTGCCTCTTGCCCTGTCACTAGGTATCACTGAATAGCCTGGCTCCATCCCCCTGACAGCCACCCTTCAGAGCTTTGTAGACACTGAGAAGGTCCCCTCTGAGCCTTCTCCAGACTAAACAGCCCCAGGGCTCTCAGTCTTTCTTCCTAAGAGAGATGTTCCAATTCCTTAATCACCCTTACAGCTTTCCATTGAACTCTCTCCAGTAGTTCCCTGTGCCTCTTGTACTGGGGAGCCCAGAACTCTACTCAGTATTCCCAATGTGGCCAAACTGGTGCTGAGCAGAGGGGAAGGAGAACCTCTATAGATCTGCTGCACATACTCTCTTTGATGCACCCCAGGATACCATTGGCCTTTTTGGCCACAAGGGTACATTGCTGCCCCATGGGTAACTTCTTATCAAGCAGGACTGCAAGGTCCTTCTCTGAAGAGCTACTCTCCAGCAGATGAACTCCTAGCCCCCAACCTGTAGCAATATCAGGAAGCAACCATAAAGCATTCAAATCAAAACTTAAACAACAGTAACAAAAATTAGTAGTACCTCAAATCTAAAATTTTTAATTAAGACTTGCCTCTGTTATTCCAGTTAGCTGGATGAAAAATTCCCTACTTCACTACTACACCTCTAACCTTTAAGGGCAGTGCACATGGGAGTGAAGGTTGGGTGGGGACAGCATGATCAAAAACCATTTTCTCATGCTTGATTTTAGGAAGGCAAAAAGGCTCTCTGAGATGACCGTGACTCCTTGGATGAGCTCATCAGCAAAAGTCATTGAGACCACAGAGAACTCCATTAAGATTATGGATGCCACTAAAAAAATCATGGCCCTCAACTGTTATCCAAATCTATTCTGTAAATAAATGTATTTATTTCTGCAGCAGCCAAATCACAGCAGCAGTACACATCCAGTTTGTTTCTTTACCGAGATTTTTAACTTCAAAACTCACTCACAACCTACAAAGCAGGCTACTAAAACAAATCCACCCCTATAATGTCAGTGAGACTGTAAAAAATGTAACTGCTGCACCTATTCCCCTTGGGAATGCTGGAGATGTTGGGCAAATGCCCTCTGCTCACATCATTAAAGCAAACAAAGCCATTGCCATGAAATCATTCACTGTGCAGAAACTTTATAAGCTCTTCTATTATCTTTTATAGCTTAATTTGAGAGCTGAGAATCTCTAGAGTGCTTTGCAGCACATTAATAAGAGACACTTTGTTGTCTAAAGTTTATCATTGTTACTGTACTGCCTGCATCAGCTCAGTGCAGTTGACTTTGGATTTTAAAAGAAAAAAAGATTTTTCTTTAGACCAAAACTTGGATCTTTTTCAGTGAATGATAAAGCTGGTGGTGGTTCACTTTCATAGGACTTGCCCTCACTTCATTTTCCATAGCGCCTTAAGAGTCCATTACTAATAAAACTGCTGAACAATTCTGCTCTGAAGCCATTGGGCACTGCAGGCTTGACATTAGTCCTGTTTCCCTCAATAAAATCAGGAGCTCTGAACTCTGAAGGCTGCTACTAGAAATTAGGAAAACAATAGTGGAAGTGGCAGCCAGCAAATGAGGGAACTTTTCATCTCCTGGGTGAGCTGTGAAACAAACTCCAGCATTTCATACCATACTCTGGCTAATTAAATACTCCACAGCTTACAGGAGCCTTTCTTCCATAGTCACAGCTGAATATGACCAAGATTCAGTTACCTGAAAGGTTTGAAGACAGACACAAAAAATACACACAGGTAGCAGAAGCCACATTGATACCAATAGCTTTCACCAGCTCTCTAATGTCCCTCTCCTTCACAGGGTCATAAAATTACAGAATGTTCTGGGTTGAAAGGGACCTTTGGAGGTCATCTAGTCTAATCCCCCTGCAGTCAGCAGGGACACCTTCAACTGGATCAGGTTGCTCAGAACCCTATCCCACCTGATCTGGAATGTTTTCATGGATGGGGTTTCCACCACCTCTCTGGGCAACCTGTGTCACTGTCTCACCACCCTTACTGTAAAAATATGTCTTCCTTAGATGTACCCTGAATCTCCCCCTTTTTAGTTTAAAATCATCATCCCTTGTCCTGTCACCACAGGCTCTGCTGCAGAGTCTGTCCTCTTCTTTCTTACAGGCTCCTTTAAGTACTTCAAGGCTGCTATTATGTTTCCCTGGAGCCTTCTCTTCTCTAAGCTGAACAACTTCAACCCTCTCAGCCTGTCCTCCTAACAGAGGTGTTCCAGTCCCACTCTGGACCTGCTACAACAGGTCCAAGTCCTTCTCATGCTGCAGACTCCAAAGGTGGACACAGACTAACAAAATCTCTGTGTCTGTAGATGGACTAACAGAGTTGTGCCACCCTAAAGGTCCTTAACTAGAACAGCTTACTCGGAGACTAAAGGCACTAATTTGCTTGGAGTCAACATCCCCAAGGCCAGTGGAGTCAGCTGTGATAGTGAGCCAGCACCCAGGTGGACAATGCAGGGGAGACTTGGTCCCTCACCTGTCTCTACTAAGCTCATAACAGGAAGGATCCTTGGGGTTACAATCAGCAGAGGCCTGATCTTTCTGGAGCCCAGCAGAACGACGCCCACCCGCGATGTGACACACAACCCATAACGCAGCGCAAGGCACCAAGTCGAATCCTCACAGGATGACTACAGCATCTCAAAAGCCACTCTGCAATACTTTCACCTGCATCCTCCTGAAGCATGATGCACATTTCTGGTGTGTTCACGTAGGATGCCCAACTGTCAGATCTGGGGCTAAATTGGTAAACAAACTATTCCAAGCAAACGAAGAACACGAAGTGTTTCTGAAGTCATGTTTCACTTTGTTTCTTAACAAATACTGCCTGGCAGCACTCCTGCAGAGTTGGTTTGACATTATTTTTTTCCTTACAGTATATAAATTGCACTGCATCTCAACTCATTAACCACATTGATTATTTTTTTTTCCCCCTAAAAGGGTAAAAGAAGGGACTGGAAGCACATGGTAGCTTTGCTGGCCCATCACAGGCAAATAGCATTTCTTCTTTTAATGCTAAAAAGCATTATTTAAACTTCAATTTTATTCACAGCATTTATTTGACCACAATTTATCTACTCAGTTCTAAAAACACAACCACTGGAGCAAATTAGCCTGGAGAAGAGGAGGCTCAGGGGGGACCTTATTGCTGTCTACAACGACCTGAAGGGTGCTTGTAGCCAGGAGGAGGCTACCTTCTTCTCTCAGGCAACCAGTACCAGAACAAGAGGACACAGTCTCAAGCTGTGCCAGGGGAAGTTTAGGCTGGAGGTGAGGAGAAAGTTCTTCACTGAGAGAGTCATTGACTGCTGGAATGGGCTGCTCAGGGAGGTGGTGGAGTCACTGTCCCTAGAGGTGTTCAAGGTGGGTTTGGACGTGGCACTTGGTGCCATGCTCTAGTCTTGAGGTCTGTGGTAATGGGTTGGACTTGATGATCTTTGAGGTCTCTTCCAACCTTGGTGATACTGTGAAATAAATGGTTGCTTAAATATGGCTACATGTAATTAGTATTCTGCATTTTAGCTTCCAGAATATTGACTCATTTCTAAGTGTAAAGAACTAGAAAACCTTGCTCTGATCTTTTCCGAGATAGGTAAATATTTTTTTTCCTCTATTCATATCCATATCCTTGCATAGACAAGAACGCATTTGGTTAATTTCATTAAATTTAACAGAATCACAGAAACAGTCAGGTTGGAAAAGACCCTCAGGATCACCAAGTCCAATGCAGAACCCTACACTACAAGGTGTACCCTAAACCATATCCCCAAGCACAACATCCAAATGACCCTCAAACACATCCAAGGTTGGTGAATCCACCACCTCTCTGGACAGCTCATTCCAATGCCTGACCACTCTTGATGGGAAAACTTTTTCCTAATGTGCAGTCTAAACCCACCCAGTCACAGCTTGAGGCCATTCCCTCTGCTCTATTACTAATTACCTGTGAGAAGAGACCAGCACCAACCTCTCCACAATGTCCCTTCAGGTAGCTGTAGACAGCCTCCTCTTTTTCAAACTAACCAGTCCCAGCTCCTTCAGTTGTTCCTCATAAGATTTATTCTCCAGGCCCTTCCCCAGCTTTGTTGCCCTCCCCTGCACTCACTTCAGTGCCTCCACATCCTTCTCGTAACGAGGTGCCCAAAACTGAACACAATAAGGGGTGGCCTCACCAGAGCAGAGTCCAAGGGGACAATCACCTCCCTACTCCTGCTGGACACATCATTTTTAATCCTAGTCTGTGCTGGTTTGAGGCTAATTAGAATATTTTAATAGAGAAAATTACACTATAGGCTGTGCAAGAAAAACATCATGATGTCTACTTCACTCATACGCTTGCTGGAGAATTGTTTGGGAACACTAACCAAAACAATAGATAAGTCAGTCTCTCTCTGGCTCTTGCTGGAACAGGAGCTGCTGGTGGGATCTAGCAGCTTCTGGGCTCTGGCTCTGGCTCCTCTGCTGATTAATCCTCACTAACCACTTTTCTTCTAACCCTCCTGGCCGATCCTCCTAATTTACCTTGCACGTAAGGCAAACCTTGGGGTAAGGTACAGGGGTGGGGAGAAGGTGGAAGGGTGGTTGGGAGCCCCTCCTGGGGTCTCTGATTTCTGGGAGGGGAGTTGTGTTGCTGTATTACCTTTTACTTGTATATTTCTGTAAATATTGTGTATATAGTGTAAATATCTGCTGTACATTGTGCTAAGCTGTAAATATAGCTTCATCATTTAACTTCCAGCCGACTGAGTGCTAGTCTGGGTCATTTTACAAAGTGTGGGGGGGTGGGGAACTCCCAAACCTTCACATAGTCAGGATGCCATTTGCTTTCTTGGCCACCTGGGCACACTGCTTGCTCATACTGAGTTGCTTGTCAATTACAACCCCCCAGACCCCTTTCTGCCAGGCAGCTTTCCAGTCACACTGCCCCAAGCCTGTAGTGCTGCTTGGGGTCATTGTGCCCCAAGTGCAGGACATGGCATTTGGCCTTGCAGAAGCTCATTCCATTAATGCTGACCCATCCATCCAATCTATTCAAGCCCCTAAGCGCTCTTCTAAGTTTTGAAAAACGCAACTAAAAATAATACACGAACAAAAAGTACAAAGCTTCATAGTCTGAGTCTGATAAGGAGGCTGAACTGGATGACCTTTAAAAAATTCCCTTTCAGCCCAAACCATTCTATGACTCTATGCCAAGCTGCAAAGTTTCTTCCTATGCTCTGCTACCCGCACACAGCAGAGCCATGAAGGCGTGATGGAACGTTTCTCTCTCAGATGGCATTCTTGAAGATGCAGTACAGAGAACATCATTAAGATTTTCACATCAACTTCCTAAAAATGATTCTGTCACCCTCAGTCTGTTTGGGAATATGCATAAAGCTAATCAAACTGACAGCTTTTACAGCAAAATTCCAGACAACTCAAGACCTGCTGTTTCTGGAGTCTGGCAGCCCAGAAGTTCAGACTTCTTCATATTCACCTTGTCTTCCAAGTACTCCCCAGCAGAGCATTTCTTTTACAGAATTCATGTTTTTATCACAGTCCAAGATAAAAATGCCTTCAGAAATGAAATATGCATGCCTGAAATTGCTTTTCTCCCTTGTCCTCAGCATATGGCCTCAATCCTGCTTTAACAACTCTGTTCAGACCCTGTTCTGACAGAAGAAACCTCCTCAGGGAGGCTTTTAACGGAATTCTTCACTGCATCAGTTCATGTGGATGCAGTAGGTGAGACAAGCAACATTTTAAAAGTTATTTATTGGTAGCACTGTGAAGTTCAGAATCAGAATCACAGACTGGTTTGGGTTGAAAGAGACCTACAAAGGTTATCTAGTCCAACCCCCTGAAGTAAGCAGGGGCTTTTTCCACTAGAACAGAATCACAAAATCATTCAGGTTGGAAAAGCCCCTCAGGATCACCAAGTCCAACCTAGAACCTTGCTCTGCAAGGTTCACCCCAAACCACATTCCCAAGCACCACATCCAAACAACTTTTAAAACACATCCAGGGTTGGTGACTCCACCACCTCCCTAGGCAGCCCATTCCAATGCCTGGCCAGGTGGTTCCTATGAAGTAAAAATGAAATTTCTGAATAAGAAAAGGCTGTAAGCTTCTCAAAGAAATTTCACTGAATTTGGTTTTGTTTGTTTCGGTTTTTTTTCCTCCCACAAATACAAAACACACAGTTTTATTAATCCCAGGCAGCCAGCATGGAAAAGGAGCTAAAAACAATCATACCACAGCAAATATTTAATAAAGAGCAGTAGCTAGATAACGTATATTTGTTTTATTCTTGGTGGATGTGTATAGTTCACACACATTTGCTTCTCACTTCTGGAAGCACGAAGATTAGCAACAGCTTCCATGGAAAGCTTCTACAAGAAATATTTCTGCTAACAGCTAAAACTATCATTAATAACACAGAAAAATGCTTGCCAAGAGGATGACTGCAAAGCCTTAGCTAGCAAGCTAGGTAGTTACAAAGACATTACTCTTATATGAACATTCACAATCCATCCAAACACGCAAGTCTATGAGCTGTTTACAATTAAATCCGATGTGTTTCCTTGTACGTGTAAAATATGTACGTGGAAGATTTGAAATCTCCGAGTTGAAAAGCCTGTTCCTGTCAGCTGGACATCCAAGAAGATCTCCAGATCTCAGAGGAAGAGGCTTTCCCAAAGCTGCTTCCCAGAAGAGACAGCATACAAGGCACAACACTAACACAGTGCAAAGCTAATGCGATGTATTACGAGATGATGCAAAGGAACCTTGAAAGCTGCTTTCATGTGGCGAGGGGGCAGCTCTTTGCTCCCAATGACTAACACCTGGGATGAGCCTTGTAAACAACTTCAGGAGTATTCTTAGACCACCTCCAGTAGCCATCACCGGGAAGACCATGGTTACCAACCGATTTGCAAGTACTCTGTCTTCCACTCCCACAGCACAGGACTAGGAAAACATGTGCTTGACAGTTTCTGCCTGCTCACAGGGTGAGGGCAGATGTATATGTTCTCACGATCCCATGGTGGCAGCCTGACAATAACCTTTCTGCCAAGCCCACTAACAAATGACAACAAATGTAAAAAATTTCAACGTGCAAATTTGTTCTAAAGAAACCGTGAGGAAAACAGGATCCTCTACAGCCTGTCCAAAGAAAGGACAAATACTTTCTTGTCTTCTCACAAATGTAATCAAAGTGAGCTGGAGCACCTCTCCCATCAAGAAAGGCTGAGAGAGTTGGGGTTCTTGAGTCTGGAAAAAGCTCTGAGGAGACCTTATTGCCACCTTTCAGTACTTAAAGGGGAGGCAATAAGAAAGAGAGGTTCGGTATGTTTAGCAGGGTCTGTTGTGATCAGACGAAGGGTGATGGTTTTAAACTAAAAGAGGAGATTTAGACTAGAGAGAAGGGAGAAAGAAACATTTTCCAGTCAGGATGGTTAAAACACTAGCACAGGTTCTCTAGAAAGGTGGTAGATGCCTCATCCCTCAAAAAATTCCAGATGAGGTTGGACAGAGTTTTGAGCAACCTGATCTAGTTGAAGATGTCCCTGCTCACTGCAGGGGCATTGAACATCATGACCTTTAAAGGTCCCTTTGCCAAACCACTCTATGATTCTATGATTCTGTTGCAGGTAGACCTCCACCTAAGGAACAGCTGTGTATGCGTTACTGACCGAAACCAGGCACCTACAGTGACCCCTGCCTTTTGCTGCATTGTCCACTCCAGTTAAAAGAGAGAGCTAGCAGGCCATGGGCTAGAAGTAAATGCATTCCTTGAACCTCTAGAATCTGCCAGAAACAGGAGGATGAGGAAATGCAGAAACTGCCTTGCTAGCCTTCTGTGTTCCTAACACAAGGCCAAAACAAATGGCAGCACATAGAACCAAATCTTACTACCTTATTGTGAGCACTTTTAACAAAGTGATTGATCAGGCAGGGAGAGATAAATCACAGAATGTCAGGGGTTGGATGGGCCCTCGAAAGGTCATCTAGTCTAACCTACTGCAGGAGTGGGACCACCTAGAGTAGGTCACAAAGGAATGCATTCAGGCAGGTTCTGAAAGTCTCCAGAGAAGCAGACTCCACAACCTCTTTGGGCAGCCTGTTGCAGGGCTCTGTCACCCTCAGAGCAAAGAAGTTTTTCCATATGTTTCCACAGCACCTCCTATGCTCCAGCTTGCACTCATTGCACCTTGTCCTCTCACTGGACACCAACCAAGAAAGTCATAAGCAAACATACAATAGCAGAGTCTATTAAACCCAACTGCTAACTACCTCATGCTACTACCTAAACTTGACTTGTGAATTAGGCCCTTGTTGTTTCAAGCCAAGTGTCTAACTAAGAGCTTCCAGGTTAGTGTTTAAGCTCAGGACATTAAGTCAAATGCAGCTAATGAGCAAGTTCCTTCACATTAAGGGGGATGAAAATATTTTTCTTACAGGAGGTAGAGCCTCTGGCTACCTCCAAATTATAGGAAAACTACAAATAACATCTTAAAATAAAACAGACTAGCATGTATGTTACTAAAGAGCCAGTAGAGACCATCTGAACTTGCCTAAAGGAAAAATGCTTAACTAAAAATACCTGCTGAAGGGAAACAAGGAATCTTCTCTTTAAAGGTAAAACCACCTCCTGACAGCTCCCTCCAGGAGGACTACAAGAGTTAAGAAACATAATTTGGTTTTGAAGGTTATGATCTCTCAGGGCTTGTGGAAAGCTGGTTAGATAAATTATGAAAGAAATGAATAGCAGAGATGAAGGGGAGGCAAGAAAGAACCAGGCCAAAATGGTTTGTAACAGACAACTGCTAAGAAACTGCCAAGGAAAAGGACTTTTCCCAACCTACAGGACTATCCCACTAAGAGCTCCTTCCCCAAATACAGTGAACAGCAGGAATAACTGTAATGAGGATTACTCTCCAACCTCAAGCACTCCCTCAGTCATCTCTCTGCTGAGGCATAGCCTGCTCTCCCCACACAGGAGACAAACAAGGTCTGCAGATGACACTGAGCTGAGAGAGAATATTGATCTGCTTGAGGGTAGGAAGACTCTGCAGGAGGATCTGGACAGGCTGGATCAATGGGCTGAGATCTACTGTATGAGATCCAACAAGGCCAAGTGCTGGGTCCTGCACTTGGGTCACAACAACCCCATGCAATGTTCCAAGCTTGGGGAAGTGTGGCTGCAAAGCTGTTCAGCAGAGAAAGACTTGGAAGTGTTGATTAGCAGCCAGCTGAACACGAGCTAGCGTGTGGCCAGGTGGCCAAGAAGGCCAACAGCACCCTGGCCTGGATCAGGAACAGTGAGACAAGCAGGACAGTGTTCAGTTTTGGACCCTTCACTAAAAAGGTGCTGGAGCAGGTCCAGAGAAAGACAGCAAAGCTGGTGAAGGGTCCGGAGAACAGGTCTTTCTGAGAAGCAGCTAAGGGAAACGGGGCTGCTTAGTCTGGAGAAAAGGAGGCTCAGAGGAATCTCCTAGCTCTCTACAACTACCTGAAAGGAGGCTGTAGCAAGGTGGAAGCATCTTCTCTTGTTAAAATATGTCCACTGTCGAGGGGTCAGGGAGTCTTCAAGTCATCACAGAGTGAAAAATTATTTGCTGCCTTTGCTCCTCTCCATGGACTTTTTGGACTTCTCAATGGGCTCAAGTAGGTCTCTCTGCAGGTGTGGTCTGGGCATCTATGGAACCACTTTAGGGATAGTAGCTCCTTCCCCAAGAACATATTACAACTACACTGCTCATTAAATCCCAGCTTGGTACAGCATTGCCTATCACTCTGTCCTCCTTATGAACACTAAGGATTAATGATTCCCAGCTGGAATCACATCTCCCCTGGGCAGCAGAGGTCCCACAGCCAGGCCTCTCATCCTCACCTTTCCAAGCTGCCCCAGGGAGCCTCTTCGCCCAAATAACTACTAATAGGATGAGAGGAAATAGCCTTAAGTTGTGCCAGGGGTTGGATATGAGGAAAAATTGCTTTACTGAAGGAGTGGTGAATCATTGGAACAGGTTGCCCAGGGAGGTGGTGGAGCCACCATCCCTGGAGGTGTTCAAGAAATGTGTGAATACGGCGCTTCAGCATGCAGTTTAGTGGTGATGGTAGCTGGGTTACATTTGGACTTCATGATGTTAAAGGTCTCATCCAACCTTATCAATTCTATGATCACAGGAACAAGCTGTAAAGAATTTCTTACAGTGCTGCTGGGTTATATTTCTCCATAACTCTGTTTTAATCACAGCAAGGGAGCTGCTAGCTCTCCCTTCGTTGGAACAAGAAAACAACAGAAACAGCCTCTCCACCTTGCTTTTCAGTCTCTTTATGAGTCATCATATAACAGAAATTAAAAACAAAACTGTATGCTGCCAAGTCACTTTGAAACTAAATACAGGAAAGGCTTTTGTTTTTCCAGATTTGGTTACTACCAACAGTTCTTCTATGACCCTTTTAATGGTCTGTGTCAAAGAACTATTATCTCCCATCAAAGGACATGCAAATAGACCCAGACAGGTTGCTGAACTGGAGAAGGGTTTCTTAGTATTAGCATTAACCAATTGTTTTTATGAATACAGTGAGCAATTAATTTCTACAAACAAGCTCCCTCTGATTTACTTCACTAATGTTGTCTGAAGAGAGATGTGACTTACTTTGAAGGAAAAGAAATTAATTTTATATGAATAAGGATCTGAAGTTTACGAGAGGCACACACATACCTTTTCAAATATTTATTAGATGGTTTGTTTATTTTCTAACCTTCCACTGGATTTCACATGTCCTGTGTTCCAGCAACATCCTGCCCCTTTGTCATTCAATGGGGGGGGGTTGCTGATAACTTCAGTCTGACCAGAATTTTACCCGGGGGAGCATCATTCTTTTTGTAAGTAAACCCAAGAGCATTATGCCTTATACAGCGAGGACAGAGCTTGAAGAAATCAGTTAATCTTCCATTTTATACATCTTCCAAGTATGCATACTTCAATCACAGACTGACAGAACATCAGGGGTTGGTAGGGACCTTGTAAGACCATCTAGTACAACCCCCCTGCAAATGTACATCACATTAATACTTAGAGTAGCCGCTGTGGATGTTCGCTTCAGTTTTCCAGGCAAGGGTCGGAAACAATTCCTTAGTTTTATTTTCTCACAATCAAAAGCAAACCTTCCTAAAAAAAGCTTGGCAGATTTCATCTGACCATAAAAAGGGTGGCACAAGTACATTACTTCAAGCTCCCATCACAAATTACGAGTTCACATTCACTATGGAAACAGACTTTCAGTTCACTTGAGAAATAACCAAGTCGTAAGGATTTAACTCCCCGTGCTGTTCATTAAAAATAATTATTCAAGGCATAAAGGCTTGGTGCTGAGCGAGTGAACGGTCAGGCCGGAGAATTCCCTTTAGCTGCAGAACAGACATCTCAAATGCACCAAAGATGTGCTCCTTTATTACTCATTTGAAAGACTATCTCTAGACTAAGATGAGACTTCAGACGCCCATTTAGCTCCCCACTCCTATATTGGTTTTTCCAATAGGAGCCCTGATTGCTGGCTGATAATAACGAGTTTGTAATGTGAACATCTGTGCAACAGAAAACAGAGTGAGATCAAATTAATGGCATGGATCTCACCATTAAGCAGGTACCAAACAATAAAGATTTTAAGTGCTGATAAACCTGACGAAATTCTTACCAAAGATTTAGCCCTGGAAATAGCAAAAGCATTTAAAAAATCTGTGAGTGAGATGCTCTTCAATCCCCTTCTGAAATAAAGGAAAACTTTTTCTTTTTTTTAAAATTAAATAATCAAATGACTCTCAGGCAAATCTCTACCTACTGAGGTCTGAATGTAGAGAATTCCAAATTTTCTAAGTTATTGGACTCGTTGCAACAATAACTTGGTCATACAAGTAGCAATTAATTAAATTTAATAAGGAACACCATGGGTTGTTCCATTTATTAAACCCTACCCAGGATCCGAAACAATGCTGCTTTTCTTATTCCAATTTCCAAATGTTTAAAAGTCCAATCAAACAAAATCATCTTCAGTGTTGGGAGAAAACCCCAATGCATTAAAAAACTCACGTGCTGCTCTATTAAACAAACCAACCAAATCTATGTGGCACAGGAAATGCCAGTTTTTAACAAGGTACTAAACAGATCCTTTCCAGCAGCAGAAATAGAATTTATCTTTAATAACACGCATAGAAGAAGTTTTTCTCCATCACTAAACTCTGAATCAGGCATTCAATGAGGATTACAAAAGCAAACGTTAGAAGAAATGAACTTGGTGAGCTGAAAATTCTCTCACTTCTGTGAGTGCAGAATTGTAGAAAGGCTTTGGTTAGAGGGGACCTCAGAGATCATCTACTCCAACCTCCCTGTCATGGGCAGAGACATCTCTCATCTAGATTTATTTGCTCAAGGCCTCATCCAACCTGGCCTTGAACACCTCCAGGGAAGGGGTAACCACAACCTCTCTGGACAACCTGTTCCAGGGTCTCACCACCCTCACGCTGAAGAACTTCTTCCCAGATCCAGTCTAAACCTACTCTCACCATTCCCCCTTGTCCTATCACTAGACAACCTTATGAATAGTACCTCTCCAGCCTTCTTGTAGGTTCCCTCTAGGTACTGGAAAGCAGTTGTAAGGTTCCTCCAGAGTCTTCTCTTCCCTAGGCTGAACAGCCCCAGCTTCCTCAGCCTATCCTTCTCAATCCAGTGAAGTTTGATGTTAAAAAGCTTGAAATCATTCTCCTCTCTTTACTATCTTAATACGAGACTACATCATAGGACAGAAAGCAAAGGGAAAAAAAAAACAAAACAAGCCCATGGTACCCATCTAAATCCCTGCCAACTACAGCATGAGTGATAAATGGGAAACCAGTAACATTTTCCTAAATGTCTTCTACAAAAACATTATTACCTGAAAAGACAGGAAAAAAAAAATTAGTGCCAACTGCTTTTGGAAAGAGAAAACAAACCAAGAAGACCAAAGACAGCCTTTAAAGGAGTAACATCACAACATCCTAGTTCCTGAGTAAGAAACTGAGCACATAAAACCATAAAAGGCTACCACCAAAGGCAGACACCAGGCTATCCCACCTACATTGGGAAGAAAGGTTAATGCAATCAGCAAGAAAACTCCATCAGGCTTGAAAACTGATTATTTCAGAGTATTACATGTTTACACTGCAATTCAGCTGCTGCATTGAAAACCTCTCACCCTTTTCCTCATCTGCACTTAGTGCCATCAACATCATGTAAAAAGAGAAAAGCTTTAAGTAACTTTGCAGAATTAGTACAGAAAGCACTAAAGCCACAGAAATTCCATTGGGGTACTCCAGATCAGGGGAAAAAACCCACAATAAATGGCCAAAATATGTCAAATGTAACCATCTTGGGAGCTGGATTGATGTGTACCAACAATTACGATCTTTTCTGAGTAATGTTTGAGTTTGCTACAAATTAGCAAACCCAGAACCAAAATTCTGAGCTTTTCAAGTCAAATTCCACCAGCAAGTTCAACAAATTCTTCTTTTTCAAATTTCAGGTGCAGCCTCAGCACTTTTTGCTTGTTCTTTAAAGAAGTCTACAATTCTGCTTAGGACCTGCATGGACAAAACTTGCTTATGTAGGCAGTTACTCCTTTTTGAGACTGTGGAAGAGTTTCAGACACTTGAAGTGAAAGGTCAACAAGCTCCATATTCCCACCAGAAAACAGAGACCAGGACAGCTTTACAGTAGCAACTACCTTGGGAAGCACAGAATGTTTTGGGTTGGAAGGGACCTTTAAAGGTCATCTAATCCCACCCTTGCTGTCAAACACCCTTGCAGACAACCAGGCAGACTGCTCTCCTCCCAGTACTTTGGTTAAGACTCTCCACACCCTCACCATTCCACCAAATGACACAGGAATGGGGTCACATTGCACAGTAATGTGCTCTTCTGGCCAAGAGGGCAATGGCATCCTGGGATGCACCAAGGAAAATGTGTCCAACAGGTCTAGGGAGGTTCTTTTCCCCCTCTACTCTGCCATGGCGAGACCACACCTGAAATACTGTGTCCAGTTTTGGGCTTAAATTCAAGACAGGGATCTATCGGAGAGAGGCAAATGGACAGGTACAAGGCTGATTAAGGGACCTGAACATCTCTTCTGTGAAGAAAGACTGAGAGATCAAGTCTGGAGAAGAGAAGGTTGAAAGAGGTCTTTATCAATATCTATAAATATATGAGGGCTGGCTGTCAAGATGAAGGTGCCAGGCTCTTTTCAGTGATGCCCAGTAACAGGACAAGCAACAATGGGGGTAAGGTGGAACACAAGAAACTCTTTTACTGTGAGGGTGCTGGAGCACTGGAACAGGTTGCCCAGAGGAGGCTATGGAGTCTGCCTCTCTGAAGACTTTCAAAACCCACCTGGATGCATTCCTGTGTGATCTGCCCAAGTGATCCTGCTTTGTCATCAGGGATGGACCAGATAATCTCTAGAGGTCACTTCCAACCCCTACCATTCAATGATTCTATGTATTACTTGTTGCAGAAAGTGCCACATACACACATTATGTGTCAGCCAGGAAGGCTAAGAAGCAAAGGTAGAGGAAAAAGGCAGCTGAGTGGGTATTTTCCAGCCATTTTTTGTCCTCTTTGGAAGCCTGTGTGCTCCTCTCAGCACAGACCTCCTCCTGCCTGTTCAGTATTGGGGATCAGTGTGCCAGCAGCACTCGGTAAGTAAAACAACTGACTCCAATCTGCAGCTCAATAAAAAATAATGTTGGGTCTTTGACACCTTTATCCAACACCTAATATAAAAGAGTTGTTACCTTCTCAGGAATAAATATGCAGCACAGGGTGAAATCTGCAAGTATATTTCTGACTGAGGAAATGAAATCTGCAAAGTCAACTCGAATTTTTCTTAAATTTTTAGAGCTAGAGTTCAAGTTTGGGACCTTACTCAGTTAAAACTCAGGAGCCTTGCCAAAATAAACACAGAAAGCAGATTTAGTGATGCAGTGATCTCGTCTGCTTGGGTTTATTTATTTATGCTTGGGAATCTGCAACAAGGGTCACAGCTAATGTAAGACAGAGTCATCAACCTGGCAAAAAGCAGTATTTAAATAAATAAATAGATAGATAGAAAAAAATCTGCTCCAACAGCAAGCAGTAACCTTTCCTACTGGTTGCAGCCATCACTGTAGAGCTTTATAAGGTTTGACCT
Source organism: Eubucco bourcierii (assembly GCA_013396675.1). Taxonomy (NCBI): domain Eukaryota; kingdom Metazoa; phylum Chordata; class Aves; order Piciformes; family Ramphastidae; genus Eubucco; species Eubucco bourcierii. The sequence continues at coordinate 399,352 of VWZE01013311.1, forward strand.
TATTGTGCAGCTCCTTCTTACCACACACTACAGTGCTTACACTGGGAAAACTGATGTTCTAGCATTTTAATCTTTACTATTCTCTACAGTTTGGGGTGGCCTGTCTCTTCCACTTTAGAAATAACCCAAATACTCTGTACGCTTAATTTCCTATCACCACAGTAATTTATTCCCACCCCACCCTGAGGATGAGTCAAATTCTTATACCAAAATTAAGCAGTTTGCTTAGGTAAGTCTCTTCTTGTGGCACTAAAGCAGAGGGCAAACTTTGTATTAAAAAAACCCCTTTCTTCTTCATGTGAATTTCATTTCAGCTATCACAATAGGACTTTCTGTACCACCAAACACCAGGGCTTATATAAGATGTGTTTACAGCATTTACTACCTTGTTAATTCTTTTGTTCATGGAGCAGGCATTTGCTATGACACAGAGCCCGTCATTCTCAGCAGCTCAGTGATTCATCTGCCATTCCTACACGTACCTTCCAACCTGTCTTCCCTAATTTTTTGTTTAACTTATCACTGTTCAGGCACTGCTCTCTCTCTTCAGATTCAAAAGCAGGTTTTTTTCCCTCTTTATAAGGTCTAATGTTTGGAAAGCTCTTGGGCACTGCCATTCATGGTACTGTGATTCACTTTTGTAAGGACTACTGTTTCCTACAAAGGAAAACTAGTCTTGTATCATCACAAAGAGTTAACTCAGCCAGGTGTCAGAACACATGATGCAGGAAAGCAGACAAGTAGGAGCAATGGTTTGTACTTAGGGGACGCCGCTGGAATGGTCTTCGGTGCTCACTGCCTTGTTTGCAACCATCAGACACCACCTTGGAAGAATTGAAACAAGTCATTTTGTGGAGGGATAAAGGGACAATCCCTGAAAATCCAGGACTGTCCATGAAACACCCTCCTCCTCCAGACCCTGGGACAGTTGTGCTAATGTGAGCTTTGGCAGCACTAACAGGCATGTAGAATCCTGTTCAGCCTGGCTCCTGCTACCAGGTAACAGCTTGTCTCAGGAGAAGCTGCTTCAGTCGCTGAAGCTACTCTTAGTTTTATATCTTTATTTTGATAACTGTGACTTAAGTATCTAAGAGCTGTAGCTGAAACCCAGACCTGATTCAGGCTGTACTGCCATGCAAAGGAAAGAACTCTAGAAAGGTTAATAAGTCAGGGTTGAACTCATCTTGACCATTTCAGATATGCACAAAAAAGCCATTTAATTAACCTTCAGTATCCAGGCTGCCAGATGTTTGTTTTATTCAGCTACTAGAAACTCTTTAAAATAAGCATTCTTTTCCAGAAACTGAGATTTTCTGTGGTTGCTCCATCCATGAGATGGAAACAGAGGGTATAGCATTCTTCTAATTCTTTTTTTCTCTCTCACAGAGGCTGTTTGATGAACTCCAGCAATAATGAGCTCTCCAGCCTCATGTTCATATGCTAACATAATGATCATACCACACCACTGCTCTCACTCTGTCATTGTGCGTGGTCCCACCTTTTAGGTCCAAACTAAAAGGCATCTGAACTATTCCTCTGAAATACTACATTCAGTTTTGGTCTGGAGACAGGGACAGGGACAAGGATCTACTCAAAAGAGTTCAACAGAGGTCTAGGAAGATGATTAAGGGGCTGGAGCATTGCCTGGTGAGAAGAGGTTGAGAGACCTCGGACTTTTTGGTCCGGTGAAAAGAAAACTTGGAGGGGATCTAATCAATGTTTAAAATATCTGAGGGCTGGGAGTCAAGAGGGAAGGGACAAACTTTTCTCAGTTGCACCCTGGGATAGGACAAGAAGCACAAGAAGTTCCTCCTCAACATGAGGAAGAACTTCTTTAAGGGTCACAGAGCACTGGAACAGGCTCCTCAGAGAGGTTGTGGAGTCTCCTTCTCTGGAGACTTTCCAGTCCTGTATGGATGTGTTCCCGAGTGATCTGCACTAGACTCTATGGTCCTGCTCTGGCAGGGAGTTGGACTCGATCTCTGGAAGTCCCTTCCAACCCCAACATCCTGTGGATGTTGTCTTTCATGGAATCACAGGGTCACAATTCTAAGGAACACTTCAAAAACACTTCCTGCATGACTGTCAGGGTCTCTGGCCATCTGTGTGGCAGAGGCTCTGGGGAGATCTCACAGCAGCCTTCCAGGACTTGAAGGAGGCCTACGAGAAAGTTGGGAGGGGACTTTTTACAAGGCTTGTAGTGACAGGATGAGAGGGAATGGACTGAAGCCTGAGGAGGACAGATTTAGACTGGATGTTAGGATGAAATTCTTTACAGTGAGGGTGGCGAGACACTGGCACAGCTTGCCCAGGGAGGTCACAATGGCCCTTCTGTGGAGGTGTTCAAAGCCAAGTTGGATGAGGTCTTTGGCAACCTGGTCTAGTGGGAGGTGTCCCTGTCTATGGTGGGGGCTTGACACCAGATGATCTTTAAGGTCCCCTTCAACCTAAGCCATTTTATGAATTAAACCCCCACCTAACACCCTTTAAACATCCATGTGTAAGAGTATCCAGAGAGAACTACAGAGGACCTGAAGTCTCAAAAGATTTGCTTTAGCAAAAGTGATGGTGCTTTGCACCACTTTTCACCAGTCACCTCCAAGTCAGAAAGATGTTCTGCTTTCCATGAAGGTAGGTGCTATCAGATTTTCAACTGCACTGTGGATTACAAAGCAATGAATCCTGACAAGATCACTTTGGAAGTCAAATTACAAAGACACACCTAGGATACCAAGGGTAATTGTTTGAATCTTTGGTATTTTCAATAAACACTTTGCAAAGAAAATTGCAAGCACTGAATCCCCCTGAGCCTGCTGGGGTTTTGTTTTCCAATATTATAGGTGCTGTCAGAGTATGGGGTGGGGAGGAAAAAGGCAAAAAATACATTTCTGTTTCATACATTTCAGCTAAAACAGACCTTAGGAGGATACAGTATTGCCCACTTGCATCTCTTATGCTCTAGCAGAATAGAACAGTTGCAGAGTTCAGGAGGGAAGTCAAAATGATGCAAATGCCCGAGGCTGTAAGATGCTCTGCAGTAGAAGTAATAGCATCAAAAGCAACAACTAACATTTCCTTGCTGGTCACAGGAGATTTCCTCCTATCCTTTTGTTTCCTGAAGTGACAACCAAGAAGCACAAACTTTTTGGCTAGGAACACAGAAGATTGGATAACTCTAACAACATAAGAAGAGCTTCAGAAGTCAGCTGAACAGAAGGAACAGATGTGGAGCAGGTGTCTGTCTGCTCTCTGCTTATAAAATTTCTTTTTTCATGGTCACCACTGAAATAACAGAAACTTGCAGGAGAACATGAATCCTGAGGAGGTCTCCCTAACAGGTTTTCTAACACCAAACGTAGCATTTTAAGTGTTTGCTGTTACTAGGCAAAGCCCAAAGGTCAGTGATTTCCTTATGAATTTAAGGAGTGACCAAAAAAGATGACAGTTTGTGGCATGCTTGTCAGAGTTGACCTACGAAGACCAGAGACTCCAAGAAAGCTTTGTTGCTTCTTCTGTCACTGAGGAGTATCTGAGATTACAGTTCCCTGCAACTAGAGCCAATTAGATGCCATACTCTCCTACTCTCCCTTCCAACAGGACCCATAGAAGAACAGCAGCAAGTTCTGGGCCCCAGGTAGTCCACCCTTAAGTGCACCTGTAAGAAATTCACTGATTAGAAACTAATGAGAACTGAGCTGGTACATCTTTATCACAAAGACTTGGTTCAACATTTTCATGTGCCCATTACTGATGTGTCTCATACTTGAGTTTCTCTAAACCATACAAGGTGCCTCAAGCAGTCTGAGAGAACAAGTGGCAAGGTAGAACCACCCTTGCTCTCATGTAACATCAACTCCACAAAGACATTCAGTTTTGAGGATGTCTACAGACAGCTAATTTAGACATGGTGTTAACAAAACTATCTTAAATCTGCCCAAAGCAGCTGGCAGAGTTCTACTTACTGAAAGAATGGAGACCATCTGCTAGCAGGATGCATCTATCACTATCAAGAACTGATGCAGTTGATGCATTTCTTAATTAGTAGCAGTAAGGAAGACAACCACCACCCATACTTCAGGGTCACACAACACTGTAAGATGTTACTAGGTGCTGCCTGGTATTGAAACAAAAATGCTGGAGCTTATGGTCATTGTGCAGTAACCCACAGAAAGATCACATGGCCCTCCTAGCAATGTTATTTTTAATTGGGTTTTACCTTGTTTTTTTCATAGGTCATCTCTAAAGGTACATGTACAAATCCACTTCTCTCTAAAGGCACATGTACAAATCCACTTCTTCAGCGTTTATCAGCTGAAATGCAAGAAGAAAATCTTCGGTGCCTCTGGCATAAGTTCTTTCCAAGCACAGAACCTCCATAAGCTTCTATTAGCCTCCTTCACCTGATGAAAAGATCACCTCCTCCTTGAACTGACAGTAGGCTACCAGAGAACAGAAGTGTTTGGTATCTTCAACAGTTGCTTTTCACTGTAAGCCAACAGGGGAGGCCTACAGGCATGGAAAGAGTTTTCAAAAGAAATGGATACCACTTCAGGACACTGCAGTCAGAGGTGGTAAGGATGGCTAACAATATACAGTGCTTAAACAAAACATCTATCTCTGCTAGTTTTATCCCCAGCAGTAAGCTGCATTCTTACACACATAGCAGAGGTGCGTGGTGAGATCCTGAGCTCAGATGACTAAGAACAACAATACCCCAATCAAGGAGCAGAAGAGTATTTTGTGGAGCTGAAAGCTTCTGCAGCAAAGTTTCAGCAGTTCAGCAGCTTCCTGCTGGCTGAGCTGAGCACAGTGAGATGAATCACAATGTTTTGCAGAAGAGCTCTTTTTTTCCCTTTCCAGACAAAATTAAGACTTTTCTCCTTTGTAAGCCTGTTCTAGAGGAATGTGCTCCATGCCAATGCACAACTGGCTGCCTACAGCTTTGCAACATTACTAGCAAAGAAGGAAAATCACTAATATTAATGTACCAGTGGCACAGAAATGTGTGCACATGATGACATCCACTAGCAAGTAGGTGTGTTCCTTGGCTGTAAAAGGTCTTCTTAAAGGCAGTCCTAAAACATTCATCTTTGTAAATACCTCTCCACAGAGAACTTGTGGATACCCAGGGGTGATGTGATTAAAGCATTTCATGAGAAGCTGTTTGTTAGCAGAATAACAGCACAGCCAGCAGCTCACTGCCCAACTGCTTCAATAATGCCGACCTCAATCACTCATCCTACCACATACAGCAATACCTACAATATTTTTCTATCCAGCATTTCCTCCAGTTATTTTTCTCCCTGCTAAGGCATCAGCTCTCTATTCCTGCAGGCAAACAGCAAGAGCAAACAACTGGCTTCTTCATCAAAACACAACGCTGCCAAATAACTCAAGTCACCCACATTTCTCATTTTCAGACTACAATAACAAAACTGTACTTGACTGTTACCTGCTGCCAGAACTCAGGCCTACAGCACAATGCACAGCCATGTACCCATTAGTTAAAGCAGCATAAACCATGCTTTTTTTCTTTTAATCTTGCTATTTATTTGTTAGCAACTTTCCTACTCCCCAGGTCAGGTCTGCTTATCATTAGTGCAAGACAAAAAAATCTGCCAGCAAACAAGCACAAAGATTTTAAAGCTGAAATACATTAGAAGAAAGATTCCTGCAGCTCCTTAAACTTTGTTTCACACTGTGACCTTAAAGTTTAGAACACTGTCACCCAAACTCTCCTAATCTGCTAATTTGAAGTGGTTTTGTTGGTTCTTCTTTTTTTTTTTTTTTTTTCTCAGTAGGCTACCTCCAGTCCAACTAATTTTCAGTTGTAAGTTACTAGGAGTAAAGACTTCAGTAACAGAATCACAGAATGCTTTGGGATGAAAGAGACATTTAGAGGTCATCCAGTCCAAACCTTCTGCAGTGAGCAGGGACATCAGCAACTAGAGCAGGTTGCTCAGAGCCACATCCAATCTGACCTGGAATGGTTCCAGGGAAGAGGCTTCCACTACTTCTCTGGTCAACCTGGGCCAGGGTTTCACCATCCCCATGGTAAAAAAAAAACCAAACAAAAAAAACAAAACCAAGACCGATCTTCCTTCTCTCTAGTCGAAACTACTCCTCTTTTACTCTAAAACCATCACCTCTTTGTCCTGTCACAACAGGCCCTGATAAAAAAACTTCCTCATCCTTCCTGTAGGCCTCCTTTAAGCACTGAAAGGCCACAATAAGATCTCCCTGGAGCCTTCCTGTCTCCAAGTGGAACAACACAACTCTCTCAGCCTCTTCTCACAGTAGGGGGGTTCCACACCTCTGATCATTTTTGTGGCCTCCTCTGGACTCACTCCAACAGGTCCACATCTCTCCTGTGCTGAGGACTGCAGAGTTGGACCCAGCACTGCAGGTGGGGTCTCAGCAGAGCTGAGCAGAGGAGCAGAATCACCTCTCTTGACCTGCTGGCCATGCTGCTTTGGATGCAGCCCAGGATAAGATTTGCCTTCTGGGCTGAATGGAAAAGCAGCTAGTAATTGAAAACAAATTAACCCCTTTCCAACTGTGTATTACTGCTTTGTCAAAGAGAAACTTTACAATCAGCAGTCAAATGTCGGTACCATTTAAAGCAGGGGTGGGAGAACAAAACAGGGTAAAGGGAGAGGTTTTGCATCACTTGGTTGCTGTGCTTAGGTAGCCTGACAACATTTATTTCCAGGGTGGGACAGGAGACAGTTAACTCCTGCTAGCAGAAGTGTTGCATGCAGAAAAAAAAAAAAAAAAAATATATATGTATACACACACACTTTCAGGTATTGGGAGGACTGACATTTGAAATATCAATAAGCTACCTTTCCCTTGAGAATAACATTGCTAATTTTTGCTGGTATTGCAACTTCAGTGAGCAATTATCTGATCAGGGATGAACAGAGACAAAAATATCAAAATTAAGCATGCTGATCAGTCACCACTCTCCATTACCTTGTAATGGAAACATTCACATCTAGCTTCATGGAAATATCATAGTCTTCACAGGTGTATTGTGGAAAATGTGTCAGCTATCCTGTGAATTCAGTAATCCTGATGAAGTTATGCCTCACTTAGGGCAGATAAACTGAAACTGATTACAGTAGAGACACATTAGCACAAATATCATTGTTGACAACAACTTCTTGCATGTTTTCCCACTGTATTTTTAAAATACTCCACAATTTACTTTTTTTTTTTTTTTTTTTTTTTTTTTTTTTTTTTATTTAAAAATTTCCCAAACACTGTTTTGGATTGACTGAACAAGGCAAAACCAAAAAGGCAGCAAAAACTCCAATGTGAAAAACACTACTGAAGATTACTAGTAGTCTGCAAAGTATTAAAAAAGGGGGGACATAAATCTTTAGTTCAGGTCTGGCTAAAAGATTTCCTGGCTTCTCATTAAAGAAGAGATTTTCTGAGAAGACAGGCTTGAAAGTTAAGCACAAAACTGGGCACTGGGACAACTCCTTTGCTTGCCTGATTCCGGGTGGGTTCAGCTGACCTCTGGCAGCTCATGGAAGTCAGTTTATCAAAAAGAGGAACTGAATTGGGGCACTTGGTCTGAAACACTCACAGTCTGGCAGGGGTGCTGAGTCCCATAGTTCAAACCTGAGCGAGCACAAGGTAAGAGCAGAGGATTTCTCTTTAAGTCAAAGCCCTCCCTCCAGAGCTTGGCATCCAGAGCTAATGCCCAAAATAGACTCTGTGAAAAATGTTAGCCTGAATTTCCCTTTCCCTCAGCCTGAGCTCTTCAAACTGTCATCTGATGTGAGGCAAAAGGGGAAATGATAAACTGGATTATTAAATACTTTAGATACTCCCCAGAAAAGAGTTTTGTGAAAATCTCCTGCACAACGAGGTTGCAGAGGCTGGAGAGTTAAATGAAGCAAAAGGCAAACAACAGAAAATTAGGAGTGGTATCACCCTGACCATTTGCACTGGGCTCCATCTCCTTTGAACAAACAGACAGTTTCTCACCACTGATACATCCAACAACTTCAATTTGCCACTCTGCTGTATTTATTATTATTGGAGCAGTAGCTAAGGGTATGGACAGATATGTCCAAACCAAGCCACTTTCTTTCTATTTCCTTTCTTTTACATTTCTCCTCAAAACAAACTGAGATCAAATTAACGACTCCCAATTTCTCATAAGGATTTTGCCTTTTCCCTTATAGCCTGACTTCTCAGTTCAGACAGTAATTTGAATGCATCAGTGATCACTCAGAAATGGTACAAATAGCTCTGGGTGCTAAAACACAGCTTACAAAAATATTCAGCATGGCGACAGAGAAAGGTAGAAAAACTTCAACTATTCAAAAAACATGGGGAAAAATTAAAAAAAAAGAATCACATTTTATATTTCATTATTGATGAGGAGGGAAAAAAGTTAGTTTGGTTTTGTTTTTTGCTTAGTTTAAGTGATACTGGTCCCAGAACAGCAGGATTCAAGTTCTTACAGAGCGACACTGGTGATTAAAAAAGGGCATGAAATTATTCTCAGCTGCTCCCAGTACAAGAGCTGAGTGCAGTTTGCTGCTCCACCTTGTTTCTTAGTAGAACAAACGTTGACTAAATGCCTGCACTAGATTCTGTTAGTTCAAAGAGCCACTGGAGTCAAACCAAAAGCATGTACCCACAGCAGTGGCAAAGCTGTAGCAGGCACTGTGCCTCTCATGTCTGCTGTTCTCATCCTGGGCAACTCACCAGAGGCATTTCCAAAACACATGCCCTTAGCCACCCTTCTGCTTGCCAGCAAAATGTTAAAACGCATCTATTATATTAAACAAGGAATAAACAGCATTGGGAACACTTACGATTAAGAATAACTCCACATGAGCACGGAAAGAAAACTGCATTGCCATATTCAGGCACGCTTAAGATAATTTGACTTTACAGTTTTGACATGTGTAGCTTATTAGACTCCTAAGAATGTAAAAACACCATTGGCAGGTTTCATATTGCAAGTGTCTTGGAGATAATGGCCGTGCAGATTTTATACAGATCAGCACAAGCAAACTTGCCAAACTTTCATCATCACTCCTTCAGAAACTCTGAGGGGGCCTCTTAAATTGGCATTTTGTTTGACATGTACACAGAATGTGCTTAGCATGCAGAACAAGCATGGCAATAAACCTTTTCTTAACAGCTGTGTTATTTTAGCTAATGATAAACACGCATCTAAAGCCACAGATCACCATTATTTAAATTAGTGAGAAAAAGCTTCATCACCCCATGGAAAGAGAGGCCATCACAACAGAGAGGAAGTCGTTTATTTATTCTGAACTCTGCAATTAATTGTCTCACCAATAAACACAAGCAAACGCACAAATTGTCCTTCTGAATTAGTCAAGTTCATGGTCGTTGTAGCTTTCATCCTGTCCCTGACCTCCCTGTATCTATTCTTCAGTGACAGATTCCTACCCACAGGCACACGTGTGCAATTACCGCTGCTGTCGGTGGAAGCTGTGGGCTGTGACTGCATAACTGAGAGAAGAGTTTCATAGCATTGTTTTGGCTTGAAAATACCTCTAAGATCATCGAGTCCAACTGTCCACCTAACACCACCGTGACCATTTAAATCACATCCCAAGGTGCCATGTCCACATGTTTCTTGAACAGCTCTAGGATTACAGGATGTTAGGGGTGGGAAGGGTGTTCCATAAATTGAGTCCAAACCTCTTCCAGAGCAGGACCACAGAATCTAGTGCGGGTCGCACAGAGATGCATCCAGACAGGGCTTGAAGGTCTCCAGAAAAGGAGACTCCACGACCTCCCTGGGCAGCCTGCTCCAGTGCTCTATGACCCTTACAGTAAAGCTCTTTCCCATGCCGAGGTGGAACTTCCTGTGCTGTAGTTTACATCCATTGCCCCTTGTCTTATCACAGGGCACAACTGAGAAGAGTCCATCCCCTCACTCCTGACCCCCAGTCCTCAGATATTTATAAACATTGATTAGATCCCCTCTTAGCCTTCTCTTCACCAGACCAAAAAGCCTTTCCTCATAGGGCAGTGTTCCAGCCCCTTAATCATCTTTGTAGGATGGCGACTCAGAAGCCCAAAAGGCTCTTTTTTGTCATTGTCATGGCTCATTCCATTTTGACTGTATTCAAACTGGGGAAAAAAAAAAACCAAGCCTGGCCACATGAAATGCAGATGTTAACGAGCAAGACAGCATATTGATTTGGTTAAGCCATTTAATTTTGACAAACTGCCAAAACAACAATAAAAGAATGGTAAACCTGAAATATTGGAGATTTCAGCAGCAGCCTACAATGAACAGGGAGATAATGAGTCCCCAGCAACCTCTAGGAAGGGATCGATGCTCTCCATGGAACTGCAGTGACTGGGAATTCCAGACAGTGCCCTTCGATTTTCTTTGAAATCTTATCTTTACAAAGCAAACAAACATGAGATAATAACCTTTAAACTTTCCACAGCCATTCACAGGCAGATCTGCTACTACAGAGTAGCAGCCAACATCCAGTATTCATCTCAACTCCATCATTTCACAGGCACATGTTGTCCCAAAATTGGGACACTCAGAAAAACAACTTAATAAAATACAATCAAGATGCTCCAGAAGTAGTTTCTAGGTTTTCTCTGAATCACCTCAGCCATGCACATTCCACTTCTCAGTGAAAACTGAACTTACCACACAATGAACAGAATTTGCAATGTGAAGGTTATAATATAGATTATAATTACCATTATTATATATAATTAAAAATTTATAATCAAATAATTATATATAATATGTAGGATATAATAATACCTATTATTATATGTAGTATTAGTTATTATATATTGTATTATCTATATTGTGACCTTCCAGTATCTGAAGGGAGCCTACAGGAAAGCTGGTGAGGGATACTTTAGGGTATCAGACAGTGACAGGAGTAGAGGGCAATAGAGCAAAACTGTAAGTAGGTAGATTCAGACTGGATGTTTAGGAAGTTGTTCTTCACCATGAGGGTGGTGAGACACTGGAACAGGTTGCCCTATTGGTGGCAGAAGCCCCATCCCTGGAGGATTTTAAGCCCAGGCTTGATGAGGCTCTGAGCAACCTGATCTACTGTGAGGTGTCCCTGTTCATGGTGTGAGGGTTGGAGTTGGATGATCCTTGAGGTCTCTTCCAACCCTGACAATAACATTCTTCTAGAATAATCTAGCATTATAGCATGCAACAGTCACTAAATACTTAGCAGAGACAAGTATTAGTTTACTATGACACTAATAAGTATTACATTTCAAAATGGGGAATACACTTTAGTTTTCCCCATTTTCCTGTAAAAAACAAAACAAAACAAAAAACCTCATGTGACTAAACTTGAATCAAATTTTAAGATACTTATAATTAATTTATTATTAACTTCATGTTCAGAAATACCCAAAGCCAACTAAACTATGACAGAGCTTTTGATGAGCATGTGCATGACTTACAACTGGACTCTAGGGATATATACACACACATATATAACATTTTTATATGTTAACTACATATTTTTAAGCATACTCAAGTTAATAGTTGTATAAAAACAGATTTTTTGACCCTAACTCTGACACATCCATCACCACAGAATTAAAAAAAGAAAGATATTCTATTCTAGCCTAAATATTTGATCAATAGCTTCTCATTTCTTCGAAACAACAGCATTCAGACTACTTTAGCTCAATATCTTCTTCAATTATAATTCTATCATTTTATTACACTGGAGAGAGAGAAAAAGAATAGTAGAGGTAAGTGTTGCTAAGATGCCTCTCATACAGTGTTTCTCCAGCAATCAGTAGACGCACTGCTTTACAAACCACCTAAGTCTTTACTCTGGAGAGCTTAAAACTACAGCAAGCAAATCAAGCACAACGACCCTTCCATTCCAAGGAGATAGGAGGGTATTACTTTTTAACATACTCATGTTAAATAAAGAGATCTTAAAACGACTCTCAATCCTCAAAGTCAGGCAACACCAAAGTAGCATCAAAATCTGGCACAAAGGGGCATGTTTTTCTCCTTGCCCTCCAAAGATGCATCTGGGTTGCATCTAACAAAGTGTGGGCAGCAGGTCAAGAGAGGTGATTTTGCCACTCTGCTCTACTCTGGTGAGACTTCACCTGGCATATTGTGTCCAGCTCTGGAGTCCCCAACACATGAGAGGTATGGGCCTGCTGGAGCAGCTCCAGAGGATGGACACGAGAGGTCCAGAGGATGGTCAAGAGGGCTTTAAGCACCTCTTCTGTGAAGACAGCTGAAAGAAATGGAACTGCTCAGCTTGGAGAAGAGAAGAGAGACCTCATAGCTGCATTTCAATGTCTGAAGGGGATCTACAGGAAGGCTGGGCAAGGACTGTTTAGAAGGGTTTGTGGTGGCAGGATGAGGCACAATGCTTTGAAATTGTAGCAGGGTAGACTAAGTTTGGACAAAATGAGCAAGTTCTTTAAAATGAGAGTGGTAAAATACTGGAACAGGCTGCAGTGTTGCAGGATCCAAATGCAATTGTGTTGCTCTTAATAAGCTCCTTTGCAAAAGGTGGTTGGTTTTTTTTTCACTTTAAAACCTCGGTCGTCAGCACTCTGCTGAGGTGTACACTCCTTTCAGTTCAAAGAATATGTGCTTCCATAAGCCAGGAGACTTCCCTTGTGGCCTTAGGCAGCACCATCACACTGCTCCTGCTACTTATGAGTTATATCTTAATATATGTGGAGAAGGACTTGGGGGTGTTGGTGGATGAAAAGTTGGACATGAGCTGATGATGTGTACTCGCAGTCCAGAAACCAACTACATCATGGGTTGCACCCAAAGCAGTGTGGGCAGCAGGCAGAGGGTGGTGATTCTGTCTCTCTGCTCTGGTGAGACCTATAGTGTTGGGTCCAGTGTTGGAGCCTCAACACAAGAAAGATAAGGACCTGTTGGAGTGGGTACAGAGGAGGCAAAAAAAGTGACCAGAGCAGGGACAGCTCTGCTACGACACAGGCTGAGACAGTTGGGCTTGTTCAGGCCACAGAAGAGAAGGCTCCAGGGAGACCTCATTGCTGGCTTTCAGTACTTAAAGGGAGTCTATAAGAAAGACAAGGACCTTCCAATGAAGAGCAAGAACGTTCCATGATTCTGTGATAAGAATATCACTTGTTATTGCCTCCACGTTACCAGAATCTTCCCCACACCTAAGCAAGTGAGGAAGTTAGGGAAAAGAAAAAAATAACCCAATCAACTATGATGAGACAAATACAACCTTTGTTTTATTAGGCAGGGAATGCTTAGACCTGTAGGCACAGACAGTAGAGATCAATGGTGCCAAGGAGCGTGCCAATGATGTTGCCTTGGCCTGGAGTGAAGCCCTCCAGGAAACACAGAGCTGAGGCAATCAGGTACAACAACTCAATGTACGAGAGAAAGTAATGTTCAATCTAGAAATGACATAGTTTATCTAAATTATGTCTTAATCCTGTTTTTCCTTCTGCCACCACCTCAATCTTATCCCTTTTTTCCACCAAAAAAACAAAACCAAACAAAACCCCAACCAAAAAAACCAAAATCTATCAGAAAAGTTTGCCCTCTAGTTAAGAGAGAAAAATACAATAAAGCAGTACAAATCCCACTGAGCATAAGATTCTGAATATCTTTAATGGTAACCAATTACCAATAGCAACATTTAGGACCACCAAAAAAAAAAAAAGAAGTTACTTTAAAACATTTTCTTTTTAGAAATTATTTCTGGTGATCACTGTCAGACTTGGCAAATATTAAGGTTTCATTTATAATTGATTAATGCAGATTATCACCTCCTATACTCACTGCAGACTAAATTAATTTTATATTATTAATGATTACAAACAGAAAGGTGGTTATCAAGTATCATGAGGTTTCCACTAAAAGATGTATAGCTGATAATTAATAAGGTAGCATCAGACTGTACACTGGTAACCGCTTGCTTAGTCATTAATAAAATCATTTGTGTGGTTTTCTGTGCCCAACTATAAATCTGAATATAAACCAAAATGTTCTTTTCTCACCTCCATGTCTAGTCTGCCTCACTAGAAAAAAAATTAAATTCTGAAGATGTTTTCTGTAGGCAACTGAAGAAAATGTCTGGAAGAGTTAACACCGAGATTGGCTTTTGTTTAAGGAAAGCAAAGAGAGAAGTGCTGCATTTCCCTAATAACTCCCAATCATAATGCTTAGAGAAGAGGGAAGATAATTTACCAGGTGTACACATAATCTTTGCTGAATTACCAAAACACTGCAATGAAAAGAGGAAGCTGGTGAAATGCAGGCGGGGTGGGGGGAACACCCATATGCAGGCAAAGCAGCATATAGTTTAGCTTAATAAGGGAGGTACTTGAGGCCCTATGCCTAGAGATATTCCAGGTGAGGACTGACACAACTCAGGTAACTTGATCTAGTTGAGGAAGCCCTGTTGACTGCAGAGGGGGTTGGACAGGATGAGCTTTGGAGATCTCTTCCAACCCAGACCATTCTATGATTAATAATATGGGAAAGGAATAAAGAACTTGGATCAGGTACTGTAAGAGTGAAGTTTTGCTGGAGTACATTTAGGATTACCAAATGGCCTAGGTTAAGTAGAAGTGATCTACTTTGGTTACACCCAAATTCTGCATTTTGGATGTGCTGTCTTGCTAGTCCAAGGTACAATTACCATCATAATTTTGCCATATACATACCCACACTACTACTGTAAATTCAAATCATTTTCAGCATCTTTGCCTTGACAGTTACCAGGTCGATGCCATTTTTGTAAGGTTGGGGGGGTTAATTGAATTTATCCTCTTCTTAATCGAGTTTGGCCTCCTGTTAAGACATCATTCTTCAAAAATCCCAACAGGTGAATATAAGTGGCATAGTACTTCTGGTATCAGAGAGATAGGTAAGTTCATCCTGTTTTCCAATGTAGGAGTTAACAAGAAGTTCACCCTCAAAAACACATTAATTTTTACTTAACGTCTATAAAGAGGGGTGTATCAAGTAGAGGGGACCAATCTCTTTTTGGTGGTGCACAGCAAAAAGACAAGGAACAATGGATAAAACTTGAACAGAGAAGGTTTCACCTCAACATGAGGAGAAATTTCTCTACAGTGAGGGTGACAGAGCACTGGAACAGGCTGCCCAGAGAGGCTGTGGAGCCTCCTTCTCTGGAGACTTTCCAAACCCACCTGGATGCATTCCTGTGTGAGCTACCCTAGGGAATCCTGCCTGGGCAGGGGGGTTGGACTGGGTGATCTCTGGAGGTCCCCTCCAACCTCTAACATTCCCTGATTCTGTAATCACACAGGATACTGCTAATAAGATTTTTTTTTTTTTGCTACAAATTAATGTCAGACTTTATTTTGTTGTTGTTGTAAATCTGTGAACACTTTTAAATGTCATATTTACCAAATGTTGACCAAATTTACCATATTTACCAAATGTGACCAAACTTCTGAAGTTATGGTCAAACATAGCCCCCTGTGAGACACCAGTTTTGGTGTATCAAGCAACAATGAGCAATGTGCATTACCCATCAAGGTATTCCATGAGGATTGGACAGTCCTAGAAGAAGGGAGTTTCTGTTACTTAATTTTTAAGTTGCATGCTTTTATACATGAAAATAGGACTAAAACAAAAATAACAACAAAAAAAAAAAAATCAAGCATTTCCCTTGCCTGCAGACTCCCAACTCTTCAGAAGGGTTGAGGCTGGATGAGGCCCAAGCCTTCATCTCTGCAAATGCCAGGGAACAGGCATTCCAGAGCAGTGGGAAACAGCACACTGGAAATGCTGGCTGCTCTTCCACTAGGTTTTCTGACAGCAGGAAACTTCAAAGACAGAGCACAAAGCACTAAGCAAGCACCCAAGTGCCTCAGAAACTGCATTTGGCATCTGAAACTAGACAAATATCACAGGAATGACCTTGCAAAGCACAGATCTCCCAAAGTCAAGTTGTAAGGAGAGGAAGAGAGATATCTACCCTTTATTTACATGTGCAAAGGACTGTCATGCAGGAAGTGCCTTGCAGTTCTGTATGCTAGATAAATCAGAATTACAGAACCATAGACTGCTTTGGGTTGGATGGGGTCTTAAAAGGTCATTTAGTTCAACTCCCCTGCAGTGAGCAGGGACATCTTCAACTACATCAGGTTCCTCAGTGCCCCATCCAGTCTGACCCAGAATGGTTCCAGGGGCACCTATCAGCTCTCAGGGCAACCTGTTTCACCATCCTCATGGCAAAAACAATTCTTCCTTCTACCTTAAGCTGCTCTCTTCTAGTTTAAAAGCCATTGCCCCTTGTCTAGTTTACAACAGGCCTTGCTGAAAAGGCTGCCCCATCTTTCTGATAGGCACCTTCAAGTATCAAAAGGCTGCAACAAGATCTTCCCAGAGCCTTCTCTTCTCCAGGATGAACAACCCCAACTCTCCCAGCCTCTCTCATAGGAGAAGTGCTCCAGCTCCCTAGTAATCGTTGTGGTCCTGCTCTGCACTGGGTCTATGTCCTTCCTCTTCTGAGGACTCCAGAGCTGGACCCAGCATTGCTGGCAGGGTCTCAGAGCAGAGGGGAATCACCTGCCTCAATCTGCTGGCCACAGAACTTTCAACAGGGAAGCAACTGCAGTCGCAACAAGTGGTGTCCCAAAGAGAAGCAGAGAAGAAAATGTAAACTTTAGATACCAAACTTGGAATGATCCACTCTTCAACACCTCTTCTTCCACTCTTCAATAGCTATCAGGAGTGGAAAAAAAATAACCCAAAGGAGCCTCATTGACTATTGGCATTGGCTTTCCTATCTGAAACAAGCAAGAAACATGGTGCATAGAAACAACTGGCCAAGTACAGGCTTGAGAGATTAACTCTCACCCACCCTTTAGCTGCCTAGCACTGAAAAGACTGGTTGAACAGAAGACTGAGCATCACTAAAACATACTCAGAAGAGCTAACTCAAAATGCTTTTCCTTTTTAAGCAAACACTTAGAGAACAGACCATCCTGGTGAACCAGAACTTCTAAACTAACCAAGTGGGGTCAAGGAACAGTTCTTTGGGAAGAACCAAAAGAGGAAACAAAAGGAGGAAGAGCATTTCCTCATCATGGAGCTTTGCTTCAGCCTGCAGAGCTGTAACTGTAGTGATGAGATAAAACTTTCCCTCACAAAATAGGAAACGTCTCTTCCTCACAGCAGAAAAAATGCCCAGCAAAATCATCTAGAACTCACAGATGTGTGTTTGAAATTACAACAGTTCACACATCCATGGCGGACGCAGGATTTATAAACAACCAAGTCCAGGATAAGAGGTTATGTATGAATACAAATGTCCAGCGAGGCACTAAAAATAGCTGACAAGTCTGATACGTTGTGGCAGTGCTAAAAGCCACTGGAAGATATTCTTACATATTAGCAGTTCTTATTTTAACATATTAATATTTAAATATATTAATATGCTAATATGCTAAAAGTTTAAGCTGTGATATACATGTTTTATGAAAAGTGTTTAAGCATAACTAGCTCCCCAATAAAGCTGCATAATGACAGGTAAGTTACTTCAAAGCATACTTCAGTTGCATGTATTTTATTATTTAATGTTATGTACATAACTGATACACTACATTCATAATGTTTCATGAATGAGATTAAATATTAAAAGCCTAAGGAAAAAAAAAAAAGGTATAGTGTTTGGAATTGGAGGAGAGAGATGAACATTACTGCAAAAGCTAGTTTCAATTACATCTAATAATTTACATATGTATAAAACTAATATGAGAATAATATTAACATATTATTATATTGCCTTATATATTATTAGCTTATATATTATATTATTATAGTATATATATTATGCATTATTATCACAGAATCACATAATTATTGAGGCTGGCATACACCACTGAGATCATCAAGTCCAGCCTATGACCTAACACCGCCACATCTCCTAGACCACGTCACCAAGTGCCACATCTAATCTTACCTTAAACATCTCCAGGGATGGCAACTCCGCCACCTCCCTGGGCAGTCTGTTCCAGTGTCTAATTGCCCTTTCCATCTAATTACCCTTTCCTTTAGCTATAAATTTTAAAATAATATAAATAATAACGTATATATTTATTTTTAGAAATAGCATAGCTGCATTTTTTTATCATTTAAAAATCTCCATCCACTAGTGAGAATAACCACCAACTTTGCTTGGCAAATGCTCATATGCAACTGCCAGTACTTGTTCCAAGAGGTGGAAATATTCTTCTCATTAGAAGGTAAAAGAAAAATTGAAGGAAAAGAAGACTGGAAATGAGACCGAGGCAATTCCCAGAACAGGTAACACATTTTGGGTAGTGCTGCAGTAGGCAAGAAATCTGCCAGACATCCTAACTCAAAGAGCAGGTTTAAAGGCTTTAAATCTTTTAATGTCTGCCCTCCTTTCCTGCTGCCCAAACTAGATAAGCTTTACTAGCCCTATTGCTCTTAACCATTAAACCAGGGGCTCCGAGATTACAAAGAGCAGGAGAAGTTTTGAGTGTGGAGCCCAGGCCCAGGCAAGAAGGGCTCCCTGGCTAACTCCAAGAGACATGACCTTTAGAAAGCAGTTGCAACTTGCCCTCTGCTCCTGGCTGCTTTGACACATTAGCACTCCACCAGGTCTCCAGGCAGTGCTTTCTGAGCAAGGCCCATCCAGGCATGATGTGCACTTTCACACTGCATTACCATATCCAGAGGAGCAACACCGCAGCCTGCAATGGCCTTTTCTTGTAGGACAGACTTGAAGTGTGAAGCAGCTTTACTGACATTCTCACTGATATCCAGGAGCTCCTCTGCATAGCCAAAATTCATCAGTATGTAAAACCTAGCACCAGAGAATCATAGATTCACTTAGGTTGAAAAAGGTCTTTAGGATTGTCAAGTCCAACTATTAACCCAGCACTGGCAAGTCCACCACCAAACCATGTCTCTCAGCACCACATCGATAGATCTTCCAAATACCTCCAGGTATAGTTACTCCACCACTGCCCCAGACACTCTGTTCCAGGGCTTGGCAACCCTTTCAGGGAAGAAATATTTCCTAATGCCAAATCTAAACCTACCTTGGTGAAAGCTAAGACTTTTCTCTTGTCCTATTACTTGTAACTTGCGAGATGAGATCAACACCCACCTTGCTACAACCTCATTTCAGGTAGTTGTAGACAGCGAGAACATTCCCTCTGAGCCTACTTTTCTCCATGCTAAACAATCCAGACCCCTCAGCCACTCTTCACAGGACTTTTTCCCTAGATCCTTCCCCAGTTTCATTGCACTTCTTTGGACATGCTCCAGCCTGTCTATGTCTTTCTTGTAGCGAGTGACCCAAAACTAAACACTATATACTGAAGGTACTAATTTGTAAAGCAACTTAACTATTTGTATTTTAACCTTTGATTAACTCACAGTCTTATATTCTGATGAGTCCAATTTTTAGCTTTCTCCCTTTTACCTTGCACATTAAGGGGGTCTATATTCCATTTAGGAGGTGGATGCTGAAATTAAAAAAAAATAATGTATTTGATAATGTAAACAGAAACCTTGTTTCTCATATTACATCTGTACTGACCAGAAACAAGCCTGCTGAAGTCACTCAACACAGGTGTACAAAAGGAGGGAATCTGGTCCAAAGAGTAACATAACCCCTTTGCACACAGACATAACTCAGCATGAGAAAGAGCTGATGAACTGATCTGAGGTTACACAGAGAGAAGGCAAAGCAGGCTGTAATAGATTTTTCCTCCTTAACTGCCAACCAGCTTTACACTCAATGTTTCTGTTGGTTATTGAATCCTGGTCACCTGTGCAGGTGATTCCCCCACTGTACTTTCAAGGTTATCTTTCCAACAAGGCAGAAGGGCTCAAATCACAAAATGCAACCTACACTTACATCAAACAGTTCTGCAGCACAGAAGCTTGGGGTATAAAACAGACACAGACCCAGCTCATTATTAATTGCTGAAAACAACAACTTTCAATTTTTTGTAATGAAAATCTGTTCTTTGTCTTTCCTTTTTTATTAAATAAAGTAAATCAGCAAAAATTTAGGTTGTAAGGCACCCTCAAAAGCCCTGGTTCCTGTGCACTTCTGCAAATGTCCAAGTGGCTTGGCTATTTTCTGAACCACACTGGAGGCCCTCCTGAGGAAAGATGAAATCCATCTCCACTGACACGGTTTTGTCAGCTGTAAGACACAAGGTAGCTCGCTGCTTTAAAAACAAAGGACAAGAGGGATTCTTTGTCTTTCAAGGACTAAGCTAAGGAATTTGGTCTGGCACTTACAATTCTGAGACCTGCTCTTCCAGACCTGGATGTGACTTGCCCAAAACCAGGATTACCAGGAACCCAGGAGGTTTGGGGTTTTTTTTAAATAGGAGATGCTAAGCAAGCCAGAACAATTTCATTCTACAAACAGAAGCAATCAGACTGAACTGACTACACTCCAAGTGTAACAGTACTTCACAACGGACTCACACTAAGAATTCAGCAATTCAGTTTAGTATTTTTTATAACTAAGTCCACTAGTATAAAACCCAACTGTTATTAAAAGGCATTTCTATCACCATATCATAGCATAATTAATTTTAATCAGTGCTGCAGTCGCAAAGAATAATGTTTCTATTATAAAACCTTGGGTAATGTTACACAGAGAAACAAACTTTAACCTGCAAACATCAATTCCAAAATAAGCACTGCAAGATAACATTCCACCTTCTCTGTTCTGCAACTTTCTCTTTAGGGTTTAGCATTAAGTGATGAAGAAGTTGATCTTGTCTATAAGACACAGCACTAACACTGATCTATTGCCTCTCCAAAACATCAAAGAAAGGAGTTGTAGGTCACCGAGCCAAAAAATTAAATGTTGAGATGTACATCCAGTAATGTTACCCTTCACTAGCAGATATCCTGTGGGAAAATAGCTAACTAAATAAAATGAATACAATTCCAAATGTCAAGCCAAAAGAAAACACTCTGAAAAGAACAAGGTGAACTTCAGTCCCACTCTTCAGGGCGAAAGAGATCTCATTACAGCTTTCAACCAACCCTTCCGAGCCTCTGCTTGAGCACGGCGAGAACATGTGGAGAAAATTTATGGTATTTTATCATGGTTGGCTTGGGGGAAGGAAGAGGTTTCCCTGTGAGGTCAGGCACAGGAAATTATTAGCTTTTTTCTTCAGTTCTTCAACACATATTCTCTTCTACTGCCAACAGTGCAGTCATTCTGCCTACTGAGAGCTGACTAGCCAAAGCAGTACTAAAGTAAAGTTAGCCTGCACTATAAACAGGCACTTCAGTGAAAGAGACACCATTTTTTCCAGGTTTTAATATGACAAAGTCAAATTCTAGACCATATTCAAGCCAAAGGTTTGCATCTGATGAGCTTCAAGCTCCATATATGTGACAAACTGATGCAATCTAAAGGAAAGCAGGGAATATTTGTAACTGTACTGTGTTTCCCTGATACTACTACTAGTCTACTTCCCAGGCTCTTTCTTCAAGGGCAAAAAAAGCGGGGGAGGAAAGAAAAAGACCAATCAAATAATATTACTCTTCTTATATTCCCCAATGAAATTCAAAAGGAAAGAGACTGAATTGTAAAAATTAATGGTATTTTCTCAAAGCTCTCTCTGCAATGTTCACAGTTCAGCAGTTATTCAACCAGCAGCTCAAGTCAGACCTGAACACAGATACTAAGAACAAGACATCACCTACCTCATGGGAAAACAGGACTGGAAAACATTTTGGGGAAATGGAGGAGGGGGGAAGTTAACTAAAGTGAAAACAGAAAGATCAAACATGTGCCACCATCCAGTTCATCCTCTTCTAAGCCCAGCAGGAATTTAAAAGAATTCCTGCATATTGAATTGGACAAAGCTGTGAGCAACTTCGTCCTCGTTTGAAGAGGATTTAGAATAATTGCTGTCAAAAAACTTGATAGCTTGAATGGCTGCAAGCAGAAAATCACAAGTGTCTGGTAGTGGCTGAAACAGGAAGAAGCTGAAAGGCATCATATGACTTGTCAGGTAGCTACAGAGAACAACAGGAAAAATAGGTGCAAATATTTGTAACTATAATATGCTCGCTACAAAAAAGAAAATATCTAGGCTTGGAGGCTTCTAACTGTTACAGGATGTATAAATGAGAATATTTATGATACATTAAAACAAGACTTTCTATTATTGCACTGAAGAACAGCAGAGAGTAACAATCA
Source organism: Eubucco bourcierii (assembly GCA_013396675.1). Lineage (NCBI taxonomy): Eukaryota > Metazoa > Chordata > Aves > Piciformes > Ramphastidae > Eubucco > Eubucco bourcierii. The sequence goes on from VWZE01013311.1 coordinate 421,581, forward strand.
AGGAACAATGAAATAAAACACATTATACCGAGCATCACCTGAAAAGTGATGACAAATAATGAATGAGAACTTTTTAAACACTGGAGGGATAAACCCAAGGCACAAGAGAGTAAAAGAGAAAAGCACAGGATTAAAAAACTGAAAAGGACATATTTTGATCACCCAATTTTCCCTATTTCAGTTATTTAATACACTTAAATTGATGCAAGAGACAAGCAATTTTCACTGCCTGCCAACCAAGAGCATCATATCTATAAATCCTTTTTTATTAGAATTCTATTTTAAATATAAATTCCTTGTGATATATTTTGCTTAGTATGTAGTAATACAGCAATGTGCTTCTGTACAGTTTGGCTTTGATCTCTAAGTTTGACAGGAATTCTTTAAAGCACAGTTGTGTTTTAGCACAAATGGCTTTGAAAGATCCATCACTTTCCCACAGAATTCCAAGAGATAAAAACTTTAGAACTTGATTGACAAGACCAAACTTCAGCTGTATTAAAATGCAACCCAAACCTGGCATTTCATACCCCATCAAGAGGGTGGAAACGAAGCAAGACGATCAGAAGCATGCTTCTGCACGTATGAAAGCTGCCCCAGCAGTACCACCAATCTCCTTAGGTCACCTTACTGCCAAGCAGCTACACGGCCCCTGCAAAACCAAACCCCAGCCAGACTGATCTCATTTTACTACAGCTTTTCAGAGGACAAGATCTTTGGCAGCAGTCTATCAGAGCTCACACAAACACTTTAATTTTTCACAAGAAAGGGGGAAAAGAAATGTTGCTTTTGCAATTAGTAAATAGTTTGGTATAAAATATTCATGTACCATCCAAGGCCTGATTATTCAGAATTCTTCTTTGTTAGTGCTTTGAAATGTGAAGTTCACTTTGCACCAACTGTGCTTCTTTTAGCCGAAGACTGCTTTAAAAGTCAGCAACTGAAAACTTACATGAAACTGAACTGCATTTTCAGTGCAGCTCTAGTTTCATCCTCAAAATTATTGCTAGCAATTTTAGAACAAATACCTCATGCTAGAACACAAACTCTTCATCTTTTGAGGTTATTCCTCAGTGTCACTGTATTTTATAAACACTGTTAATGCGAAACACTGTCAGTGCCTGGCAGAAGCTGCTGTGATAACCTGGAACACTTCGCCAGCACATGAGAGCTCAGCCAGCCCCTAAGAACTTCCCAGCAGTTGCAGTTTAATAAAACAAGAGTCATGCCCTGATGGTCAAGGCTTGATTTAAGAAAACAGTAAAACACATGTGCAAGGGTTTCTCTGTGGTTTGGGTTAAAGAAAAAATATAAAAGGGTAAAAAAAAAAAAACAAAACAAAAAAAGAGAAACTGGAAAAGCAAATCAAAAGCACAGCTAAAAACTAGAAAGTTGGCACCAGAATGAGTTTTCAGATCAGAAGTGTAGAATTAAAGCAAGAGCATTCAAATGTACCTACCTACATCTCAAAGAACCTCCTCAGAACCATGAAACCTCTATCAAGCAATAATTTGTTGAGTGTGCTCTAGCACTGCAATTTGTATTTAATTACAGCTCCACAGCTATTCCTTATTTAAACTATAATGCTCTCCAGGCAGAATGCATCTCAGGTGGTTTATTGCATACCAAAGGGATGAAAGCCATGCTTCTTCAATCATCAGAAGAGCAGCAAAATATCCTGGGCATTCACTGCTACATTAATGAAAAAGCATTTTCCACTACTACTTTCACATACTTTGACTGTATGAATTTATACATCAACACGAAATCAATGAAGATTTCATCAAAAGTTTCATTTGCATCTGGAGCCTAAGTGTGCAATAATGATTTAATACCACTGAAAATGTAATCAATTTCATAGGTGATAAACAAGGGGGCAAAGGTAATGTTACCATAAAGGCACAGCGTGTGCCATATGCAATCCTTTGGGATTCTTTAGACCCTGCTCTACTTGACACCTAGGGTCTACCTAATCAAATAACTTTAGAGAACAGCCATAATTGGATGCCCCAGGAACAAATTAAGACAAGTCAGTCTGTGCATGGATAAAAAAACATATCCCATTTTTTCACTGACCAGTGCCTTAGAGAACTATTAAGCCTTGAAGCACAAGATTTTGTGGCCCTTCCAATGAAAATAACATTTTAATGGTATTTGTATTATCGTTAATATTTTCTAGTCCAACAAATTGTGATCTCTGTTAGTGAGGACATAACCCACACGTGAACATGTACAAGCTAGGGAAAATACTCACTGTTCACATTGATCCATTCATCTGAAGAGTTACCCAAAACTAATACAGCTTTTAACAACGATGAAAACTTCCAAGCTCAGGAAAAAACCTCACATGGCATTTTACAATTGCACAAAACTCCACTTTCTTCCACATAATGAAGAATGTCAATGAGCATGCACTGCACATAGCACAAAAACACCTCTCTAAAGCCCAGTTTAGAAAGCAAAACACACCTCCAGTGTCTTAATGTCCACAAATATCTGAGGGGTGAGTGTCAAGATGAAGGTGGCAGGCTCTTTTCAGTGGTGCCCAGTAAGAGCACAAGGAACAACAGATACAAACTAGAACACAGAAATTCCATCTCAACACGAGAAGAAACTTCTTTCCTCTGAGGGTGATTGGGCACCGGAACAGGCTGCCCAGAGAGGTTGCGGAATCTCCTTCTCGAGACTTTCAAAACCTTCCTGGATGTGTTCCTGTGTGGCCTGCCCAAGGGGATTCTGCTTCAGCAGAGGTCTGGATTAGATGATCTCCAAAGGTCTCTTCCAATCCCTAACATTCTATGATTCTCTGATTCAGTAAATTGAGATAGAAACAGAAAGTTAAAACCCTAAAACAAATGAGGAAAGCATAAGGTATCCTAAGAAGGCAGGAAAAATAATCCCTGCTCCTCAACCACCTTTCCTTGCAAGGCTACATCAACCCTTCCCACTCTAAACCAAACCTCATTTCAAAGCGAACTGCTCTGTGATTAAGCTGTAGTCAGTCAGGTAATGCTTTACTACAGGTAATGCTGTGCTTTAAAAATAACTAATTGCAATCAAAAGAGCAGATGTGGTGAATTTTCCTTAGAAAAGAGATCAGCCAAAGTCATATAACCAAGATAAAACCTAAAACATGAAGAAGTAACTAGCTCATGAGATAATAAATTCCTAAAAACACACAAAGTGTAGATCCACACCCAGAAGTAGCTAATGGCTACAGGATTTGGTACTGAAGTCCAAACCAGGAGTTCCCTCATCTGTATGAGAAGTTACACAGGAAAAACAGAAAGTCTGGGTTACCTCTAAAGGTATCTGCCAGAATGAAAAATGTCTGCTGTCAAAATGACACAGATGCCACAACAAAGTTGCTGTTCACGTGTAGGTAGTGAGGATCTAGTCATGTCAAAAAAATGGTCCCACCTGTAACCAGAAGCCCTCTTAGCATCCCTAGAGAAGATGCCATCATGTCTAACATTCAGGCTATGTGGATGGTCCTGGATAGGTTTAGGCCCTACATCAACTCTGTGGTTGAAGGCTCGGGGAGGAGATCTAAATGAAAGGAAAACAGGAAAGATTTCCTCTTCTTGCATATTTTAATGTTTGGGGTTCCTTAAGCTGAAGTCTTTGTAGGATTTGTCTTCCAAAATCCACACTGTGGAACAAGTTCAAAGGTTTCATGAAAGCCTAGTCCAGGCTGCATGCCCCATCCCTGGAAATATTCCAAGTGAGGTTGGATGAAGCTTTAAGGAACCTGCTCTAATTATAGATGTCCCTGCTCACTGTGCAGGAGTTGGAGTAGATGACCTTTAAAGGCCCCTTCCAACCCAAACCATTGTATGGTTCTATGATTCTACTCTCAACTGCTTACATAAAAGACAACCCTTGTGCTGTCACATTCTGGATGTTGGATCTCCTCACGCGTGTGCAAACACGTGTCCTCCTGAATTAGCTTAGGCAAAAAGGTAAAACCAGCTTGCTAGAGGGAAGGAGCCTAAGTGGTGATGACTTTCACATTTCAAATGCAAATTATTTATTCAACTACACAATGCCAAGTTTTAAAAAAAAAAAAAAAAAAAAAAAAAAAAAAAACCAGACCACCCTAGCAAACACATTCCCACAGCTAACCCTTTTACAAGCACAGAATAGAGCAACTAAATTAAAATGCAACCTAAAAAATGCTATTTTGATACTGCAGGAAAGGAAAATAAAGTACAAACAAGTTTGTTTGCATAATAAAAACAAAACTAGCATTAAAAATAAATCGCTTCTTCTAAACTGACCTCTGAATCCTTTTCTTCTCTTTCAATGAGCATTATATATATATATGAAATATATATTAATGGGTGCACATAATTCTAAACCAGTTATGAAACACTAAAAGCCATTTCCCATCAAGAGAAGCGTGGCCAGCAGGGCAAGGGAGGTGATT
>VWZE01013311.1:426303-494101 GCA_013396675.1 Eubucco bourcierii
ATTCTATGATTCTATGATCAATAACCCTCTGTAATTTGTAACTACTAAAGACAACATTTAAAATGCAATGATAACATAGAAATTGTGCTAATCTACATATTTCTAAGCATTTGTATTAAGGTTTAACCTCAAAGTAATGTCAATTGATACAGCAATAGTAAATTTGAATATATTTTAATGCTTATTTGGAAGTAAAAAAAAGAAAAAGGGGGGGTGCAAAAAAGCTTGGCATCATAGACAGAATTTTGGAAAGAAAATAGAACATTTTCTTACGAAGGAGAGAAAATCTGGTTGTGGGACTCTAACATCCACCTGCAATAAAGAATAGGTAGGACAAGACAGGAGAATGCCAAACTATCACAGCTTATCTCCACTTACCACACAACCACTGTTTTCATTCATAGAATAGTTTGGGTTGGAAGGGACTTTAAAGATCNCTGAATATATTTTAATGCTTATTTGGAAGAAAAAAAAAGAAAAAGGGAGGGTGCAAAAAAGCTTGGCATCATAGAGAGAATTTTGGAAAGAAAATAGAACATTTTCTTACGAAGGAGAGAAAATCTGGTTGTGGGACTCTAACATCCACCTGCAATAAAGAATAGGTAGGACAAGACAGGAGAATGCCAAACTATCACAGCTTATCTCCACTTACCACACAACCACTGTTTTCATTCATAGAATAGTTTGGGTTGGAAGGGACTTTAAAGATCATCTAGTTCCAATCCCCTGCCATTGGTACGGACACCTTCTACTAGAACAGATTGCTCAAGGCCTCATCCAACCTGGTCTTGAACACCTCCAGAGAGGGGACATCCACAACCTCCCTGGGCAACCTGCTCCAGTGTCTCACCACCCTTACTGTACAATTTTTTATAAGCAAGCTAACTGCATTTCCAAAGACTGAAAAAAAGAAGACAGAAACTTTACCAGAAGCTATTAAATGAGAACAAAGGGAGGTAGTCAAGCTTCCTGACATCATGAATCTTCAGCATTTTGCCTCTGTTTTTACAGCCATACAGACCAAAATTACTCTTTTCTTTATCAACATTAAAGGAAGTGCTGGAGCTGCTAAGACTTTTATACAAAAAAACCCACAAGCCAGTTTCACAGCAGCAGAAATACCAGAAGTATGACTGGCCCCCAGAAACTAAGATGTGAAGTTGACTTTTTAAGATGATCCTTTATGAAGAGCAAATTCCAGTTCTGCAATCCAGCAGTGAACACAAAACCTCACACCAAATTTAGCAGATAAGCTCTGTAATACAGTTGAACATTTGTCTTCTGCAATCATGATGCCCTGGTGCTGTTAAGATTTACACTAATTAAACTGGAAAAGGTCACACAATTGAAAATGTTCACAATTTGGGCAAGATTCAATGACAAAATCTTTCCCATCTATCACTAATCTTTTATATGCAATAACTGTCACTTTGACAGAGTGTCTCTGTCAGCTCGCAGATGATTATACACAAGATGCTTCAGCCTTTATCCTCTGGAAAAGAGTTCATGAGCTTTGGCTTGCAAAACTGAGACAGAGCCACAACATAAAAAGAGGAAGAGGAAGTAAAACCTGGCACTCCTCAGGACTTCTCTGTCATCTGCTCAGGAAACAATTTCTCTGCAGTTTAAGAATTTCAGACTTAAGGATTTCAGTATGGGAATTCCAGACAAAAACCATGTCTATTTTTACAGCTAGGAAGAAGAGGAGACAGGAGAAAAAAAAAAGTCTTGGTTCTAATCCCAATCCTTGAAAATTAGCTGCAGCGTGACCTGGGGCAAGAGAGCTTTTATGTCTGTTTCCTCAGAGGTTATCCAAGAACACAATTACTCCTCCAATTTTTGAAGCCTTAAGATTCTCTTCAGAAGTCTACTCTACCCTCATCTATGCCTTGAAAAAACTGGGACCAGAAACCACTTACTATGTTCTTCAGACTGATGCAAGCCAGCTAAAAAGGGCCTCAGACTAGGTCTGCATTTACCAATAACTGATGAGGGTTTGATCTGTCTTCAGTTCAGAATCTGAAAGGATGCTGAGGCTTAGCCAAATGTTCTGAAGTCTCTCCTGAATCTGAATAATCCTCCAGGCATAACTTAGAAAACAGTTCCCTCTCTAAATCTCATCCAACTTTTCTTATTATATGGAAAACTTTCCTTTCTTATTTTCATCCCCCCAAAAGGTTTTCTCCGTCTCAGGTATGAAATAGGTGATTTAAAAGAAATAAAAGGAGCAGGAGAAAAGGCTCCTACCCTTCATATCACAGTGGACTGCACAGGATCAGGAGGAAAGCTGCATTGCAGCACAATGCTATCAAACCTTTGGGGCCCTTCAAAGGCTGCAGTATTGCCTTCCTGGCACTGGAGGAGGTGAGAGCTTGACAAAAAAAAAAAAAACCCTAAATCACACAACCTAACCAGTCTGAGAACAGTGGGCTTAAGAGTAAGCATTCAATCAGCAAAGATGCTGACAGAGCAGATGAAAATAAAATGCTTTTAGACCCTTTCACAACCTATTTCTGGATCAGGTTCTCAGCTTCATCTGGTTTTCTGCCACTTTTGAACTACGCCTTAATGTTCACACAGAGAACCTACCGAAGGTATCAGAGTGAACCCACAACTCCCTATGAATCAAAGCCCATGTGCTGCTGCCTTCAGCCCAGACCCAGAGCACAGCCCCCATGCAAACAAACTGACTTAAAGGACTCTGATTCCTCCACAACATAATGGAGAACACCAGAATCTAGCACCATGTGCAAGGACACCACATTCACAAGGGCGGGAACTAAGAGATCTGTATCAAATACCAGAAATCTCCACTCAACTCACTTCCAAGACCATCAAGTGATAGCTTTCGCTCAGCCAAACTCCACAACCAGACCACAGCTACATCCATTTCCCTTGTCATACACAGGCTTCAAGGACGTATCCCTCTTTTCTTCTGATCCTCATCTTTTCCTATTAGGATGCTACAGATTGCAAATCCTAAAAGGAAGCAGTTGTGAGCCAAAAGGAATCCTCAGTCTAAAGACAACTGGTAGAAAATGAACTTCAGGACTGCAAGCTAAGAGGAAGTTGAGCAAATTCAGTGTTTGACCATCTTCAGAAAATAGAGCATAAGCCTTCCTGTGGGAAAGCTTCTCCATAGTAACTAAAACAGCACTCTGAGCACTGACTCCCTGTCAAAAATACCCTCGACATAAAAACACGAGTACAAAAGCCTCTCAAAAAGCAGAGATTTCAATGACCCAAAAAAGAGGACACGAGAGGCTTCACTAAGCACACTCAACTTCAGTGCCACTGATCTATTTAACTAGCAAGGGAGTGACAGACAGAAATATAAAAATGGATTAAGCAGCTATTCAGTATGCACCAAGTAACATCTGGCAACTAGGAAACTGGTAATAGTGCTTCTTAAACGAGAGGTGGGATCCATGCAGCTGACTCTCAGCATTACAGTTGTGGATCAGAGCACTGCCCATCCCTTAAAACTCTGCTAAGCTTTAGAAACTGGTCTGAAAATTTTCATGCTGAGTCTCTGCTTTAAGTCTTAATTTTGGAAGCACTTTCAGTCAGAACAACTCTGCCGTTTCATGAAGGAGGACAACGTAAAAAATCTTGTTTGGTCCTTGTTAAAAAGACATTACTTTAAGAAGAGAAGTTTCAAAGCCTGATGCTTCCAATAAAGGGTGTGAGGTAGTTTTGGATAAGGAAAGTAAATTCTGTGACCTACAGGATAGTTTTTGAACACAGTTGATACACCTTTGAAAAGACACACATTGCTCAAGTTCTCTGAAATGTAGCTAGAGATTTGCAGCTAAGGTCTCCAAAGGGTCTGGTCCAACGGAGCATCCCTTCCTTCTCACCCCAGGAGGAGGTTCCACTGAAGAAACAGGCACCACCACAGAAAGTAAAGTAGTCCAAGGAAGAAAGGAGAAATCCCAGCCATGGCTTCCACCTTCAAGAGCATTACAATGTGTAAATCTGCAAACAGAGATTGTGAGAAATCTGTCTCTCAAAGAACAGGAGAAAGCAGGAGTGGTGGAGTGTTTCTAATACTAGAGTCCAGAATTCTAATTAAACAATAATTCAAATACTTGATGGGTGGGAATAGTGCCACACACTTTAAAAGGGTGCAAGCCTTCAGTGCGTCTCTACCAAGAGCAGTCACGTTGGGCTACAAGAATGATTAAGGGACTGCAGCAGATTCTCTGGAGCTCTTTAGTCTGGAGAAGAGAAGGCTGAGAGGAGACCTTATCAATGTCTACCAAGCTCTGAGGGTGGCTGTCAGGAGGATGGAGCTAGTCTCTTTTCAGTGATATTCAGTGACAGGATGAGGGGCAATAGATGTAAACTCAATCACAGGAAATTCTATCTCAACATGAGAGAAAACCTCTTCACTGTGATACAGCACTGGAACGGGCTGCCCAGATAGGTTGTGGAGTCTCCTTCTCTAGAGATCTTCAAAAGTTGCCTGGATGCATTTCTGTGTGACCTGCTCTAAGAGGTCCTGCTCTTTAGGGGGGTTGGACTTGATGATCTCTGGAGGTTCCTTCCAATTCCCAGCATTCTATGAGTCCATGAGCATCATTATACACATCCCCACATCCCCCACCAAACCACCCTGAGAGTAAAAGACAAAGGCACCACCATTAAAACACTGCTGCATCCTACAGAAGACCAGACAAGAACAGTTACTGTCCTTGCCCTCACTCTGAAAGAGTAAGCTTACCACATCTCCAGTTTTCATTGTCCTCCCTTGTGTGGGGAATCAATGAGTATAAAAAAATGTTAGTATCACTGTTTCTATCACAAAACTCACAATGACAGGGACAAATGGACTATGAACAAGGACACTGCCACAAAGCTGGCACTGCTGAACTGATGTAGTTGCTTTTTGGTTAGTAATTTGTATATTATAGCATTTCTGACTAGAAACACATAGTTGAGATTCCTACATTTTCCATTGTGATTGCTTAATAAAGCAGCACAGGTCAATAATAAGATTTTCCTATGGCATTAAAGAGAAATAATCAGATTTTGAAGTGGGAAAAAAACCCAACTAACACTTCACACTGAAAAATCATATCATCACAGAATGGCTTAGGTTGGAAGAGATCTTAGAGATCATCTACTCCAACTTTCCCACTATGGGCACGGATGCCTCTCAACAAGACCTGGCTGCTCAATGCCTCATCTAGCCTGGTCTTGAACACCTCTAATGGAAGAGACATCCACAACCTCTCTGGGCAACCAGTCCCAGATCTCACTACCCTCATACTGAAGAACTTCTTCCTAAGATCCAGTTTAAACCTACTCTCTCTCAAGCTTCAAACCATTGCCCCTTATCCTGTCACTAAACACTCTCAGGAAAAGCCCCTGCAGGATCCCTTCAGGTATTGGAAGGCAGCTCTAAGATGTCCCTAGAGTCTTCTTTTCTCCAGGCTGAACAACTCCAGCTCTCTCACCCTGTTCTCAAAGCAGAGATGGTCCAGTCCTTGGATCATCTTCATACCTGCTAGAACTCATTCTGTTTAAGTCAATGCTGCCTCATAATTTAAACTATACTAAAGTAAAAGGAATAAGAATTAATCTTAATAGATTCATAGAACTTACTGACAGGTAAATTAGATGATCATAAATTGGGTATCTCCTAAATAGTCTCCATTTTTCACCCAAATTGTAAGGGGGTAATATGAAGAGGAATTCTTTCAGCTTTTATGAAATTTAGAAAGCCAGGAAAAAACAAAAAACAGAAAACAACAAAAAAAAAACCCAAACCACCCCACACTCAAAAAAAAAAAAAAAAAAAATCCACAAACCACTCTATTTTCCCAACCTCATTAAATGCAATCTTGAAACAACTGTCCAACCTTCAAAGAATATTACCACATAAAACTTTCCTATTATTTTTTCCCTTACTTTCAAGTAAATTTTCAAATGATTGCATTTTAGTTGAAAACATCAGAGGAGCCAGGAAAGCAATGCAATGCAGCACAAAACCATGCAGCACCAATTGAAGTGGACAGGATTGTCAATGCATCCATTCTAAGAGAAACAATCTTCCCCACACCAAATACCTACAAAATAAGATCTTGATTAATTTCCCTTCAAAATCCCTGATGGTTTCTTTCTCTGTAAAATGTGAAATAATTATCCTTAACTTCAAAATAGTTTGGTTTTGTGAGCCTGGTTCCAGTTTCAGGGTGGCAAGTGTGTGGTAACTGCTTCTCTTTTTTGTTGTTTTCCATTTCTAAACATATGCTTTGATCCCCTTGGTCTTGCTGGTGGAGCAGTCGCCTCACACACACAGTCTCTCTTTGAAGCCTTCCAGCAGTGCCAAGAAAGAAGCAGGCTGTGGCAGCAGGCTCAGTATTCTCTGGTTATGCAACAGATTAGATCATTATCAACAAAACTGGATGCCTCCAGCAGAGAACAGAACTGGGGAATTCAAGAGCAAGTTTTCTTTCACTTTTTCAATTAAGGAAGGCTGCTTGGACAGTTTGAAAGGTAGAAAAAGGTACCTGGAATTAAGAACTGGTTGGATCAGAGAAGCTCACTCCTCGGTGGAAAGCTCTGTAATAAATATTACTGTCACATTTGTCACTCGGTTCTGTTCCATCCTTGGCAGGAAAATTTTCCCACTCAAAAGAAATACTTGGCTCAAACTGATGCCAATGATTTAAGAAGTCTGGTACAGCCACTTTGGAATCCAGTGGATGTCACTCCCCACAGCTGAGTGCCCACACGCCACCAGGATGCCCGAGAAAGGTTCTCACATCATCCACAGAATCTGTGCATGTTGCCTACAACATATTAATTTGCCTGAAGTCTGTGCATGTGGATATCCTACACATCTGTCACGTTTCTCTCTTCTCTAGCTCTTTCAACAACTTTTGCATCATCAATTATGTAAACTGGTTTCTAAAGCTGCTTCAGTTCAGGATTTCACATCATTTAAAGGATAAAGTATCTCCTAATCGGTCACTGAGTGAAGATACAGATTTTGAGTCTTCTTACACGGTAGGAAAATACATAATTTCTTAAGGAAATGCCTTGTACAGCCCCATCACTGCACAGCTGCCACATCCATTCGTGTTTCCTTACAGATAATTGAGAAAGAAGTGTTACACTGCATGAAACAAATCCCTTGAGTCAAGTTCAGACAACGAACGTGTAGTGAGAAGGAGAGATTATGTAATAGCAAACAGATTAAACTATTTATTGTTTGCATGCAAGGCTTCACTCAGTGAGGCTAACAAACAAGCAAGAGGAGGGCTTGAGGAGCCTAACTAACGGCTTTTATAGTTTCTATAAAAGGCATTAAGAGCATTTAGATCTTGGACATAGGAATGAAGTGAGTACAAATCAGTTTTACATAGCAAAAGCTAGATGGCTGCTCTTAGCAAGCAGTGCTTTCATGTGTTAATTCTAGATGATTATTAGACTCTTGTAAGCTTAAAAAGCACAACTGAAGTTAGGCTTTGCTTTGCAAGTCTCCCCAAAATTAGCACTGAAAAAATGTTGTGCATCTGGTTATATTACCAGATAAATGTAACACTAAAAAGACTCTTACTCAGTCAAATAAAGATTATAAAGTGAAGCACAGGCGTTTAATTTGTTTACAAATGTGTATTATCATTAGGTTGTGAGTGGCTTAAAGAAAATCTGTATTTTGGGCCGTATTTGCAGGAGGTGTTTTCCATACATGACTTTGGTTTTGGGTTTTTTTTAACTTATACATCTGGAAACCATTAAGGCAGAGAAATGATGAGCTCTTAGGACTCACTTGTTACCATCCTTCTTTGAGATCAACGCTGAAGAATCAGAACTCTACATTCTACTGTCTCTCATGCATTCACACAATGATTTAGCGTATGATGTGATTTTTTTTAAATCAGATGTTTAGCTGGATAGCCTTCATCTCTATTCAACAGTCAATATGAATTAAAAACTACAAATGAAAAAAAAAAACAACCAACTGCCATTTCCCCCAAATCATGCCAGAAGAAAAAAACTCACTGATGAGTCAAGTAAGTCTGTAAGTGGGACAGAAAGTATGATTCATAAGTCATTGCTTCAGGTTTAATTCTTGAGAGAGAAAAGGTTCCATCAATAACGTAAGACAGAAACTCAAACTTTCACGTTCATTACAAATATCTAACATTAAATTAACATCTGAGTCTTTCTGTTATGTGTGTTCATAACAGGGGTTTAAAATCATGACCAGTAACCTTCAGCAACTCCTGCAGGCAGTGAAATCTTGCAGAGGACAGTGAGCGTGTCCGACCGCATTCCTATGCTGTCTTCTACACAGCCGCAGGGCAAGGGGAATGGGACCTTTCCGACTGAAACCACAACAGAAGAATCCTTAAGGCACAACTCCTTCACTGCCAGCATCTTAGATAATATAAACTTATACAAGCAGCTGAGATTTACCAAAGCTTCTTTTTTCAAATGTAATGTTTAGGTAAATTAGGCTACAGTACCAAAAAGAAAAGGAATCTCAGTGAAACAACAACAGACGAACCAACGGCTGCAAGGAAGATCACCATTTCTCCTTCCAGACAACAGCTCAGATAAACACTACCATGGCAAAACCCGACCTCTGTGCCTCAGATTTTGTAGCAAATAAGGTTTTCAAGTGCACTCCTGCTCATCTGCCCTTCATACATCTTTCTTTCCAACCTGCACCCAGAAAACAGCAGCTCTGTGAAGCAATTTCGGTTTAAACCCAAAGGACATTTATCACAAAGGGATTTTTAATATTTCAAGTGCAGTAGGGGAAAAAAAAAAAAAAAAAAGACAAACAACAGAATTCTAAACTTATGAAGAAACAAAATATAGAGATCCAGAGGCCTTTATCATCAAGGAGCTAATAAAATAGTAAAAGCATGTAAAAAGCCAACCCTCATGACCTTGCTGTTCAGTCACATCCTTCAAGCTGACCACTGAAAGTAGTGCTCCTTTTCCTCACATCTCCTATCACCCTCCAAATGACAGCTCTGACACTGGAAACAAATTAGCAAAATATTGTATTTTCTCTAACCTTGGTGAGGGAGAAGTGTGAGAAGCTTTTAAAAATTAAATAGCCATGCTGCTGCTGGACACTTCAATTTCATCACACATCAGAAAACGACCAGCAAGATGAAACTTCCAAATTGCCAGGTGGTTTTCAAAGGGATGCTGCTGCTCCTCCTCCATCCTCAGTTAACAGCCATTAAAGGAAGATTATCAGAAACCTCAGCAGGTGCCATCTGAATACAGAGCAAGCAAACACGACCTTGGGTTCTCCCGTAATATTTGCTGGCATTTCTCTCCTTTTTTAGCCTTTTTAAAGTCACCAAAACAGTAAAGCACTAACACAGCACCTTCTGGATGCACATCCACTGACAAAGGGTGATGAAAATTACTTAAATGAGTGTCTTTTGTTTTAGGGGCTCATTTGCATTCCCCTCAGGAGTAATTTATTACCAATGTCACTGCTATGAACAAGGAAGTGACATATCAATAATGATCACTTATTAATAAATACTTTGCTGGTTCCATGAAGTTAATCTTCAGAGGCACCCAGAGGCAGGAAATTATCAGCCACTATTTCTTGTGGGGAAGCTGAAGTCACATCATGGACAGTGCTAAACCCAGTGATTCAGGTGTGAAAGCCTGCCTCCAAATCACACCTCCTGATCATGGAGTTATGCCTGTTTGATAGGAAGAAAATTGCCAGGATGATTCCATCATCTTAACCACAGGGACTTGGACAGGCATGAGAGGTGGGCCCAAGCCAAACTCGTTAAGTTCAACAAGGTCAAGTGCAAGGTCCTACAGCTAATTCAGGGCAATCCCAAGCACAAATATAGGCAGCGTGAGGAGTGGCTTAAGAGTTGTCTCAAGGGGGATTTGGGGGTGTTAGCTGATGAAAAACTCAACATTGGCTGGCAAGGATTGCTGCAGCCCAGAAGGCAGCCATGCGCATCAAAAGCAGTGGGACCAGCAGGACAAGGGAGGTGATTCTGCCCCTCTGCCCTGCTCTCATGAGACCCCACCTGAAGTACTGCGTCCAGTTCTGACACCCCCAGCATAAGAAGGACATCAGACTGCTGGATTGGGTCTAGAGGAGGGTCTTGAAGATGATGAGAGGGCTGAAACCAAGGGAGCTGGGGCTGTTGAGCCTGGAAAAGAGAAGACTCTAGGGTGACCTTACAGCAGCCTTCCAGTACCTGAAAAGTCTCTACGAGAAAGCCAGAAAGGGACTTTTTACAAGGGCTTTTAGTGAAAGGGAGAAAGTGAATGGATTGAAGTTCAAGGAGGGCAGATTTAGACTGGAGATTAGGAAGAAATTCCTTACATTGAGAGTGGTGAGACACTGGAACAGGTTGCCCAGGGAGGAGGCTGTGGATGCTCCCTCGCTGGAAGTGTTCAAACCCCGGTTTAATGAGGCCTCGAACAATCTGAGATAGTGGAAGGTGTCACTGCCCATGGTGAGGGGATTGAAACTAGATGACCTTTAAGATCCCTTCCAACCCAAACCATCCTGTGAATCTATGAAATGTGTTTGAAGCTGAAGTGTTTAAAGCTGAAGATAATATTGCCATTAAAGGAGGAAACACAACCCTCCTTGATTTATCAACTGGTCATCTTCCAAGGATGCAAGAATGATACCTGTTAGGAAGTTACAGATACCTGTTAGGAAGTTACAGTTGCCTCAACAATGTGAAGCTTTATTTGGAATTAATTTGATATGAAACTTGAGAATCTTTTCTCTGTCTAAATTCACAGAATCACAGAATTATTGAGGCTGGAATAGGCCTCTGAGATCATGAAATTTATGGACCTCTCTTTACCTGACTTCTAATCCTCAGATACTCTACTATGTCTGACTGTGAACTGAATGCTTATGAGCAGATATTACTGCTGGTGTCAAAAAAAGACAAATATTAAGAGGTTTGGGGTTTGTTCTGTGTTTGGTTTTTTTTTTTTTAAGAGAGATGCTTCGCTCCACAAACATATTTACTGCTTGTTTCCTTTCTCTTTTTGTAACAAAATTAATCCATCAATGTCTACATGAAATGCTCTGCTTCCACAATGCCAGTGCAGCAGTTGCCTTCAGAAACATCTTGGAGTATCCAAAAATTGCAGGGGTATTACAGAAGAGGGATTCTATCCATGATAAAGTGCTTATTCCCAGCATATCTGAGCCAGCACAGTAAATGTTCCATGGCTAACTAGAACACTGACTTGCAGAGCTCCCCTTAAAACTGCAAGAAAGTGTAAGAATAAATCGCTTAAACTTTCCCCTCTCCACCCAGGAGTTAAAAAAAGGAGGCTGTAAATCTTGCAAGACATTACAGGCTCTGGATTCTCACTTGTCCAGAAAAAAATCCACAGCATTTACCTTTATTGTATGCACCAAAGCATTTCTGCTATCACCCAAAATCCAGGAGGTGAGAACTTGAGAAGTAGCAAAGTTCTAATTTTTTTTTTTTGTTAACTGGTCAGGAGCTCTGCACAGAGATGTTCAAGCATTCAGGGGTTTGGGCAGACTCCTTAGATCTCAACCATCAACTGTTTGGTCATGCTGAACACACTGATGAGGAAATCCTCAGAGCACGGAGGGGCAGTCATCCACTGCAGGAACATCATTAGGAACATTCCAAAACCTGTTTTGGTGCCTGAATAGTTCTTCCCTTTCCTCAAGTTCTGTAAGATTAAAGGGAATTAATGGGACAAATTCTGGCCAGCATGAGCAATGCAACTTTTCTGTATTATCCCACCCAAGAACATCCATTTGTTCATTTCTCAGCTGTCTGAAGACCAGTTTCTACTAGTGCAGCTGGTTCTTCTTACAGGTAAGAGTCATTCCCACTCCCTTCCTAACAACTAGAAGACAACCAACATAACTGCAAGTACTACAGGCCTATATACCACAGCAGAAACATACAAAACACTGCTCATTTCCAGCTTAAAGGTGAGTAGACAGATCAGTCTTTACAAGGTCAGCTTTACAAGTACAGCTCTCAGAGCATATTCCTCCACAAGAGCAGAGTCAGCACAGATGTTATTAGAAGCAGAGAAATGGGGGCTGAAATAGCAGAATCACATAGGCTATGAAAAACATACAAGCTGATGTTAGTCTGAAACAAAAGATTTGTTTCATTGCCTTTTGTATAGGCAAAAAAAAAAAAAAAGCCAACAAGTAACTCATTCCCCAATAAAATTACATCTTGTAAGCCTGAAAGCAGGATTAAACAGCAAATAAAGGACAAACCTTTCCTGAAGTCATTCAGATGACTTCTGAATATTCACCTTGTTTTGGGGAGAGACTCACTGAGCACAACTCCTGTGTGCTTTGTGTAAAGGTGGCTAGAGGATCAAGACTCAATTGCTGACCCATTATTTAACTTGTGCTCAGGAACCATTCCAAACCAAACCTTAAAGAGTAACGTTTAATGGAGAAGGACCTGGGAGTCATGGTGGACAAGTTCACCATGTGCCAGCAATGTGCTCTTGTGGCCTTCTTGGGGTACATTGAGAAGAGCATGGCCAGAAGGACAAGGGAGCTTCTCCTCCCTCTCTGCTCTGCACTAGTAATGCCACATGTGGAGTACCACATCCAGTTCTGGGCTCCCCAATTCAAGAGACACAGAGAACACCTGGAGAAAACCCAAGAAGGGCTGTGTAGATGGCAAGGGGACTCTCTTACAAAGAAAGGCTGAGAGCTGGGAGAAAAGAAGACTGAGAGGGGATCTTACTAGTGGTTATCGATATGTAAAAAGTAGCAGTCAAAAGGCTGGGGCCAGACTTTTCAGTGGTGCCCAATACAAGGGAAAAGAGGCACAAACTGGAACTCAGGAAGTTTTATTTGAACATGAGGGAAAAAAGTCTTTCCTGTGAGGGTGACAGAGCCTTTGCAGAGGCTGCCCCAAGACACTGTAGACTCTTACTCTCTGGAGAGACTGCAAATATGGTTGGATTCAATCCTGTGCAACCTGCTCTCGGTGACTCTGCTTTAGCAGGGGAAGATTGACTATATCATCTCGGAGGTGCCTTCCAGTTCCCACCATTATGTGCTTCTGCAAGACAGGAACACATCTTTTCCAAAAGAATTGAAAGCATAACCAATTTTAAGCAACGAAATCTTGCAGTTAACTGATTATCAAAGGTCACCGAAGTTCAGCTTCAGTTGATCATCAACATTTCTTATTGCTGCTCTACTAGTCAGGAGTGACAGAGAGGTAACCTCAAACTCACTATCACAGAGCTCACAACCTAACCACGTCTTACAGATGTAAGCGCTTTCAGAATGAAAACAAAACCATCTCTGTTGTTGACGACAGTACAAAATAATACAGGCATTCCATGCCTTCCTGTTCCAAATGTAACATTTTTTTCATAGAAGGGCAGGTTCTTTGTATGTGAGAAAGGAGAATGAAAGTGGAGGCCCCTCCTGCTTCCACTGGGTAGCACCATGTGGTATCCAATCCACTGTGCACCATGAGACAGCATCTAACAAACGCATCTCCTGAAAGAGGCGTTCTTGAATCCCACACTCACTCCTAAGTTCACTTAAGACTTAGGACTAGATGATCTCCAGAGGTCACTTCCAACCACTACCATTTTATAATTCCCCAGTCACAGCAGTCTCTAAACAAAATATTATTTGATGCTTAGGAGTGTACACAGCATTTTCAGAGGTGGTACAAACACTGAGTGTCACTATCTTTTAAGTTCTTGCTTTAAAAAAAGTTACTTCTTAAACTTTTCCGTAATCTTTCTCACCATGTCGATATACAACTTCCGTTCTGCCAGTGTCAACAAAGCAGCATTTGAGAGGATGTTCTTCAAAACCAAGCCAACCACAAAAAAAAAAACTATTTAGAAGATGCATGTGTCCATGATGCTTTATTTTCTCTTCATTTATGAGCAGTTCCTGAAACATGAGCAATTTCACTATGAGAAAAGAAAAGAAAGAAACTCGAACAATAAGAATTTCATCTACACAAAACTCTTCTTGAGGGTCTCCTGAGAATAGGACAACCTAGGTCTTCATGGAACTGACTCAAAAGCACTAGAGCAAGCACAGGCTAGATGGGAAGAGTTAAATAAAGCTGCTAAAATTCAGCAGCATTGCAAGCTATTCCAGACTACGGTTACCATAACCTACACTGGGTGTCCTCTGCATAAGCACCAGTGTGACTTTGTGGACTGCTGAGACTCAGTCTGTTGCAACTGGCATAAGTTGCCACAGGCGAGTAATCACAAGAAACTGACCTTGGCAAAAGCACATTTTACACTTCACTGCTGTTCAACTGTGTTATACTAAAGAGAGAGCAAGTGAGCAGAAGCAGAAGGGGGAGGGAGAGAGAACAAAAGGGGATAGACAGAAAGCATAAAAAGTGAGCGCAGCCATTTTCAGCTTTACCTGCATTTAAGGTTTTAAGAGAGAGACATCTCCAGTGTGCATTGCAACTTACAGATGGCTACATCCACTCCCTGTGGTATCATCTTTAAACCAGTGGGGCCTGGGGATTTTAGGGGGGCAAAGACAGGAGATTAAGTATGAAATTTGGAATTAATACCTAAACTAACTCTCCCACAACAAGGTGGAAGAAAAATCCATAGAAGGCAATTACAACGTCCCACTTCTTCCTACCAGTGGATTACTGAAGGACATGAATTTTCAAACTGTCCTTTCCTCCTGTTGGGCTACACCTCCTAAGAGCACATTCTAGAATCAGCTGCAATAAGGACAGACTAAATGTGTTCCATGAGGTTTGCAGCAAGACGTCTCAGCCCTGACTTCCAAAGTTTCTGCTCAACCTGAACTTCAGAAGCTCTCTCAAGAGCCCAGCAGCAATTTGTAGGAACCAGTATGGCAGAATTCCCACTACTACACACGCAGTTGTGCCTGTCCTTTCTTAACCGTCTGTGATCTCCGTGGGTTTGGATCAGTTGCAGCCTGACAAATATTTTTCTTAGTTTCTGCATTAGGTTTTTTGGGTTTGGTTTGGTTTGGTTTTGTTGGTATTTATTTTAATTGATTACCATATCTCCAAAGAAACGGGATCTGGCAGAAGAAGATGGCACAGGATCCCATCATGAGCACTAAGCCACATCCTGCCCAGATTTCACAGCAAGATTAACACAAGGATCTAACCTTGCGGGTATGTTGGGTTTCCAGGACGGTCGGTGGTTGAAGCAAAACATGCACAAGCTTTGTACAAGTTCCAAAACACCCAACCACTCTCCACTTGGGAAATGCACAAGGCATGCAAGTCTAGACAAAATAAAATAAGACTACACACATTTTATATCTCAGTTTCACTACCACTCTCGGGTCAGCGACCTAAAGATCAGAGCCCTCTAATAAAATCCCTACTAGAAGCAGCTTCTCTTCCAAAACCCAAAGGCTGCTTCTCCCCTGTGTAGACAGTTTCTCTGTTCTTCATCTGGTTCCAAAATTAACTCCGAAACCCTGCTAAAAAAGCCAGACTTTGTTCCTCTCAAACATCCAAACCTTTCACATCTCTGCCTTCACGCAGTCTCCGTTCCTCTATTACGGCTCCTCTTTCCCCATTTCAGTCCTCCAAATGTCATTACTACCAGTAGGCTGAAGAAAAGTGGGGTTTTTGGACACAGTTGTGTTACTACCTTGAACCATCCCCTTCTGACAGAAAGCCATCATGGTTTAATGGCCTCCACTGTCACTGGCCAGGGAGATACAAGTCTCAGCCCTGACAGCAGATGGCTGATTCACACAGGCTGACGTTCAGCAATTCAACAATGATATGATCACGCTTAGCCTATGAATTATAAAAGCAGCAATTCCATGAAGCATGACTTAAAATTCCAAGGGACCAAAGTATTTCAGAGTTTGAACTTCAGATCTGGGTCAAAAAGGTGTCAGCTGTGGATCTGCAGAATTTTAATCATCTCACCAGATTGTAGCTTGCTTTCTCACAAATAAATGATGTTCAGAGGGCCCACAGGCATGAGTCGCGGCATGCAAGGCACAACTCTGTCACAACTCTGTTTTGGTGGATGGGCCACCAAACACTCACTCCTCCTGTGCAGTGCAAAAGACACTCTTGCAGGGTCTAGGCAGAGAGTAAACTGATGCCTGACATATTCTGCTGACTCTGCACTTGGGCAGAAAAAGTAAATACGCTCTTTTTTTTTTTTTCCTGTCAGCTAAGTGCTATAATAATTAGCTATAGTAGACCTTAAAAAATTAAGTAATTCAGGAAGAGTGAGCTAGTTGTGTAGCAACCACTTGTAGGTATGCTGATGATATGGTCACCACTTCTCACTGTGGAGCACAGCAAACAAAAGCAAAAGGTGCCAAGGAAATAAGCACCTGAAAGGAAGAGTGAATGTTTATTCTGACTAGCCTAAAAGTAAACATCTTCTTCTATTACACAAGAGCACCCTCAGCTGAAAGCAAGGATTTGACATCTCTTGCATAGTCTAAACAAAATGTTACTGACCTACTGTCTCTCTTAGTGGTTTTCTCTGCATTTCTCATGCTGCACTACAGTTTAAAACTAAGCATCATTCAATGTTGAATGCACTTTGTTACTTTGTAGCTCAGCAGCCAGCATCTCATTTTCAAGTGATTTTTCTCATTAGGCAGAACAGAAGCATTAACTGTGTCTGATACATCCAGGCAAATAATTACTGACATGTTGGCTACTCTGAACATCTCACTTCTCTCCTTCTCCCTCTCCTAACTCTTCCACCTATGAGAATTCCTGGAAACCAATCTATTGCCACAAATAATACTAGGGCATAATTTAATAGTAACACTGAGCTATAGCTATGTATATTGATAGATACCTACACAGATACATCAACATATACTTAAATAGAATTGTTATCAAACATGCATCAAACAGCAGTGTGCTGTTGTGGTTTGTCATCTGGTATGGCTGAAATGGTACTGGTATCAGATTAATTTGACCAAAGTATTCCTCTGCTGGCAAAAGATTTGTTTGCTTGAATTACATTTACCTTTCTGGAAGTTTCAGAAAGAGATCTCGTCTAGTTTCAACATCCAACACAACGTAATGAGATCCTTGATGTCCAGAGAGTCAGGAGAGTCTTCCTTTTCCTTTTGGTTGTGAATATCGAGTGTGGTCTACAAGAAAAAGAAAGCAGAGGGAGAAAAATAAAGTTCAGCAGAAAAATACTGGGTCAGCATTTTGAAGATCCTTACAGAACACGGCGATGACCCCAGAAGATCAGTCACTGACTGCTGGGTTTTCAGTAAGAATTCAAAGCAGATTTTCTTCTTCCCTAATATCTCAGCAACTCGCATCAAGGGTGTGTTTTTCCCTTGTCAGATATTCTCTCTCTTCACTGTCTTAAAACACAAAGACACCAAAGTGAAATGCCTGATGTTCTCCTACTTCTTTTTTTAAGAAACTCTAATGTACAAGTTGCATTTTCTGCTATAAATTTAAATTTAGCATCAGGATATTTGTAACTTTTCGTTTGAGCTCACCTAGGAGTACGGTTACAGTTTCTGTGCTGTGAAGTGCTAACACACTTCACAAAAGCAAGAAGGACCTCTGAAAGGCAAGTAAAATCACCAAAAGAAGATCAAATATCCTTTCTCTCTCACTTCTAACAATCAGTTTCAATTAACCAACAGCTATTGGAAAGTAATTAAGCTAATTACTCAATAGCTTTGTCAAACAAACAAGTTTTAGTCTGGAAACAGTTGCAAAAAGTTCAGCAAACTTTATTCTAAGCAGTGTTCTGCTAACTTTTGGATTTTTCACTTTTCCAGGGAACATCACTTTCTCTGGATAGCACATTGAACACCTAACTTTGCAGATACTCACACTGTATAATATCATCATCATCGTCGAATGGCTGAGGTTGGAAGAGACCTCAGACATCATCTACTTCAACCCACAGCAGATGGGCAGGGACACCTCTCAATGTCCCTCTCAATTACATTTGGTTGCTCAAGGCCTCATTCATCCTGGTCTTGAACACCCCCCCCATGGAGGAGGCATCCACAACCTCTCTGAGCAACCTGTTCCAGAGTCTCACAGAACTTCTTCCTAAGATCCAGTCTAAATCTCCTCTCCCTCAGCTTCAGACCATTTCCCCTTGACCTGTTGCTAGAGGTACTTTGCTACAGCTGCCAGAGCTGGGCCTCGCTCCCAGAGCACCCAAAGCCGTGGTCAGCTCTGGTTTCAGCTGGATCTTTCTAGTTCTTTCAGCAACAGCAAGCAAACTCACAGAAGCTTTGCCTCCTATTTCTCAGGCATGTGTGTGCCTCTCTCTCAGTACCCAGGCCGCCGTGCCAATATGTAGGATTAAACTTTTTCCAAGGTTGAATAAGCCACCATCTGTCTATCTTGTGTGGTGCTGTGCGCCATCCGGGAGACTTGTCCCTTAGAGCATGTTTCTACCATATGTCACTCCTGAGTGATCGGTTATGCCAAGACATTTGGGAAAAAATGACTAAGTCAAGCTGGAAAACCCTTTCCGAATTCCAGAGGAGGTTTGCCAAGCCTGTATTTGCAAATAACTCTGCATCCACCCATTTTAGCATATACTGTATGGAACAATAAATAACCTCTACCCAAGCAGACAAAACAATTCTTTGGATGATCTACCTGTCCCTTCATTGTCCAGAACTGGGGCATACAGAATCACAAACAGAGAATTAACCAGGTTGGAATAGACCTTCAAGATCATCAAGTCCAGTCTATCATCTAACACCATCTAATCAACTAAACCATGGCATCAAGTGCAAAGCCACATCCAATCTCTTTTTAAACGTTCCCAGGGACAGTGACTCCACCATCTACCCGGGCAGCCCATTCCAATGCCATTCACTCTTGCTGTGAAAAACTTCCTCCTAACATCCAAACTAAACTTTCCCCAGCACAGCTTCAGACTGTGTCCCCTCATTCTGTCGCTGGTTGCCTGGGAAGAGACCAACCCCACCTGGCAACAACCTCCTTTAAGGTAGTTACAGAGAGCAGCAAGGTCTCCCCTGAGCATTCTCTTCTCCAGGTTAAACAACCTCAGCTCCCTCAGGTGTTCCTCAGAGGGCTGTGCTCCAGACCCCTCACCAGCCTTGCTGTCCTTCTCTGGACATGTTCAAGCATCTCAACATCTTTCCTAAACTGAGGGGCCTAGAACTGGACACAGGACTCAAGGTGTGGCCTAACCAGTGTTGAGTACAGGGGCAGAATGACTTCCCTGGTACTGCTGGCCATACTACTTCTGATCCAGGCCACTTTTTAATGAGCCAAGAGATTCAGGAATGATGCATCTTCAGGAAAAATATAAGGAACTTTGGCAGTTGAAAGGAAAATCAGATGTAAAGAAGAGGTTTCAAGAAAGGCTCTACTTGGTATTTTAAAGCCACAATAAATGAAGCCATTTCTTTCAAAAGACTCAACTGAAAACACCTAAGGAACTGGAAAACACCTAAGGAACTGACTTCAAGGCTTTTCCCTAGTAGCAGCTGTATCTCAAATGCTCACCTGCACACAAAGTGATCACCCAAACCAAGTGTTAAACCACTGATGTATCACAGTTCATGCAATTAGAATTTGTCTAATAAAGAATATGACTCTATTCTACTTTAGACTTAAAGAACCATTTTATGTTCCAATTCTTCAATTATTAAATTAAAACCCAAGCCAGCATTGTTCTCACGGCCAGCTCAAGGCTGCTCATTTACATAACTGACTTTCAAGGGCACTTGGCTGTGCAGCAATTAATACCAGCAAAGAAACTACCAGACCTGCTACTTTATGTTAAAGACGTTCTTGAGACCATTAAACGAAGAGAGAAATTAGTAAGTCATGATTACAGCCTCTCAGAGTAAGTTTAACATGAGAAGGAAATCTTCTCCTAAGGGCAACAGTAGAAGCATGAAATATTGGGAGACAATTTCTAGAAATTACTGCATTCAGTGACAGAAGTGAAGTGAGGAGCAATACTCAAGTCCAGGAGAGATCATTCACAGGAGTTTGAGGGTCCTTTGTGTTTTGCATTCAGAGTTTGGCCAATCATTGCAAAAAAGGGGAAGATGTGAAGCAACAATTCACTATAGCCCATCAGGATTTGAAGAAAGGGCAACAAAAGAGGAAAAACTTCACATTAGGCAAAGAAAACCTGCACTGAAAAAAAGGTGATTTTATTAAAGGAGCATGAGATAAATTATGCTTCTGAATGGAGGTTTTGTTTTGGTTTTTAATGTGTCTGATCTAAATAGTCCCCCAGTATCAAAGAATGAAGCTTGCAAAGGTGAGGACTGTTTCAGTCAGGTGGCAGTTAACCATTTAAGCCATGAGGCAGTGAAAGCCTCATACTGCAACACTGACTGGTGGAATGGAAAGAAGAGAGGAAAGAAAGATAGAACAGCTAGCCAAAACTGGACCACTTGCCTACACAACACACCCAAACATTCTGAAGCCAGCATCACTTCTGAAAGGCTCAGTTTCCTCCTGGCCTGCTCTGACAGCCTGAGGTACTCCCACAGCCCAGCCAGGAGAGACTGGAGATGCTGGCCCTACAGCACCAGCTCTCTGTTCACCCTTCTCATCCCAACAAGAAACAGATTAACACCTGTCTGCTCTGACTAAAGTTCCCCTTGCTTCTGCAGGGAAACTTTACTGTGGCCTTTCAGTATTTTAAGGGGCCTATGTGAAAGATGGGGACAGACCTTTTAGCAGGGCATGTTGTGACAGAACAAGGGGTGACATTTTTTACAACATGGGTGCTGGAACCCTGGCACAGGTTGCCCAAGGAGCTGGTAGAAGCCTCATCCCTGGAAATATTCCAGGTCAGGCTGGACAGTTGCAGATCTAGTTGCAGATGTCCCTACTCACTGCAGAGGGTTTGGACTAAGTGACCTTTAAAGGTTCCTTTCCACCCAAAACATTTTATGATTTTTGCATCCATTTATAGGTCCAAATAATCTCCCCTCTAGAATGAAACATGATTTGGGTGTATCACTGACTCCAATGACTGCAAATGGGGACAAAAGGAGGGAAGGGACATCTATCAAAGCCGCCAATTAAGAAAATTCTTATTCTAGATGAGCATTTGCACTGTGAAGTTGGTAAACAGCTTCTTCACAGAAGCAGCAGCTAAGCAGATTCTGCACTACTGTCTCTTGTTAGAACTACAGCAGAAGCTGTTCTTTCTCCTACAGCACAACTCCAAAGATCCCCACTTATTTATAAGGAAAAACTAGAAAGCAAACACTATAAAAGAGGAAACATCAAAACACAAAGATGGATTTTTTCCCCCCATCCCTTTACATTCACATGAGGAGGTTGAGGATTTGTCCCCTGTTTGTTCCACACAGGAGTGAATATACAAGCAGGAACCCTATCCACCTTCAGCGAAATTATGCTTTAGTTTGGTTTAATCACTGTCGAGCCCCTCAGAAATGCTCGGCACACATGGACAGCGTTAACTTGTGTTGCACTTCAAACATGAACCAAGCCTCAGCATTCACTGTGGTTCTCAGCAACTTTTTAGGAAACTCTCCTGTGCTCCTGGCCTTCACAAGCTCAGGGTTCCAACAATCACATGCAAAACCATTCTTCTAGGAATAATTTCACTCTGTGGCATGACTCAATATTTCTGTTACATGAATGCAAAACTCAACCGAGACAAGTGACAATAAATATAAGACCAGGACATGTAAAAGGCAGCAACAGTGGAACTTATTTCCAGAGGAAATCTCATCTTGAGGGGATGACTGTGGAGACTGTTTACAGACAACAAAGCCTCTTGGAGAAGAAGGCCAAGCATAAGGAAGTGTTACGTTCTCCCAGCCACCCGTCTCTGGGGTTATTTCATATTTTCCCACATCCATTCATTAAAGATAATATCCCAGCAGAGACTCAGGGCCCTAACTCAGTTTCATTCACTGACCAAGTGATAAGGGAGAAAATCCAGGTTGGTGGGAATCTGTTAAACATCACCAAAAACTGCAAAGCAGCCAGTCCTCTAATATAAAGTCCATTCCACAAGTGCTACAACAGAAAATGTCTTTCTTGCTCAAAATGTTAATGCAAGGTGAAAACAAATCGCAGACCCTTTTTATATCAGTAATCATAAACTAACTCTACATGCAATGTGAAAGTACCTTGGACTTGAATGAGTTACCTTCATTAGGGGTGCAAAAAGAGGGATGGGGAGGAAGGTTTGCTTTTTCCAAGCACAGAGATAAAGCAGCTTTCCTCACCTCTCTTTCCTCCTCTTCATTTCCCCCCTCCTCTCCACAAAAGCCATGAAAATCTGCCATTGCTTTAGGTCAAAGGAAAAACAGGCCCAGCTGCCGCAAGCCAAACAACATACAGGTTTGCTATCTCCCCTGCTGTTTTGGCTCGAGTTCTTCAGACTGGAAAATTCGGAAGCACGATCTCCCAAGCTCTATAAATGCCAGAACCATCTAAGAGGAAAATAGGACAAGGCCACCCCCAGGCAAGTTTGTACTAAAATCTGCTGGCTGCAAGGCAAAAATACAGTAAACATCGCATAGGGACAGACTGCTCCTTGGAAAATATTCCACAAGAACAATACAGCTTCCAAAGAAAGGTTGTGCTGAGGGGACTTCTGGAAGGGGGGGGGGGGGGAAAAAACAACCCAACAAAAAAAAACAACCAAGCAATGTTTTAAGATCCTTATGAGGAGTCAGAAAGCTAATGGCACACTCAATGACAAACTGTGTGACAGGCAATATCCTTCTGACATTAATCCAAAGAAGAAATGTGAAAGCGATGTGGAATGCTCCCTACAAAGCGGTAACAAATTTGGTATCCCAGAATAGTTCTGCAACTCACCAAAGAAATTTCGCTTTTGACAATTGATTTTTGTGAAATAAACCAGGCAATAGTAAGTAATTAAAGCATCAATATCATCAGCTGGTCTCTTCAGGAAAAACAAGTTAAGTGAAATTCTCGCAGCCCTTGAGAGATGAACTTTGCGACTGATTACTGTATGCTTTAACGTGCTCTATACTGACTCAACCTAGAAAAACAAGCCAAAAACAGAAGTTGAAACATCCTTTTTCCTGTGTAGCTCCAATTTGCAGTAGCAAGAAGCTAAACAACATGCTCTCCACCAGATGGCTGAAATAAAAAGAACACTCTTTCTGATTAATTAGGAAACAAATGAATCTGCTGTTAGCACAACAAGTTACCATCAGGAAACCTGGGCTTCCATCAAACTTCGGTATTCCTCCTTTCCCTGCAACTGTGGTCAGGACCAGCTCAAGATTGGTCTCTCATTTCAGAAACAACATTATACACACAAGTGCATCACACACAAGTATCACACCAGACACTGCCTAACTGAAAAGGATCTTTTCAGAGATGAATAATGCTGCAAGAGAGAGAAGTTTCCTAAAAGACAAAGCGCCCATCAGAATAGGCATGCATGAAGGTTCTCCTGTGGAGAATCACAGTAGGCAGAGTTGCCAGGTACAACACCACATCCCTCATCAGGGTTCAGTGAGCAATAGAGGTTAATGCATGCACACTTAAGCTCTCCAGCTGCTCCAGGAAACAGAAATCCCCAGACCAGATATAGCACGAGGAGCAAGGATGTCACAGCACAAGCAACATGGCTCCCTGATGAGGTTGCCAAGGATGACTGTGAACATCTCAAGTGAAGGTTTAGAACACAGCACAGGCACTGGGGATGGAGCAGAGGAAGACAGAGAACACACAGAACAAGCACAAAACAGAGGCAAATGCATGCCCTTAGAACATGAATATAATGTATGGTGCTGCTGAGGGAAGTGACCACCTCTGGAAGAAGGAAACAGCTAGGGAGGTGCAGGAGGTTGCCTCTAACAGCTTTCAGTGTTGTCACTATCCCTCTGCTTTCCCTGGAAGAACTAACTGCTTTTTCAGCAACATACAGCAGGAGCACCACAACTGGGAAAGGTACATTCAAGCAAACAGTGACCTGTTGCTAAGATGAGGATACTGAGGCAGAAAGCTCCCAGCTACTTCACACAAACAACTGTTTTTTGCACCAGATCTGGGACTCTATTTCAGCAACAGTGGTTAAAGAAAGGACCACTTCAAAAGCAGCTGGCAATGCACTGAGAAAGAACCTGCCATGATTTAGGGCTACGTGGGCACACAGCACAAGGGCTAAAGCACAATTCCAACCTGTATGCCTAAAGAGGCATCATGCCTTAGTAAGAATCTAGACTGCAAACTAACCCACACCACTAGAATTTAAGAGTATTTCTCTTAAGCACACAATTGAAGTTCTCAAATGTGCTGAGTTATTTTCTAGGGACAAAGGGAATGGTGAAGACACTAGAAACTAGACCCAAGACTGCTTTTTGAAAACTCAAGTAAAGGTGCTGGAGTGTGTCCAAAGAAGGGCAAAGAAGCTGGTGAGGGCTTTAAAGCACAAATCTTTTGAGAAGTAACTGAGGGAACTTGGGTTGTTCAGCCTGGAGAAAAGGAGACTCAAGGAAGACCTTCTCACTCTCTACAACTCCCTGAATGAAGGTTGTAGTGAGGCAGGGGTCAGTCTCTTCTCCCAAGGAACAAGTAATAGGCCAAGAGTTGTGCCAGGGGATGTTTAAGTTGGATATTAAGAAAAATTTCTTCACCAAAATGGTTCTCAAGGCCTGAAACAAGTTATTCAGGAAGTGGTAGAGTCACCATCCCTGGAGCTATTTGAAAGGTATATAGACGTGGTGCCAAGTGACATGGTTTAGTGACCTGGCAGTGCCTGGTTAGTGGCTGGAATCAATGATCTTAAAGCTCTCTTCCAAACAAAACAATTCTATAATTCTGTTACATCCTCCTATGTAATTGAGAAAGTTGGGAGAACATGAAAGACTTAAAAAGAAAGAAATAAAAGGCTTCCTCACACATTAAAAAAGGATTCTAATCATTTTATACATATAGGGAGGCCACTTCCTTCAGCTAATAACCTTTTCTTTATAGGCTTGTGACAGTTACCTACTGCAGTGGATATGAGGCTAGACAGAACTGCAAAGACCACATAAAACACTGATGTTCCAAAGTGCACCCACCCATTACAGCATAGCTACAACTACAGGCTTGATGGGATTTTTCTGAGCATATAGTGTCAGAAAGCAGACTCATGTCAACTTCCAGCTAACATGAAAGCCTTTGGTACAGTGCCTTAAGAAGATCCACTCCTCCTCTGTTCATTTATACCCTTACTGTAGTTAATATCTTCTAGGGTTCATGCTGGAAGACACCATGAACAACCAAATCTGTGCACCCTCTCCCATCGCTCACAATATTGCAGACCTCAAGAATATCTTCCAATGTCTCTTTTTTTTCATTATGAGAGCCCCAGCTTTCTTTGTACACCCACCTGAATTCTGGAAAGATCCGACAATGATCTGTAGGAGTTAAGAGGGAGGAATCCAGTTCCACTTATTTCCATATGTTCCTGCATTAACCGTAGCCGCAGCCCAACCCTTAAATTTATGTTTGAAACCTGCAATGACTCCTCTCATCAAAGTTCTTTCTTAACATCTACCTCAGCAGTATCTCTAACACCCTCAGCTTCTTTGAAATCACCACTTCCAGACTCTCTGCATCTGGCTCAAGCATAAGAATGGTGGTCAGAAGCACTGAAGAGCAGAGGACACAGGATGTGTGCCGGCATTCTCCATTTAGACTACATCTCACGCCCAGTATAGATTATCAACAAGCTAAAAAGACCAAAAAAAAAAAAAAAAAAAAAAGCAGCACAAAGGAAAAGTTCAACCAAGTGCAGCTCATCATTAAACTCTTTATTCAAGTTTTCTTGTTGGTTTCATGATACTGGGAAGCAGAAAACTCTGTAAACAGACTCGCTTAGTTTCCATATCTGTTGCCAAATTTCCATCCTGCAGGACCCATTTTAAACAGGAAAAAAAAAAAAAAAAAGTGTCTCTTTCCATCTTCAGTTCCTTGGTGTCATTCTTAATAAGGATACAGAGTGGAAATTGAATGGAAATGAACTGGTCATAGTGAGGTTCATATCCAAAATGTTAACTTGTCTTTTTAATTGGAAAAAAAAAAAAAAAATTCAGATCACTTCTACTTTCTTGCAGCTAAGGAAAGTTTTTCAAAGTGAAGGTTGTCATTGATCATTTTGTTATAAACTGGAGTTCATTGCTATTTTTATGGAATTTCGTCTCGGCAACTTTTAGCTTGAGCAGTTCTCATGAAAATATTTCCCAAACCATCAACTTGGCTAAGTATTTCCAGTAAAGCAAAATAATCCCTAGCTCCTAAATACAACTCTGCTTCTTTTTTTAACTTCACTTTATCCTTCAGAAAACTGCTACTGCTTTCAAAATGGAAAAGACAGAAAAGGGAGAAAGGAGATCAAAAAAACCTGAGAACTTCAAGCAGCCTGTAGTATCTCTGGGTTACAGCAGATGTAGAACTGGAGACGAGGTATGGGATACAGTCTTCCACATATACACAAGTATTAATAGCAAAACAAAAATGAACACTGCAATTTGAAATAGTGTAGCACTTGCCTAGCAGAAAGTTCTCAAATAGATCCTGCCATTGTGAGCCCATGATGATGGTCAGAGCTTCCATTCTGACATAAAGGACATCATGAAGAGGAAAGAAAAATCTGATGGATTTTGTATTATTGCTTTGTTTAGTGCTGCTGGAGAGGGACTGCAAAGGAATCATTTATTATAACCCTGTTCATATCTGTCAGATGTTACACGTTTTATGTAACTATCACACATTTGGCAAACTCTTCCTACCTACCCATATGCCAGCGAAAAGCTCAAACTGGGGAAGAGAAACCTTCCTCCACAAAGTAAATTTCCTCTTTAAGAGGAACTGTGAATTGCATCTAGGGCTCCGAGATCTCTGCGCTCTCATCTCTAGGACTGATCACAGAACCAAAGAATGGTTTGTGTTGGAGGGGACCTTTAGTGGTCATCTTGTCCAACCCACACACAACGAACAGGGACATCTTCAACTAGTTCAGGTTGCTCAAAGCTCTGTCCAGCCTGACCTGGATTTTTTCCAGAGATGGAGCTACCACCAGCAACCTGGGCAACCTGGGACAGGGTTTTGCCACCCTCAGTGTCAAACATTTCTCCTTTGTATCTAGTCTAAATCTATGCTCTTTGAGTTTGAAACCATCACCTCTTGTCCTGTAGCAACAGGTCCTGCTAAAAACATTGTTCCCATCTTTCTTATAGACCCCTCCTCAAGTTATGAAAAGGTCACAATAAGGATCCCTTGAGCCTTCTCTTCTCCAGGTTGAACAAACCCCAACCCCTGCAGCCTTTCTTCATAGTAGAGGGGTTCCAGCCCCTCTAATCATTGTTGTGGTCTTCCTCTGGACCTGTTCCAAAGGATTCATGTCTTTCCTCTGCTGAAGCTGGACACTTCCACACAACCTAGAACTTGCGGATCTGCCTTCCTGGGAAGTAGAACTATCCATCCTGTGCTTTACACACGTCAACTGCAACAGCTCATTTCACACACCAGACCACAATGCAGACAGAGTATGAGCATAGCAAGCCCTCATCCATGCACCTACAATGGTTTTTCCAAAATCTAAGTGCCAGATATGTTTACATGTCTGGACAGTACATTACAGAATAGTCACAGAACCGTAGGGCTTGGAAAGGACCTCCGGAGATAATCTAGTCCACACTCTTTGGTAACTCACTAGTGACCAGGTCCATTATCTAAAGCAGAATGAAAGAACATTCACATCCAGGACCCTGCCAGAGACTCAGGAACAGTTAGCTAGGCAGCAGAGGTACTCCCAGAGGCCAACCCACACAGGGCACACTGCTCTGCAGAACAGCCCCCCACCTCTGATCTCAAATTGAAACCTCATTCATTTCATATAAGACACCAAACCATGCAAGCTCCAAAGGTAGTCTGGAAACTGGCACTTTCTAGCTTTTGATTGCAGTACATAGGGGAAAATGGTAGCAGCTGTGACAAGTGGGAGCTGCCACCAGAATACCCCAGCAGAGGAATGAGAGGAGTGTATGGAGAAGTATGTAGGAAGCTATGGAGAAACAGAAGAGAGCACAGCAAAGAGCACTTACAGCACGACTTGAGAAAACAAACAGTTGCGAATCTTGTTGAACATGCGGCACAAGCAACCCTCACAACACCTCACCATCAGACCTCGCACCCTTCAGCAGGCTCAGCTGCCAGACCAAGCAGGATATGTCCTTTGCCTTCATACTAGAGCCAGGGCATGCTGGTAGAGCTGCTGTGGGACTTTTCCACCTGCCCATGGACCAATTGCTTCATCTACCAGGGCTGTCCAGCCAGCCTTTGTCACTTTGGTTTAAAAGCTGCTTCATTACGGCCTCTTGAGGTCCACAAAAAGAAAGTATCTGTAGAAATTTCTGTTTAAAAGTGGGATACACTTGAGTTCACAAGAACTCAAAGAGTCTGTGATGACATTAACCATGGTTGGTTTCTGAAACTTAAGACCAAGAGTCACTGTTCCAAAATGAAAAAAATGAGCTGTCAGAGCTGTCAGTGACTGACAGGGGGAGCTTGCAATAGGGTGTTTCTTTGGATGTATAGCAAATAGTGCAAAGTCCATCCATGAAACAAGAACAGAAAAGGGGTTTCAAGGCATTAGAAGATACAGCACTTGCTGTTTCTTAATCTAGAAATAAACTCTACAAGGAATTATGATGGGACAAGGGTGGGAAAGACAGTTAGACAGTAGCAGAAACCTACAAGTAATTTGCCCTGACTGAAGAGGTGCAACTGAAGTCTTATGAAACAAACCCTTGTACTGTCCCCTCCCGGTCCACCTCAGCACAGCTGCAGCACTCCATCTGAATCTGATGAGCAAGAGAAAACTTCAGTAAACAGAACAAGAGGGAAATGCCTTCATTTGTCAAGTAAAAGGGACTGCAATTGCCTACAACCACAAAGTCCTGCCTGAGAAAGCACCAGGGCACTGGATATTAATTTCCAGAAATTAAATTAAATAGGCAAGCTCAGAGGAAGATTTTGGTTTTGCAGTGCCAACTGATGCCCTGCTAGGTAAGAATCACAGAATGGCCTAGATTGGAGGGGACCCTAGAGAACACCTACTCCAACCCACAGTAGATGGGTAGGGACACCTCTCAATTACATTTGGCTGCTCAAGGCCTCATTCAAACTGGCCTTGGAATGCCTACAGGGAGGGGGCATCCACAACCACTATGGGCAGCCTATTCCAGAGTCTCAGCACCATTGTACTGAAGAACTTCTTCCTAAGATCCAGTCTAAACCTAATCTCTTTCTCAGCTTCAAACCTTTCTCCCTTGCCCTTCTGCTAGACAACTTCATGTAAAGTCCCTCTCCGGTCTTCCTGTAGGCTCTCTTCAGATACTGGAAGGCAGCTGTAAAACTCCCCCAGAGCCTTCTCCAGGTTGAAGAACTCCAGCTCCCTCAGCCTATCCTCAGACCAGAGGTGCTTCAGCTCTTGGATCATCTTTGTGGCCCTCCTTTGGACTCCCTCCAACAGCCCTGTGTCCTTCTTAGGATGGGGACACCAGAACTGGATGCAGTATCTGAGATGGGGTCTCACAAGAGAATGGCAAGGAATCACCTCTCTTGACCTGCTGGCCACGTGTGATTCCTGGTACTGAAGCTCAGCACCCTGTGCCAGGGCCCTAAACACAAACTGTTTCAAACAGCTGATAAATGCCTGTAGAAGTGCAGTGTGCTTCATGAACCCAAAACCCATGGAAATTAACAGCCAATTCTGGGCGGTTTGTTAACAATACAGAGTGTTTGAGAGTCCTTTTGGCCCAGTGCTATACAGACAGGATGCACAGAGTGGGAAGAACACTCCTGCTTAACAAATACACCAATGGATGGAACACATAAAATTCCCAGCCTTCCTAAACTTCTCAAGTAAATTACAAATATGACGCACCCTTAAAATAGTGCTAAAGCAACAAGTACCTTTGGTGTTGTCTTATAACTGACACAGACACAACAAACAAAACTATCAACTCACCCCTCAGTTTCCAACATCCAATTATTTAATCCTTGCTCCAGCAAGCATGAAGAATGTAAATTAAGGTATTCTGGCTTAGAAACACACTGAATCTTGTCTCTAGACAGTTTATGATCCTGTTCCCAACTTAGGTTTTAAGTTACTCAATAATTATACAGTTTGAATTTTATTTAAGTCTATACTAGGTTTGTGTGGCAAGGTTTTGGTACCAAAAATGCTAACAGGGGTGGTTTCTGGGAGAAGCCACTAGAAGCTTCCTGCATTTCAGGTGGAGTCAATGCCAGACAGCTCCAGGTGGACCTATTGTTGGCCAGAGCTTAGCCCATCAGCAACAGTGGTACAACCTCTGTGATAATGTATTTAGGATGAGGGAAAACGTTGCTGAGCAACTGTAGCTACAAGAAAGGGATGAGAATGTGACAGAAACAACTCTGCAGACACCAAGGTCAGTGAAGAAGAAGGGTGAGAACATATTCCAGGCACCTAACAGAGATCACCCTGTAGCCTATGGTACAGACCACGGTGAGGTAGGCTCCCCCCTGCCTGCTGGCAAGACTTGTGATCCCACTGGGGATTCACACTGCAGCAGTTCCTTCTTTCCTGAAGGACTATGCTCGGTGGAAGGAACCTTGCTGAAGAAGCTTTTGAAGAACTACACTCCACGGAAAGGACTCATATTGGAGAAGTTCATAAAGGGCTGTCTCCCATGGGAGACACTCCACACTGGTGCAGGGAAAAGACAGTAAGGAGTTTTCTTCCTGAGAAGGAATGAGCAGAAAGATAATATGTGATGAACAGACCACAACCCCCATTCCCCATCTCCCTGCACCACTCAGGGGGAGAAGGCAGTGAAAATCAGAAGTGAAGTTGAGCCCAGGTAGGAGACATGTTGGGGGGGAAGGTATTTTAAGATTTAGCTTTTATTTTTCTCACTATCATACTCAGATTTGATGAGTAATAAACTAAACTAATTTTTCCAAGTCTGATTTGTCCATGACACTAATTGCTGGGTGATCTTGTCCTTATCCCAGCCCATAAGCCTTTCATTGATCTTCTCTCCCCTGCCCAGCTGGAGAAGGGAGTGACAGAGCAGCTTTGGTGAGCACCTTGCATTCAGCCAGGACCAACCCCCTCCAAAGTCCTACAAGATTTCAGAAACAAAGCCCTCAACCCTGCAGACTGAGCTCAGCCCTAATGAGAATTCCATTCTCCTGCGATTTAAGAAGTTT
Source organism: Eubucco bourcierii (assembly GCA_013396675.1). NCBI lineage: Eukaryota > Metazoa > Chordata > Aves > Piciformes > Ramphastidae > Eubucco > Eubucco bourcierii. The sequence goes on from VWZE01013311.1 coordinate 457,536, forward strand.
CTCTTCTAAGATTCTTCTTCGTAGGTGTGTAGGAATCTCTGCTTTGAACCTTCCAAAAGCAAACAACCTTACATAAAAGAAATCAGACCATCTTCAAGAGCTATGCAACACACTCAGTGAAAGAAAACCTGGTAAGAAATCATTTTACATGGATATTGTGCAGTTCTACCTAAACACTGCTATACAAAAAGCCCAAATAAAGAGGTTTAAAACTCAATCAAATGCTTATTTAAATTTAGGAAAACAGATACTTGGCAAACTGTCTGCAAGGACTCCAGATTTTTCCCCATGTGCAGATGTTATGCACATTTTTAACACAACTGCATCTCAGTACATCAAAAAATACTCCCCTTACACTGCATATTACACTTCATATCCTACATTAACTATTCATTTGATACCTATATATTGCATTTATTCTGCAGACTGCATCTCATGTTCTACACATCCTGCTGCTCTGCTCCTGAAGACCTTTTCCAATAGGGCAGTCTTGTGCATTTCATTAACCACAGAATGGCTTAGGTTGGAAAGGACCTCAAAGATCATCTACCCCAACCTCCCCACCATGAGCAGGGATGCCTCTCAACTGCATTTGGCTGCTCAAGGCCTCATTCAGCCTGGTCTGGAATACCTCCAGGGAGCAGACGTCCCACGACCTCCCTGGGCAACCTGTTCCTGTGTCTCACCACCTTCACTGTACAAAATTGCTTCTAAATCTGCTCTCTTCAAGCTTCAATCCATTTCCCCTCATCATATCACTACAAGCCCTTGTTAAAAGTCCCTTCCCAGCTTTCTTGTAGGCCCCTTTCAGGTATTGGAAGGCCACTACAAAGTCTCCTTGGATCCTTCTCCAGGCTGAAGCAACAGTGAGCAAACCAACACAAGAGTCACCTGCAGCAATAAGGGGGGTGACAATCAGTAGGAAAACAGTGAAGTAAATCACATGGATGGAAAAAAATTAGTTTTATGTATGTGAACTATCTTTTTTTAAGTTGCTTCATCTTAAACACCTTCACCATTAAAGAGTTTTACTTGTGAAGCCACCTAAACAGGGAAGGAAAAAGTGATTTACTGGTAACTGTGACTGAATCTTCCAGCTTCTTATAAAAGGCTGAACTACCAATTTTAAAATCACTCCACATGTTGGAAGATCACAGTTCCACCTGAATCATTTTAATCTACTAGTTACACTTCCAAACTATTTTCTCTTGTCACAGCATTTTCATCTTTGCCTTTTCTGATGTTCACTTAACAACTTGGGGTTGTTTCTTTGATGTTCATTTAACAAACAAGTACAGGTAGCTGCTTTCCCTATTCCTGTCATGAGGCTTTTGCAAAGCAGCACAGGTAAAATGATTACAACATAAGAGGGTAGCATTTGAAAACACAAATTACTACAAAGATTTCAGCATCCTCAGTGTATGGAACTGCTTGCAATTTAGTCATCTCTATGCAATAGTTAGGACTGATTATGGTACTTAAAAGCATTACTGGTACCAACACAACTCCCAGTGATGAAAACATCTGTGCAAAGAGCCACATGAGGAGGACGGGTTAAGAACAGAAGAAACGTGAAACTCCCAAGGAAAAGGGAACTGAGTGGGTTCCAGAAGCTTTGGAAACTGCAAAGGAAGGCAGTGAAGTGAAAACGTATTTTATAAAAACGCAGACTGTTTTCCCAGACAGTTAAATGGTTTTGTTAATGGATAACACTTCCTTAACACTCAATTTCCACATGGAAACATTAAAAGAAGGCAACAGGGAAAAAACAGCAAGTGACATATAAAAAACTGCTCAGTCTTCTCTGTCCATAGGCAACTTTTTCTTCTCTGGTCTCCTCTGGAGCATCTACAGAAAAGATATTTAAGATCACTGAGCCTCACTTGATGATCTTAAAGATCTTTTCCAACCAAAACAACTTTATGATTTTATGACTCTTTGATTATGATACAGCACCAATGGAGAGAGAAGACTGTAACTAGAAGCTTAAACACAACAGAGGACAGACACTTGCCTTGCGCGCGCACTGTCGCTGCGAATCAGGCACCAGCTGACAAGTTGAAGCCCTGGCTTGCAGTCTCACCATTCAATCACCCATCCAACCTCATCAATTGAGCACGGCAGTAACACGTGTCCCCTCCAGCTTAAACGACAGCAAAACTGTGGGTTGAAATCACAGGTCATCTCTAAATGACACTTGCCATTAAGGATGGGTTTGTTCCAAATCCATTGCTTGTTGAGACTTACTCTAATATGATAAATTCTCTCTGGCCCTTCTAACTCCTGCATTTAACATCGGTTAGAAGAAGGTATCAGAATGAGAACTTGGTCATTTCTTAGGAGTAAGTTAACAATTATCAAGATTGGGTAGAATGCAAAGTTAGCCATTTCCAGGTCAAAAATTTTGACAAAAATGAGGTCCTCCAGATGAACTTCCACAGCTGAATCCATAACTGGTACTAATCTGTGTTGCCTTATAGAATCATACACTGGTTTGGGTTGGAAAGGACCTTTAAAGATCATCTAGTCCAACACTCCCTTAGTGATCAGGGACATCTTCAATTAGAGCAGGTGGCTCAGAGCCCTACCCAACCTGACCTGGAATTTTTCAAGTATGTGACTTCTACCACTTCTCTGGGCAACCTGAGACAAGGTTTCACCTCTCTCATCATAAAAAAAAATTCTTCTTTTTACCTATCCTAAATCTCCTCTCTTTCAGTTTAAAACCATCACCCTTCTTCCCATCACAACAGGCCCTGCTAAAAACTTTGTCCCTGTCTTTCTTACAGGCCCCCTTTAAGTACTGAGGAGTCACAGTAAGGTCTTCCTGCAACCTTCTCTTCTCCAGGCTGAACCACCCCAGCTCTCTCAGCCTGTCCTCACAGCTGAGAGGTTCCAGTCGTCTGATCATTTTTGTGGCCTCCTCTGGACCTGCTTCAGGGAGGGGCCATCTACAACCTCCCTGAGCAACCTGTTCCTGTGTCTCACTGCACTCACTGGGAACCAGATGGGTATTTTCACCTCAGTGGTGACATAAATCATCCCACATTTACCAGAAACTGTGCTTCTGATTGACCCTCCCCACACAATCTGCCTCCAAAGGTCACCCAGTTCAACCTCCATCTGCACTCAGCAGGGACATCCTCAACTAGATCAGGTGCCCAGAGCCCTGCCAAACCTCACCTTGAATATCTCCAGGGATGGGGCCTCAGCCACCTCCTCAACCTGTTCCAGTGTTCCACCATCCTCATGGTAAAGAACTTGTTCCTGACATCCAATCTAAATCTGCTTTTGTTTGAAGCCATTGCCCCAGGTCCTGTCACGACAGGCCGTTGTAAACAGTCCCTCTGCAGCCTTCTTGTAGGCCCCTCTCAGGCACTGGCAGGCTGCTATTAGGTCTCCCGCCAAAACCTTCTCCAGGCTGAGCAACCTCAGGTTCCTCAGCCTGTTCACACGGGAGAGGTGTTCCAGCCCCTGACCATCTTCATATGGCAGACAGATATTCTGTAGCTTCTTGCCAGTTACTTCTTTATATTTAACTTAAAATATGAATGGCAGGCTGCCCCCACAGAGCTGCCCTTCTCCTTTGTAGGCCAGGAACCCAACCAGGGTCACCAGAAAAAGCTGCTGCTCCCCACAGTCAATATAACCACCACCTCACCACCCTGGTATGAAAACTCTCGCCTTCTTGTGGTGTAATTCTTCATGCAAGTAGCAAAAGACCTACTGAAACTCTGATGAAGAGAATCTTCCCCAGCCAAACACAAAAGGTTTTGAGAAGACCTTATAGTAGCCTTCCAGTATCTGAAGGAAGGCTGGGGAGGGACTATTGATGAGGTCTTCTAATGACAGGACAAGGGGCAAAGGGTTTAAACTGGCAGAGGAGAGATTTAGACTGAATGTTAGGAGGAAGTTCTTTCCAGTGAGGGTGGTGAGACACTGGCACAGGTTGCCCAGGGACGTTGTGGAGCACAGAAGCACAAAATTTGATTTTTGATCACACTCTGTGCTTCTGTGCTCCACAACCTCCCTGGAGGTGTTCAAGGTCAGGCTGGACGAGGCCTTGAGTGACCTGTTCTAGTGGGAAGTGTCCCTGCCTATGGCAGGGAGTTGCAACTGGATGATCCTTGAGGTCCCTTCCAACCTTACTATTCTATGATTCTAAAACATGGTCTCCTCATAAGACAAAGCAAACCCCAAAAACAGAAAGCAGACAAGGTGTGTCAGCAGGCAGGGCTTCCCTGCTGGTGAAGACCCTGCAGTAATTAACTGGAGGTTGCTGTGGCAGTACTGCAGGATATTAGCATGGTATGTCTTAAAAAGAAGAAAAATGGGGAAAAAAGGGAAAAACAATAAAAATTAAAAGGTAAAAAGAAAACAAAACAAGAAAACAAACAATACACACACACAAAAAAAAAAATAATCCCTTCAACTCAATTTATGATATCCTCCTAAGGTTGTAACACTTCTTAAGCAACTGGTTAAAGAAAAAAAGTCAACTTGAAGCTAACACATCACACCTAGAAACTTTCTGTCTGGAAGAGTGCTCAGTTAGGAGGATTTTGCATCCAAGGTGACAGACTGGCAGTAATGAAATGTGAACTCCTCAATTTCTCTTCAAAATGATAAGCAACGACACAGGGAGCTTCTCACATTGTCCAGTTCAATTTCCTTCTCACTTAATTATAGATCAGAAGTAATTCCACCACAATTAATTAAGTTACATCAGAGGCTGACAAGGGAAGCAGCAGTCTGTCTGCAGCGTGACACAGGGGAAAGACAACTGTTCTCCCACCACAGTCACTCATTTTTAGCCTCACAGAACATTAACCCATTACATTTGCACTAACAACCAGACACATTCAATCAAAGGGCAATTAAAGCCTTGCAAAATCCAAGTCCTAAAAATCCAGTCTTACTTTTTAGGGAAGCACTTTAATGAACAATGTAAAGATGAGCCTCAGAGAAGGGCCCCCAAGCACTGACACAAGAGCCACAAGCAGAGGAGAGGAGGGGCAGTCTGTGAGGACAGGAGAAGGCTGCTTCAGCGCGGTCCCCCTCACCAAGACTCCTGGTTTTGGCAGTGTTTGGCAAACATCCAACATGTACTGGGCAAAATGAAAACATACCTCTTCAGGGTATTTTTATTTGCTGCTTCACAGCTGTCAATCTCCTCTTCATGTTTAGTTCCCCCTTTCCACTGCAGAGACAACAAAATGCTCCAAGGAGCTAAGGTGGGTTTATGGCATCCACCCCAGAGCCCAGCAGCTGGAAGTCCAGCACACTGTACCTCAATGCATCTGTGAGTCTCACACAAAGCATCCAAGACACCACAGAATCATCAGGGTTGGATGGGATCTCAAGGATCATGTAGTTCCAATTCCCCTGACACGGGCAGGGACACTTTCCACTGGATCAGGTTGCCCACAGCCACATCCAGCCTGGCCTTAAAAACTTCAGATGTAGGTTGAGAATTCTCTGGATGCAAGTCAACTACAGGTGAAGTTCAGCTATAATCAAGTTTCTTGACTTGCAAAGTGAGAAATAAAAACAGCTATGGCATTCTGGGGTGCATCAAGAACAGTGTGAAAAGCAGGCAGAAGAAGGCTCTCCTCACCCTCTACTCTGCCCTGGTGAGGCTTCTTCTGGAGTAGTGTGTCCAGTTCTGGGTTTCCCACTACAAGAAGGACAAAGGAACTGCTTGAGAGGGTACAGCAAACAGCTATGAAGATGATTACGGGACCAGAACCTCTCTTTTATGAAGAAAGGCTGAGGGACTTAGGGTTTTTTAATGTGGATGAGACTGAGGGAGAACCTTATCAATGCCTATAAATTCTTAAAGGGTGAATGTCAAGAGAATGGGGCCACTCTATTTGCAGTGGTGCCCAACAACAGGACAAGAAGTGACGGGCACAGACTCGAACACAGGAAGTTACATCTACACATGAGGAGCAGTTTCTTTACTTTGAGGGTGGCAGAGCATTGGAACAGGTTCCCCAGAGAGGTGGTGGAGTCTCAGTATCTGGAGTCACTCAAAACCCACCTGGACATTCCTGTGCAACCTGCTCTAGATGAATCTCCTGTGTCAGGGCGGTTGGACTGAATGATCTCCAGAGGTCACTTCCAACCCCTATCATTCTGTGAATCTGTAACTAAAATGTAACAGAACCCCCTCAGCACCATTTCTCAGTATTTTGTAATAGTATCTACACCATGGTTTTTGTTCATAATTCACCTCTCCTGTGTTCTGGTTTGGTTTCTCCAAACATTTCTCCCACACCTACCTCAGACCTTCATCGTTCTCTCGGTCTATCTTTTCCCTGCTCTGCTCTGTTCATTTCCCACCCACTTAGCCATTCCATCACAGTATCACCAAGACCTCAAAGACTATCAAGTCCAACCCATTACCAAAGACTAGACCACAGCACCAAGTGCCACGTCCAAACCCGCCTTGAACACCTCCAGGGTGTTCTCTCTAGTCCTTTACTACAGACAGTAGCTCCATGCTCTCATTCTCCAGATGTTACCACCTCATCTCTGTTTCACCAGCAGTGGAACGAACCTGACTAATTCTTACCCAGTCACTGACAAGAAACTGTGCAGTCTCTCAGAGATGTGATTAAAGACAAAAAGTTGAGCTGCACAAATGTGAAAGAGTCACCTTTACAGGTGGTGACTGCTGCAAACAGTGTGCCCAGCAGGTGATTGTGCCCCTGTACTTAGTTCTGGTGAGGCCACAGCTTGAGTGCTGTGTTGGATTAGACATTAGGAAAACTTTCTTTACTGCAAGAGCGGTGAGGTGTTGGAACAGCCTGGCCAGGGAGGTGTTCAACAGTCATGTCGTTGTGGCACTTCAGCATACAGTTTAGTGGTCATGGTAGTTGTGTTACAGTTGGACTTACAGAATCATAGAATGCTAAGGTTGGAAGTGACCTCAAGGATCATCTAGTTCCAACCCCCTGCCATAGGCAAGGACATCTCACACTAGTACAGGTTACTCAAGGCCTCGTCCAATCTGGTCTTGAACACCTCAAGGTGGTGTTCAAGGGAGCAGCCACAACCCCCCTGGGCAACCTGTGCCAGTGCCTCACCACCCTCACTGGAAAGAACTTCCTCCTAACGTCCAGTCTAAATCTCTCCTCTGCCAGTTTAAACCCATTGCCCCTTGTCCTGTCATTACAAGACCTCGTCAATAGTCCCTCCCCAGCCTTCCTGTAGGCCCCCTTCAGATACTTGATGATAAAGGTCTTTTCCAACCTTAATGATTCTATGCCTCTATGAAACAGGAGCTGCAGGATGGGCAGGTGCTTTCCAATCCAAGCAAGGCAGTGCAACTCAAGAGAGGTATAAACATCCAAAAGCCATGACCTTGACATGAAACAGTGTTTTAAGTGACTATCCAAAAGGTGTTTGTACTGCTGTATTCCCATTCCCCTTGTCACAACTACAGAAGATGGAGACACATCACTGGCTCTGATCCATCCAACACCACATGGGTCCTCTAGATTATGAGCAATATTTATTGACATTTTGATGGGGTCACCTTTAATAAACACGAGAACAAAGACAAGTTACTTATTAGCCTGTGTGACAGATGGACAGAAGTCTGCTTTAAGCAGCCATTCCAGATCCATTTCCACTTTTTATATGGCAGCATATGTTGTTATTTACTGGGAGTGATCACACAGGTTACTGCCTAACTTTACAGCAACCTGGCTGGGTTTTTTCCTTCCTTGGCCTAAATCTCAAGACAATGAATGTTTCTATATTTAGTCTGATAGCTTAAAGTGAAATAATTCTACAAGCCTGGTCATTTCCTCTGATAAACAACAGAAATCCAGACATTTATGGATACTGCAGGTCTTCAAACCTCACTGGCCATCTACAGTTCCCTTGCAAGAACCTGCAGCATGATTTTGACAGCTTGTATAGGAGGAAGAGGGTTGAAAGCTGTGTACATCATCAGCTACAGCCTAAGTACCTCCATGTAAGCCTGTTCTCACTGCAGCCAGTGACCAACAGCATGCAGATCGACTCCAACCACAGGGATGTTTTGTCATCTGTTTTTAAGTCAGTCATAAAATAACATCATCCACTGCTGTCATGCAATAAGAAAAATTCTTTTCTCCACAGTTATTCTTCCTATCACCCATCTGCCTACCTCACCCTTTCCTTGGCTCCCTCCCCAGTTCAGGTACCTCCACGGGTGGCTAGCACAATTAAACAACCATTTTTATAATAGTGGTCCCATACTGGGACATTTATAGAGGCTCCTTGTTTCTAAATAGTTTTTTGTCTTCTTATTTTGCTTATAAATTCCTCCTGCTACCTCCTGCAGTTTTTACAGACAGACAGGACTCGGGATCCCTGGAGAAGCATTTTTCCCAAATAAACAAGTGCTCTGTATCCACATAAAGCTGGGGCAGGCCAAGATCACACAACACATACATACGTGCTCTCAATGTGCTGACAGAGACATTCAACCTATCAAGAAATCTCACCAGAGCACAGCAGTGCTGAGGGCCAGAATTACCTCTCAATTCACTGGCCAGATGTTAGAAGTTCCTCTAACTTCTGATGAATGCCTACTTTTACAGCTGTTCAAAGAAAAGGGAAAGCAAATGTACAACTCTTCTCTGCTGGTTAAACACAAATTCAAAATTATTCCCTCCCAGAATTCATCATGACAGATTCCTAGCACAGCAATTCAGAGCTCAAAGAAGGCGGTGGAAGGACAAAGCTCCACCTCCACCTGAGAAACCACAAAAATACCAGCACCTGTACTTCAGATAGTCAAAAGCCACAACTGAAACACATCTAACACCTCAAGGTGTAAAATGAGATGGAATAGGTGTACATAACATCAGGATTATCCTCCAACTGAAAAGAAACTCAAAACTTCCACCTCCTATCCTCTCAAGAGTCCTGACTATTGGCTTTTTCTTCCCAACACTGCCAGATGTAAGATAGACATTTCAAGAAAATAGGAGGGAAACTGTTGTTTTTCTACCATGAATTTAAATGAGAGAGGGCAGAACAGTCTGAGCAGCACAGTCCCTAAAGCAACTCCCATCTCTGCAGTTTTATGTAAAATCATCTGCAATAATCACTTGCATTGCTAAAGATTAGGAAATGGACAGCAGTAAGCTTTTGGGTTACTTCTGCAAATGTGCCATTGTTCAGAGGACTCCACTCCCTTCCAGTTTCAGCAGAGCACACCACAAACAAAGGAATCAGATTCCATCCAAGGTGTGAATGAGTTATTCAAGAGGCCTTGAAAAATGGTAGAGGTTGGAAGTGACCTCTGGAGTTCATCTAGTCCAATCCCCAGCTAAAGCAGGGTCACCCGGAGCAGGTTGTCCAGGACTGCAATGTCCAGGCAGGTTTGGAATATCTGTCAAGAAAGAGACTGCACAACCTTTTGGGCAGCCTGTTCCAGTTCTCCATCACCCTCACAGCAAACAGGTTTCTCCTCATGTTCAGATGGAATCTCCCAGGTTTCAGTTTGTGCCCACTGGCCTTGCTGGCATCACCGAAAATAGTCTGGCCCCATCCTCTTGACCCTTTAGATCTTGGTAGGCATTGAAAAAATCCTCTCTCAACCTCCTGCAGAAGGCAACAAAATGCAAAGAGGGAGGGACAGCAATACAGAGCTTCTAGTCTGAGGTGAACACAGGTACAGTGTCAGATCACATCTCAGTCATCTCCACCGTTAACAGGCAAGTGAATGATGTATTTCTGAACACAGGGCCTCTCTCAGAGCTGATCTTTCACAGCTCCAGCAGAGCAGTTTTGTTACCAGCATATGTGATTTTTAAATACAATGTTCCTTCTTTCACAAATAGCCAAAAAAATACATCCCACTGTTAAAATATCTCTTTTAAAAACCACAGATGGAACCACGACAAGGGAGCTTGTCCAAACTCATTTACACTCACTCCCACTCCAACAGAGTCCCACAGAGGCACTCACAAAAGTGAGTATCTTCACAGCTGTTGAAGAGTTTTTTTCTCTTGACTCCAGAAATGTTCTGGAGGTAGGTCAGACTCTTCCTGCCTTTTTATTATTCACATGTGACTTCTGATACAAACTCTTCATCCTATCTCCTCTAAAGCACCCTATACCCAGAGAAACAACTCAATGCTGAGTGCCCTTCACCATAAAAGAACTGGAATGGGCCTACGGGATTCAAGCAAACAAACAAACAGAAAAGTTAAATCACAAAATTAAACAAATTAAGAAAAAAAAAAAAAACAAAAACATTTTTTTCCCCAGTGTTTCCAACTGTCATATTCCCACTGCCTCTACCCTATTAACTCCCAACCACAAACCAAATCATACTGGAAATTTAAATTTAACATGGTTAGGAGTGTAAGTGGAGGACGAAAGGGAAATGATTAGTCTTCTAGTAGAGGATAAAAATCACAATGATCTATTACTTTGCTCTCCAAGTGCAAGTCAGGGTTCTTTTCCAGCACACTCAGTAAGTTGGATTGATGTGATGATTCCAAATCAAACTGCAATGCACCTTTGAAATTTCAGCTCACTGGAAGGTAAGGAAGAGCCAACACAGTGCAAATAAACAGTTGTCTTTGCAGAAACCAAACTAGCACAGAAACATCAGCATCTAAAAGAGACAGAGATGAACTCTGCTGTAAAGCTGTTGTGCCACAGTGCAGCCTGAGTTCTTTATGCCACACATCCAAAACACATCTGTCTTGAGATCAGCTCTCAAACTCAAGATAAAGTTTGAATTTTGGAAGAATTATGATATATTTGGACTTCTGGCTTCTTTAGTTGTCTATTATTAGCTGGAGTTTAGTTGTCAAGACAACAGTTTCCACTTGTACAAAATGCTTTAACTGAAAGCAAAACGTCACAGTCAGAATCCAAAGTTCACCAGATTGCTCTTGTCTATAGCTGAGAAATAAGAGAGTCTTCTTAGGAGAGGGTCATGCTGCCACCAGACAATGGCAATGACACACCTGGAGACTGAGTATTTCTATTTGCATTCACCTGGTAGGAACTGGAGGATTCAATGGTCACAAGACCTCTACAACCACCTTACGCTTGGCTTCTGTGCAGTCCTGTACTACAAAGGCCACTCCAAAGTAGGGTGTGATGTGTGTAACACAACTGATGAATATGTATGCTTCAATAAACAAAGACTGGATTTTACTTATCAGAGATATTTTAGAACATGGCAAAAACACCCCAAAAAAACATCACAGTGCAATGAATTCTTATTACCAGAGAAACAGAAGTCAAAGGACCACAGCAGTTAGGCACTGAACGTAGTGTCCCATGTGGCAATGCAGGGGGGAAAAGACCAACACATTCCCAGAAATCAAGTCAAGTCTCACATCATGAGGGAAGGTGAACAGAGAACTTTTTTTGACTATGTGATGTGGTAATAAACATAACGACCACAAGTCACACCCAAAAATTCCTAACTCACAAGGCTCCTCCATGTCCACAGGTCACTGCTGGGCAAGTCTGCCAATTTGCAGGTTAGTTTCTATTTTCCTCATATTTGTGTTTTTTCCTCTCAAAATAACAATTTTGTATTTAAAAGATAATAAACAGAGTAGATCAACATAATAAAATCACAGAATGGTTTGGGTTGGAAGCAACCTCAAAAGATCTAGCAGCAACCTTCCCTGCCGTGAGCAGAGGGATCTACCACTAGACCAGGTTCTTCAAAGCCCATCCAGCCTCATCTGCAACACCTTCAGGGAGGGGACATCCACAGCTCTCACTGGTATTCACTGATCACAGGAGAACAGAAAAAAGGGAAGGAAATTCAGGGACAAAACTGTGCATGCATACTCTAAAGGATTTAGAGTCAGTTATCATTAACCACTTTAAAGATTCAGGTGATTATTTTATGTATAATGTATGTATCCATACGTACACATCCTCCCCACACAAGCATGTTCTGCCTTTTATCTCTTTGCCTCTCTAAATACATACTTATTTCAACTTAGGGAAAGCAACTGTACCCTAAACCCCAACCTCACATGCAATTCTTCATAGATTCATCAAATGGTTTGGGTTGGAAGGGACCTGAAAGATCATCTAGCTCCAAGCCTCTTGCCATGGGCAGGGACGCCTTCCACCATACGAGGTTGCTCAAGGCCTCATCCAACCTGGTCTTGAATATCTCCACAGAAGGGGCATCCACAACCTGCCTGGGCAACCTGTTCCAGTGTCTCACCACCCTTAATGTAAAGAATTTCTTCTTAATCTCCAGTCTAAATCTACCTTCATCAAGCTTCAATCCATTCCCTCTCATCCTGCCACTATCAGCCCTTGTAAAAAGTCTCTTCCTGACTCTTCTGTAGGCCCCTTTCAGGCACTGGAAGACTGCCTTAAGGTCTCCCCAGAGCCTTCTCTTCTCCAGGCTCAACAGTCCCAACTCTTTCAGCCTGTCCCCACAGGCGAGGTGCTCCAGCCCTCTGATCATCTTCATGACCCTCCTCTGGACCAGCTCAAACAGTTCCATGTCACTTTTATGATGGGGGCACCAGGTGCACCGCTCCAGGTGGTGTCTTCCCCTCTGATTGAATGCTTCAGACACACTTACAGCATGTAGTCAGAATATCTATTTTGTAGCAAGAACAGATGGGAATGAGGTACCTGAAACTATCAATATTAGTTCTTGCTAACTCAGTTTGCAGGAAACCAGAGCAGCTTACTGGCAGCAAAACAAAGACAGGGAGAAGGAAAGGCAAGCAAAGAAGAGAACACTCATGTACAAGTAATCTCTTCGGTATCCTGCAGTGAGGAATAGGAGGTGAAGGTGTCTGGCAAATTGGAACCAGTCCTCCTGAGCAATTTTGCCAAGTCTACACGTTCAGAGAGACAAGAGTTATTGTTGCCTGCATCCCCGCTTGGGAACAGCTCCTCAGCTCAGTCAAGACATCAGGCGCTCGTCAGATTTAAATCTTCTGGGTTAAATCTTCTGGCCTCTCTTTTTTAAGAACCAAGTTTTATTTTTATCTCACAGGTTATTTTCAGCATGTGGCCGAGTAACCTCTAGAATGTCTAAACAAATCAGCTTGTTTGCATTAAACAGTGCCACTGATAACCTGTTCTGCTACGTTTCTTTTCCTTTAAGTTTCCATATTTATTTCCAGCCGCAGTTTGAACCCTTCACATCCTGAAGGAAGGTTACGGTTTCCTGGGTTGATGTTTTTAATTGCAACTTCATCCTGAGACCTAAAGAATATCTTTTCTTTTTTTCTTTTCTTTTTTCCTTAAAATCATTGCTTCTTTCAGTATCTTTGATACTGCACTGTAAGCAGTGTATAAAAATCTAACACTTCAGCATCTGACACCACATGGGTTTTGATCCCTAACAACAAAGTTCTCAGGCGTTCAAAATACTCCTAAGCACGAGCAAGAAGCAACATTGTCACGTTGTATTAATGTCCTTGGGCTCTGCTTTTATAAAAGAAGAACTTCTGCTACTGAAACTCCTGCAAATTAACCATCTTCAGCTGTATCTGGCATAAAATGTAAGAAAATCACCACAGATCTGTGAACGCTGCTAAAATTACACTGCTAACATTGCTCCTGCAAATAGCCACAACCGAAAGACTGCCGAGCTGCTGGGATCCTTCTGCAGTCTACCAGCCTTAAATCAAAGCAGATTATTTTATTCCTTACCCACACCCCAAAACATTAACCAGCGAGGGGAGCATTCCTAAAGCTTTCTGGAGAGAAAATCTTCACGGGTTCAAGTAACTTTCCTCACACCAAGAGGACCTACATTTGGAGATACAACATGCAGTAACTTTCAGGCTTTTTGCCCCCTCACAGACATGAACAGAAGCTCCAATTTGAACATATCCCACATTTCCAAACACAGACTTAGGTATAAAAGGAGAAGGCCAGTACGTTTGCCTGGTTCTAAGCTGGCTTCTCAACAGCGCCTTTGCCAGACACCACAGTCAGACATCAGCACGGGATTCCTGAAGAGCTGGAGCCACTCAGTTTGTCTCTTGGAAAATCATATATAGGAAATAGTTAATTCAAGCTCAATCATCCAATAAATTGAGCAGAATTGGGGAGGAAGAAAAATTGTTTTAGAAGAAATCTGAGGAAAAGACATGACGCACTGATCAGGGAAAGCACACCACTCTGTGTCTGCTTAGAAGCACTTCCACCTCTTCTGCTTTTCCTGTTTTCATGACAGTTGTTAACACAGAAAGTGAGACAGGAAGAGGCTGTTGGGGAGTTTTGTAGGGTTTTTCAAATACAGAATTCAGACCTGGCATGGGTTAGGGTTTGGTTCACCACTAGACAAATATGACAGATGTTCTCTGTTAACTTCTCTCCCTCCCCAAAGGACTGATGGGTTGGGAAAGAAAACTAAAACAGTTTTAATAATAATGGCTAGAATAGAATAGAATAGGAATAGAATAGAAATAGGAATAGAATAGGGATAGAATAGGAATAGGAATAGAATAGGAATAGGAATAGAATAGGAATAGGAATAGAATAGGAATAGGAATAGAATAGGAATAGGAATAGAATAGGAATAGGAGTCAATATTGAACCCAAACCCCTGATGGCAATGAACAAACAGAGCTCTCTTCGCACTCTGCCACTGAAGAGGTTTGGTCCTTGTGGTCCCTCAGCTTTATACTGAATATCCCACAGATGGAATGGAATCCCTTGTTGGTCACTTTAAGGTCACCTGGACTGTCTGTTCCTCCCCACCTCTGACCTCCTATATCCCCAACGTGGCACACAAGGTCTAACACTGACCCTGGCCTATAGACCAACCCTTGGCAGTGACCCTCTCCATCAGCATTCTCACTGCTAACAGCAGCCACTGGTTGTGCAAACATGCCCCAAACTTCAGAAAGTATCTTCACTGAAGAGAGTCTATGCTGAGAAGTCACAGCACTCACCTGAATTAGTTCTGTTCTAGCTCAAATCAGGACAAAACCACAGAACCAGACCAATCTTCTGCAGTGTTGTCCACTTACAATTCATGCCTGTCTCCTTTTCATGGAAGAGAGAGCAAAGTTGGTGGCAAAAAGGTAGCAAAGTTTGCCACTTTGCTGCCACCTTGGCAGGGTTTACTGTGCCAGGAGAATGACAAAAGCTCTACATCCCATACAGAGACCAAAAGTGACCCACTCAAGAAGGCTACTTGAATACTCGAAGTTAGATTCAGACCTGGCACCCAGGAAACTCTTACTAAGCTGAGATTCCTAAAGTTTGTGGAATTGGATGGAGTAGTCTGAACAGCAGAAAGAGGAAAATTAAATTAAGTGATAAGAAGGTCTAGGAGTCATTTTGGTGGATGTGGGTGGCAGATGGTCCTCTCTGCTAGCCAGTTTAATTAAATAACGTATGCAGCAAGAGGATGTAAAATAACACAAGAAATAGAGTCTCGTTCCTTCCTTAAACGTTTGAGATGGCACAGCTGCTCAAGCAAAAAGAAGAAAAACTGGGGGGTGGGGGGTTGGTAAAATTATTGCAAGTCCCTGCAATCCATACTTCATGTTGAGGCTGCAGTATACAGTGGATTTCACACATTCCTTAACTTCCATTTCAAGTTTTCTATAGTCTAGACCAAGGAGAACAGATCTGTAAAGCTGGTTGATGTATCTTCATGCATTGCAAGCATAGAAATCACAGAATTATTGAGGCTGGAATAGACCTCTGAGATCATCAAGTTCAGCCAATGACCTAACACCACCACACTGACTAAACCATGGCATTGATGTTGTAATATGCTTGAGTTTCACATTATCCATATTAACCATCAACTTTCAATCAGTGGGTATACAGTTTGTACTATTTACTTAAAAATAAGATGAAAAGCTTAACTCATTTTTTTACTTAACACTAACAGACAAAACAACATTTTTAGGTAAGTCTCATCCTGCATAATTGCTCAACTATTACTCTTAATTAAAAAAAAACAAGATCTGTTTTGTGGTCAGCTTTCTTCTGGACCATTTGACACCAAGAAAGGGAACACAGGGACAAAAGCAGTGCAGAAGAGGCTGCACAATGATTCTCATGCCACTTTAATCAAACTCGAATTAATGTGATAGGTTTACATTCTGCCATATTTTGGGTGAAAACAGACATACCTAATTACCACATGACTTGTTTATCCAGCAGCATCTGAGGTTTTGACTGGAGAAGTGACATTCACCAGACAAATGCACCCTGTAGCATGTAATTTATTTTGATATGTAAAAGACTAAACCAAGGGAAAAAAAATGTGCTGTGTCAGCAGCCAGACAGCTGAAGAGAAATTTAAAGGGTGGATAATAGCTTGCAGAGAGCTAAATAGAAAGTGCTTTAAAACAAAGTGAGTGTTTTCATATCATCTCCCACTTCCAGTGGGTCAAACCTTGATGGGCTAACTCACTGTAAGTTGTTCCCCATTACCAAAGCCAGACATTACACCCATCCTTCCCTGTGTCTTCAAGTTCTAGCCTCTGCTAAGCAATATTAAAATAAGTCTCTTAGCTCTCACAGCATTGGAGCCTATTACATACTCAGGTTCACAGCAGAAACTTTCAAGGAAAAAGTCAGACACTCCTTTTTCACATCTTCTAAGCCTTTTTCTTTTAACTTAAGTTGCACAAAGATTGTAACACGAATTGTGCCAAACATCTAACAAACATATAAATATTTGAGAGCTGGGGGTCAGGAAGGAAGGGAGAGGGACAGGCTCTGCTCACTTGTGCCCTGGGATAGGACAAGGGGCAATGGATGGAAACTACAGCACAGGAAGTTCCACCTCAACATGAGAAAGAACTTCTTTACTGTAAGGGTCACAGAGCACTGGAGCTGTGGAGTCTCCTTCTCTGGAGACTTTCCAGCCCTGTCCGGATGTTTTCAGGTGCGACCTGCATTAGATTCTGTGGTCCTGCTCTGGCAGGCAGGTTGGACTCAAGGATCTCCAGAGGTCCCTTCCAACCCCTGACATCTTGTGATCCTGTGAACACAAACCACTCAGCATCACACATAAGGACTTTCCAAAAGCAAGTATCATCAAGTACATCCCTTTCCTTCCCCCACCTATTTCAAACATCCAAAGACCCATCAGAGGGTTACCTCTGGGAGGATTTCTACGTTTTAATAAGGTGGTTCTGTAAAAACATTATTTGATTGTGCTTTATACAGCAATAAATGATAGCCCTGTGGCAAAAGGGCTTTGACAAATCAAACTTCATGTTCCTACAGGTGAAAAATTGTCAGCTGTTTCCCTTCGCAGACAGTAAACTGACAGATTCTTCACTAATTACGCAGACATTTAGAAGAGAACATCTCAAGAAACTAAAGGTGTGATTAAACACATGCAACAGCTTCCAGCTACTCATGAGACAAATTCTCTCCCCACCTGCAATGAGTTTGTGTCAACTTTGCTCTTTTTTTTGGTACTCAGAACCTTTAAAATTAAAGATGTTCCTTTTGAATCATAGAACAGAACAAGATGGAGGGGACCCTGGGAGGTTATCCTGTCCATCCATCCTGAAGTGAGCAGAGACATCTTCAACTAGATCAAGTTGCTCAGGCACCCATCAGGTTGTACCCTGAATGTCCACAGAGATGAGATCTCCCTCCACAACATCTCAGGGCAACCTCATGCACTATTTCGCTACCCTCATTATGAAGAACTTCCTCCTTAAGCCCAACCTAAACCTGCCTGTTCCAGTTCAAAACCACTGCCCCTTGTCTTGTCACCACAAGCCCTTCTAAAACTGTCCTTCCCCAGCCTTCCTGTAGGTCCCCTTCAGACAATGAAATGCAGCTATAAGGTCTCCCTGGAGCCTTCTCTTCTCCAGGCTGAACAGCCTCAACTCTCCCAGTCTGTAGGAGACGTCCTTCAGCCCTCTCGTATCTTTGCAGCCTCCTCTGGACCTGCCCCAGCAGTTTCATGTGCTTCCCGTGCTGACAATTTTAGAGCTGGACACAGCACTCCAGGTGAGGTCTCATCAGAGCATAGGGGTAGAATCCTCCCCTCTCAGCCTGCTGACTACACTTCTTTTGATGCAGCCCAGGATACAATAGTTTACTTTCTGGGTTGCAAGTATCCATTGCTGTCTCGTGTCTTTTTTCACACTTTTATTTTCTCCCACTTGACCTTTACTGCAGTTCTGCCCAAACACAAGCAATGCAAAATATATGAAAACTTTAAAAAAAAAAAATCTGAAAATTAAGGTCTAAATACCAAATTTCTAGATTGAACAGCCTGTCTTCAGGAGAGTCTTAATTCTTTTACTCCAGGTTGGCCTAGATGAAGTTCAGAAGGTCCTTTCTAATGCGAATCATTCTACAATCCTCTTTGTATCATTAGAAGATGAAGCAAGAGTGAGTACAGTTCACCTCTTCAGTCTCTTATTTGCCTGGACAACTCCACAGTCCTCCATGGAGTTGTCCTGATTTTACTCTCACCTACTTTTTCAGCTTGGAGCTGCTTCTAAACCCAGAAAGCCATGTGTTTTACACCTGTATGAAGAGAGGCCTCTAGTGTCAGCCAAGAACAGTTTTAGCTGTACCTTATTTAGGATCTGTTTCTCAGCCACATTTACTGATGGAGCTTGGTGTTTGGTCCTAATACACAGAAGCATTTTTCCACATTAAACTCACCAGACTACTTTGACTCAGATTAATATAATTGCCATTAACACAGACCACTTATCTCACCTAGATCTGCACTTCTGCTGCTTTGCTCCTTCTCAACTCAACTCTGACTCAAAACACAGACCTAGAAATCTACATCAGAATTTGCAACAGGGGCTTAGGCTCTTTGGGCTAAAAAGAAAAGGCAGTTAGATTGGCTAGGAAAAAAAGGCCATCCTGATGTGCTGTTTTCCCACGGTAAGAACTAAAGAGCTACAATTCCCAGTGTTTCTCTCCCCATAACACAATTCCACTCTCATTCACGGAGATCCAACTTTGCAGGGTCATCTGAGAACCACAGAATGATTTGGGTTGGAAGGGATCTTAAAGATCATCCAGCTCCAAGTCCCTGGCTGATGGCAGGGTCACCTTCCACTAGACCTGGTCACTCAAGGCCTCATGCAACCTGGCCTTGAACACCTCCAGGGAGAAGGCATCCTCAACCTCCCTGGGCAACCTGTGCCAGTGTCTCATCACCCTCACTGTAAAGAATTTCTTTCTAATACCTAGAATGTGTGTGCTGAAGACTGTGAACCCCTTCATCTTGAATGACAGTTTCTGTTGAAGGCACTGAGAGAAGCAATCAGGTCGTTTATTCTGTACAGCTGGGTGAGATGTTTACTGCCACCATTCCATCCTCTGACTGCTGCAGGAGGAAATCCTCACACAGCTCTGTGTGCTAAAATAATACTCTAAAGTAGTAGCAGCATGATTGGATTTCTACATGCATCTAAGGTCACCCAGGTCTTATGTCTAGCCTGTTGATCCTTCTGCCACCCAGACACCTGCTCTGCATGAGCTCTCTGCACAGGAAGGCTGGAACCATCTCCTAACAATGTGCTCACTCCCAATTTAGGAGTGCAACATCCTGCAGAAGATAATAGACCAAACCCATCAAGCCACAAACTTCCTGACATTCTCCAGAACGGGCAGGTTTTCTTCTCCAGAGCAGGGAGGGGCTGGTATTAATTTGAGCAGGGAGGAAAGCTGGAGTCTGCTAGGCAGAAACATCTAGTCAAATAAATACGTCATTAAGCTAACTAGCTACAGGATCGTCTAGCAGATGGATGACATCTTGGTTGCTAGTGGAACACTTTTCTATAGCCTTGTTTGAGGCAGACACATATGGCTCTCCCAAGCATTGATGCAAGCTCCCAGATGGACTAGATCATTGCTGACACCTTATTATAAACCTTAAAGATGAAAGGAGGGAGCAGTTTTTGAATCACAACACAGGACTCTTGAAATATTCAGACCTCCTAAAAATCAAGTTCACAAGAGAGCATCTTCTTTCTGTTGAAAGAAGTTGCTTTGAACCAGCAACAGAAAATAGGCCAAAATGATGTATCAAGCGTGAGAAGGGCCTTGAGAAAACTTAAAGACCAGAAGATCCTTCATGCAAATGTGTATTGTAACTACATATACGGAGTTGCAGATATTACAGCTCTGAGGATGCAAAAAAATATCTGCTGTGCAGCTGTTACTGACACCAAAGAGCTTCCATCTGGAATTTCTTGACTGGGGTTGAAGGGGAAAGGAAAAAAAGAGGAAGCCATTTAGACATTACAGATGCATGACATCTTGGAAATGTCTGTGTGCTAAAGGGCTACCCAAAAAAAGAGAAAGAGGGAAGTCTAGCTACAGGAGCATCAGGAAAACCACCAGGAATATGTGGGAGACAAGAGGATCAGCTGCATATAGCATTTGTTTCTTGGTAGGCGTGATGGACACCTGAGAACATCTCAAGTACAGGAGGGGACGAAGGCATAATTTAAACACCAATGTAAAAATGTTATCCTGACATTTATACCCTGTGAAAACAGACTATCCTTAGCATCCTATAAAGAGTTCACTCTTCTTCTTGCCCATCCAAATCTCCAGATATCAGGAATCTGACTCGATACATATTTTCTCTTGTCTCTTATATCTGCTAAACCACCTAACTCCAGAAAACCAGATCTTTGAGACTATTACAACTCTGTGACAGAAGTTCCAAACCAAATCGACTCACCAGCCTTGAGAACATGCGAGGGTTTCTGCACAGTCGCGAGTCAGGGAGATGCTTAAGCTGCTAGATTTTATTTTACCTCTGCTGCAGTGGTTGTAATCTTAACAAGCAGGCAAACATCTTGGAAGCATCAGCTAAATGTACAACAGCTAATACACCATAGCTCACTTGTCTCTTCAATTTCTAAAAGGACATTTCTGCTTTCACTGTCCTCAAACACACCAGACTGCCAGTGCAGTGAAACTAGAATTGCTCCCAAATTTTCTCACTTTTTAGTGTGGC
Source organism: Eubucco bourcierii (assembly GCA_013396675.1). Classification (NCBI taxonomy): domain Eukaryota; kingdom Metazoa; phylum Chordata; class Aves; order Piciformes; family Ramphastidae; genus Eubucco; species Eubucco bourcierii. The sequence continues at coordinate 478,489 of VWZE01013311.1, forward strand.
CTTTATCTTCTGGATCAACTGAAAGTTTAGAAGGTTTTTCTTAAAGGGAGAACACAATAATCTCTGAATCATGTTTAGAAAGAGACAAGGGTATCCTTATCCTCTTTAGAGAAACAACAAAACCTCTACTTCCATCTCACATCATGGACCTCAACAGGAATGATTATGAAGCCTCAATTTTCTAAGGGTCACTTTCAAACAGATGTAAGTAAGAGAGAATTTCCATCTATGGGCACTGCAACTACCTGAAAGGAGGCTGGTGGTGTTCTCTTCTCCCAAGTAACCAGCAATAGAATGAGAGGAAACAGCCTTAAGTTGTGCTAGGAGAAGTTTAGGTTGGATATTAGGAAAAATTTCTTTCCTGAAATAGTGGTGAGGCATTGGAACAAGTTGCCCAGGGAGGTGGTAGAGTCACCACCCCGGAGGTGTTCAAGAAGCATGGAGATGTGGTGCTTCAGGATATAGTTTAGTGGTCAGGGTAGCTGGGTTATGGTTAGACTCAATGATCTTAAAGGTCTTTTCCAACCCTAATGATTCTGTGATTCTTCTCTGCAACACAGCTGTCCCTCTGGCAGACAAGTTCAGCTGGACACAAATAAAAAAGGTGACCACCATCTCCTTTCTTTCTCAGAACCCTGCAGAACATATGCTTCATTTGTTAGAACACTAAAGCCTCGGGGTCTTCTTTCCTTTACGTAAGTGTTCCTAGGCAAGGCATTTAGGAAGTGGAATTTGCAAACCTCTGTGGTCATGGCTGGCATGACAAAGGTTAAATTAAAGTGTTTAAGCCACAGAGGTTTTGGTTCTCTCCTGAGATACTCCTTCAGATCAACTCCAGACTGAAAAGGAAGGGGAAGAGAAATATTAACTGCCATCCACAAAAGCATAATGAAGCACAGCTCAGATGTAGCCAGTTTCCAGGTTGCAAGATTATTTTCCAGTATTATTAGTTTTCCTCAAAGCAGACAAACTCCAAAACCCCCTAATTACCTACCAATAGAAGGCTTCAGTTTTACAACTGTCAAACAGATTTTTTCCTAGTTTTGACTCCTCAAGAGGACTGACAGTTTCGATACACAGCTACGGAAGACCACTGCAAATCTGAGGTGGGTCCACAGGGATTTATTTGGTCCTTTGTAGCAGATTTCTCATGCAGGCTGTCCAAGAAAAGCACAGATTCCCAGAAACACAGCACCCCTGGTCACAAAATGGGATCCTTGGCAGTTTATCTCCATGATGGGGACCCTGAGAGCAACAGAGCTCCGTCCAAAACCAAGCTCACCAGGAATGAGAGACGCTGTTTCACTTAGTTTTCAGTGAACGTCTGTCAAATCTAAAATATTTGCCTTGAAACATCCCAAGTTCAGTGAACTGCCATTTTCTGACTAAATTAGGTTCAATTGAAAGTTTGCAATTAGCTCCATCTCAGATGCCTCTTAATAGCAGCATCATGAAAATTGATCAATAACAAGCAACACGGAGGGAAGCCGAGATAAAAAAAATCGAGTCGAGTATAAAACGCTGAAGTTCAAGCCTGGTAAACATCTATGTCAAGAGGCTCTCATTCATGCACAGATGGGTTTAGATCACTGCAATTTAACTTACATTCTGAATGATGTTCTCCTTCAGATGTCAAATGACCTCTGATTGATTTGAGCTAAATATATAAGGGTTGTTCTATATTCAACACAGCATTCACACACAACTTTAACATACTTTAACATATACATCTTGACTTGACACTTCAAGTGATTTGCTTTGGTGTCTCCAAGTAGACATGATTAAAGGCTTTTATCTCCAACCTCTAACAATACCCAGGGGAAAAACAGGGAGTGGGAAACGACAGAGTCTGCTGCTGGTTGCATATTCAACTGAGGAGAGAACTCATCATTCCAAAAGACACATTCAGAATATCTTACACATCTAACTCCCACTCTGCAACCCATGGAGGCCCTCTTCTTCCTCTCCATACTTCCTTCAATTCCTCCTGTTTTGCTATGTTCTTAGTAATTTCAACCAAATCTAAAAAGAATCAGAGAATGTTCTGGGTTGGAAGGGACTTCCAAAGGTCATCTAGTCCAACCCCTCTGCACTCAGCAGGGACATCCTCAACCAGATCAGGCTGCTCAGAGCGCTGTCAAGCCTCACTTTGAATATCTCTAGGAATGAGGCCTTAACCAACTCCCTGGGCAACCTGTTCCAGCACCCTCATAGTAAAGAACTTGTTAGAATCACAGAATCATAACATGTTCCTAACATCTAATCTAGATCTTCTCGAATTCCAAACCATTGAGCCTCGTCCTATCACCACAGGCCTCTGTAAACAGGTTCTCTCCAGCCTCCTTGCAGACTCCCTTCATGTACTGGAAGGTAACTATTAGGTCTCTCTGGAGCCTTCTCTTCCCCAGCCTGAACAGTCCCAGCTCCTTCAGCCTGTCTTTATAGCAGAGGTGTTCTAATCCCCTGATCATTTTTGTGCCCCTATTCTAGACCTGCTCCATAAGGTCCATGTGCTTCTTGTCCTGAGGGCTCCAGATCCAGACAGAGTACTCCAGCTGAGGTCTCACCAAAGCAGAGCAAAGAATGATGACCCAAATGCTTTTTAACTCAATGCTGTAGTACTGGCACTAACATATGTCAGCACTGAGATATTTCTTTCTTCAAATCTACTACTTGCCCAGCCACCACTCATGAAGAAGAGCAACCTACAGAGATTATTGAAGCTGTTTGCTGTAGAAACTTTACATTATTCCAGTGGTTTTCATTCAAAGGCTGTAAAGATCATGGCAGTGGAACAATGATTTGCTCTTACAGCTATGAGTTAGAATCCTCCGCTCTGTACCCACTGCAGTGACTTTCTCTTGTGACCAAAGAGATGTTTATCTCCCTAATCCTCACTACAATAATCCCCACATTAAAAAGTGATACCACCGTTGTTATCAATCTAATAAGGGACCATGAGGATACAGATACTTGTAAACTGCTTTGATGAGAAAACTTTGCCATAAGGTGCTGAGCAGAACAGGTCAGATAAAGCACACATTTGACAAACATTGGCAGTATTTCTCTTCATCAACAGATGGTAGCTTTTCAAAAAATGTTTTATTATTCTAAGCTATGTGAAAGTAGGCACCAAAGAGTACCTGTACTCAACATAAGAATGTTGAATTTGCCTTAACAGACTGCCCAGGAAAGTGGTTGGATCATCATCCCTGGAGGTATTTAAAAGATGTGTAGATGCCATGCTGAGAGACATGCTTTAGCAGCAGACCTGTTAGTGTTGGGTTAATGGCTGAATTCAATGGTCCTTAAAGGTGTCTTCCAAGCTAAAAGATTCTATGATTATGTGAGCTGCTTTGAGTGGATAGATGGCTTCCCATTAGGCTGCCCAGTTCAAAAAGGGTAAGTCACTGCTTAAGACAATTTGAATGAAAACTGGGTACTTGCAAAAAGTGAATCTCAAACACGCCTGCTAGGGAGGCTAGTAAAACACCAAGGGGAGCGTGCAAGGGTCACAAACACAAAAACCCTCCACAGTGGAAATAGTCACAGATATTCCTCTCCGTTTCCATACAAGTTTGGTGAGGAACTACAGTCAACACAAATCTTCTGTAACACAAAACATCCACACTTGAACTGTGCTGGCAAATGGAAGCTATTGGTCAGTCCAGGTCTAGCTTTTGCTTATCTAAGTACCACCCTGGATTTAGGAGCACTGCATCTTATCTGCGCTTGTTTTCACAAACGTTCCATTTGCTTTTGTGGTGACACTGCTTAGGTAAAACCTACAAACCCAGTCACCTGCTAAGGTGAAATTGTAAGAGAAGAACAGAGACCAGTTGGGTATTTCACAGAAGGCACTGGTCCAACAGCTATGGAGATTCAGTAAGGTAATTTGTAAGTGTTCCTCCTATCTTCTCTCCCATACCGACTGCTGTGCTCCTCAACTCTGACCTATAGGGCAGAAGCCAGGCAACTCACTTCTGTCTTATGAAAACCCCAAGCAAACTGTGGCAAATGTCCAGGTGGAGCTCTCCAGAACCCAGGCCAGAACACACTCTATGAATTAGCATCACTTGACTCAACAGCTACCAGTTAAGCAAAAGTGGAAAATGAAGAAACACCATTTACACTCAGCAGTTTAAGAAACACTGCTACATTTAGGCAATCACATACAGTACATCCCTACTAGACAAAGGACCACCAAATTCAGATTAATTCTTGCTTCATGTGTCATTAAAACCTAATGGAATGTTTAAAGGTGTTTAGAGCCCCAAAGTAATAATGGATCACTCTTAATTAACACACAATAACCAATTCCATTAAAGTCTCAGTGGAAGAAGGTAGCTGATACGGGGATTGCTTCGTATCTCAGTCACAGACTCCCCCTCCTTTCCCTCTATGAAATGGAGAACAAGTGGGTTACAGGTATGAGAAACTCAAATAACAGGCTCAGTTACAGGGTACAGAAGGGTTATTCCAAAAAAGAATCACACATTTTCTTTGAAACCAAGAGAAGTGGAAGTTGTGTTTAAAAACAGAGTACTGTTTGAAGATGTTTGCAAGTACTGGATGCTGAAAATTCGAGACAAAGCACAGTAGTCTTACACTAGCATATGGTGGATAATACTAGGCAGATGAGTCAACTCTTATTTTAGAATTCTGAGTAAAAATCAGGGTTTATCCAGAAGAAAAATATTGTGTTTGACTCTTCTCTCAATGCAGGAGAGAGAGTCTAGATTTTACTTTACTACACATTAGTTTTAACAGAAGCTCTAACAGAATTTTGTGATGCCCTCTAAAGCCAAGAGTCAAATACCTTCAGTGGTCAAAGATGATGACAGAATCATTCAAGCATCAAGATACTTATCATGCAAACATTTGTAAGACCACATCTTCCCTAAGGGCCTGCACATCTCTTACAGATAATTTCAGAGCTTAGGATCAAAACTAAATGCAGGAGAACCTGGAAAACTCCAAACTTATTTTTTTCCAGGCAATAGCAAGTTCAATACTTTTTTTCCCCAGGAGCAGACTTATTATCAGTTTTGAACAAAAATGGTATCAGTGTTTAGCATGGAAGAAAACAAGAGCACCAGGAGGCAGAAACATAATAAAATTCCTACAGACACTTCATCAACCCACTCCATTCCCACGTATGGAGCTTCAGCAGTTTATCTTCTGAGATACTGTCCTGCCTTTTAGAGCTAATCCTAAACACAGGTTAGCTTGAAAACGTGGGTGTGATGTCCACCTCTCTCACCACTTACTTTCTCTATCCTAAAGACAGCCAGAAGTCAGTCAACACAAAGAAACCCCTGCAAGCATCCCCATGCAACTTGTCAAAACACATTCGTCCTTTTTTACCATTTCAATCAGCATTAATGTCCAATGACTTCAAGATTTTCATTTTTCATCTCACAGAACCATAGAATGTTTGGGTTGGAAGGGATCTTAAAGACAGTCTAGTTCCAATCCCCCTGCCATAGGCAGGGACAGCTCCTGCTAGATCACGCTGCTGAGGGCCCCATCCAACCTGGCTTTGAAGAGAAGCATTCAGGTTACAAGTAGATTGTAAATAGATCACAACTTAGTCCTACCCAAAAATACGCAGCAAGTAGGTGCCACTATTCTAGTGAGTAACATTCCTCTTAGAAGGAATAATTCTCCCAAACTGTAAAATACACAACTGAAACTGATGCAATGGTGAAAAGCAAGTAACAGGCAAATTCAAATTCCAAATTCAGCAAAGTGCAGGGAACTCCTCTTATGAACTATTTAGGACAAGGGAATTCTTTTCAGCCATGCCTACCAACTAAATGTCTTTTCATAAATTATGCTGCATAGGACTAATGCTTTTTTGGCTGAATAGGAGAGAGACTAAAGCCTGGGGGAAATGCTGGTAATGTCCATGCTTTACACGTCTGAGACAATGTTCAGTTCAAAATATATTTGCTCCACCAGCTTCAACCTTTAAGACTAAACAGCAAAACCAATCTACTCTGTTTCTAATGAAGAAATGCCTCAGTTTGGCATATGACTAATATTTCTAACATTTATCTCACCATCAGAGACTGTTACACCTGCAAATCTACTTGACATGCAGCAGAACCTAAGCAGAGAGCCACACACCACAGGCTGAGCATAAGCGTTCTAGCAGCAGCAGTTTATTTATCCCTGCCATGTAACTCTGACAGCCTTTCTGTGTTGGTGCTGGCAAGCACTGACTTCCATTGTCCCCTAAATTGTCTAACAACATTTTCAAATGCTTCTCAGCTTTAGCAGATAATAAAACATAGAATCACTATCACTTCCCAACCTCTTTTGGTGCTCTCCTCCAAAACCAACACCCCTCAACTCATAAACCACTTGCATAATAGAACTACTTCTACAAGAACCAGCTACCTCAATCTGGAGCATCCAGTCTGCACCCAAGGAGTTTTCCAAACCCAGTGGTAAGGGTTTCTGAAGAGCTCCTCTGAAAAATGCAGACATTAAAAATAAATTATGGGTGTGGATGTGTTGCCTCCCCAGCCCTCTCCCCACCACATGCACTTCCACCCCCACCTTCTTTGCTGGTTTTCATGTAGATTTGTGCCAGACACTCGGCATCCTCATTAAGCGGTGTCTGGCAACCTGCCTAAGTTTTAGTGGGTTCTGGGAATGCCAATATATTAACCAGAGGACTTTCTAAATACTCTGGAGAGATTTTATTCTAGAAAAGTCAACCACTTGGCACAAAGAAAACTTACTTCCAACCTAGGAAAGCTCTCCGCTGGCAAGAAAAGGAGAAAGTACATTTAAGTTGTTCTTCATTCCTGCCTCCTATCTGAAAGTCTGAGGTAGAGCAAAATCCTCCAAACCCAGTTTAAAAGGTCAGAATGCTGTCTATAGCTGGATTTTAGAGAACAGAAAGACAGACACAAGAAAATGATTCATTTTCATTCCCTTGTCTCTTGTGACCAAAATAATCTTAATCAGGAAGATTAAATTTACCCAGTATTACAGGGAGCGATAATGAACGGCGATACAGGCACTTGCAGCCTTCCACTGCTTAACTAAACAAGAAGAAGAAGTGTTTGGTGAAATGCATCTGCATTTAGCATATTCCAAATACGTTAAATCAAGGCATATGCTACCGAGCTGCATGCATTAAATAAATATAGATGATGAATAAAGAGACATTTTGCCAGCATGAAATACAGACCACCCAGGAATGCTGTGATCACTCTCATTCACCTGTAAGCGTTCTTTTGACTGTAGTCCCCCTTGCAGGTTACTCAACTGACAGTCTCAGAAGTAAGTAAATAAAACGCCTCTCTTACATAAAGAACTTAAATTTCTCTTTCAAACACAAAGTCCAGAAGGACACAATGGAAACAAACAAAAAACTGCAATAGCTTTCCTTCACTGGAATAGTCTGTCTGTGCAGCACACAGACAACGTACAGGGGGGAAAAAAACAACAAAGTATTTAAGCTCCCTTTACAGATATAAAACTCCTAGCAAAGCCACTAATCAGGGCAGATGCTAGATGGCTTCTAGGTGCCCAAAACGGTTACTCAGAATCTCAATTCAAGTACAAAGCAACATTTACAACGTAAGAGACTTCCTGTTTTCTTCCTTCTTTCACACTTACTATTAGGAACTAGTAATAAATTCAAAAGTAGCTACTCAGATCCCAAAGTAAGCATGGTAACATGCCACTGAAATCACCTGAAGAGCGTATTTCATGCCCAGAAGCATGTTATTTGTTCTACAATGAGGTATTAAACTCCTCAGGCAAAATCTTAAGAGCAGCTGAACTAGGGGACAAGGCAGAGGAATGAGCAAGGAGACAGGTGAACCTGCTCTGGCAGTGGGTTTGGGTTTGGTCCCTTCCAACCCTTATCATTCTGTGATTCTGTGGTACAGCGGACAAACGTGCCATTATTTTCTTCTGAGCCTGCTTCTGCAGACTTACAATACCTAGAGTGTCCTCTTCATGCCAAGAAGTTATACCTGATACCATTTAGATATTGCAGAATCCCTGGATAGTGGAGGTTGGAAGGAACCTCTGGAAATCATCTAGTACAATCCCCCTGCTAAGGCAGAGGCAGCCACAGTAGGCTGCACAGGAACATGTCCAGGCAAATGTTTAATCTCTCCAGAGAAGAAGACTCCACAGCCTCTCTGGGCAGCCTGGTCCAGGGCTCTTTCACACTCACAGTGAAGTTCTTCTTCATGTAGTTATCATTATCCATTATTAGAAGTCGCTTCAAACCAACTTTGACTTCAAACTCATCATCTCAGTTTGTGCAAAAAAAAGCTGCTGACTTCCTGAGAGCAGCTCCAAAATGTCACAATCCCTTTATAATGACCAATTAGCACCAGAGACTCAGCAAGAATCAATTAAAATCAACTCAATTTACATGTTTTAGTGTAGATTTCAAAAGTCTGGCAAAAATAAGATTATATTTGGTGGGAAGGAAATTTTTAGCTATCTAGGCTGCCTTTGCTTAGATAGCAACCTTCTAGGCAAGACAGCTCTCCTTAAAAATAGCTGTCAACTGAGAAAAGAAAATGTATATGTATGAATCATTTCACTACAGGGTTGGATTCCCAGCAACTGATGCACCACTGTTCTGGCATCGGTGCCTTGAACGAGCAGCTGATACTAGCTTGGTGCCATTGAAGAATTTCACGGTTACCACAGAACCAATCTGCAGAAAAATTCATCTCTAAACTCCTAGAAGTATTTGTAATCCGTAACTGGCAAGGCATTTGCAAGGAGCTCTTTTAAACTATTAGAAACCAGAGAGGAAAAAGCTTTTCCAAGACCATTCACAAGTTACATGCAACAACCAAGCCTGCTGATGCAAGAGCTGTTGGGCAAGCACCCACTTTCTAACACTTCATTCCTCTTAGAGATTATTTAAATTACTTTTAAGATAACCTTTCTACTATTTCCATAATCATTTAGTTCTTTCTGGCACATCACACCCTGAAAGTACTCCAAATTATTTTAGACTGCATCACTGAAACACAACTAGTTCTTGGTAGAAAGGTAGTAGCCACTAGTGTTGCAAGGCAGCTGTGAAAAAGAACTGAATTCTGGTCAAGAAAATCAGAAAGAAAGAAAACTCCTCACCCTCATCCCCACCAAAAGACATGACACCTTCAGCTCAAAGAAAACTAACAACTCACTTTTAAGTCCCACCGTAATGTCCTATGCATAGAAAACAGTGTTTTATCTACTTTAAAATGACACAGGGACAGGCTACTTCTAAATTCTTAGGTTAAGCTACTGCTCAGTGGTTTTATTCCCACTGCACTTAATAGAGCTGAGCCTCAATACTGAATTAATGTTTCTTTCAACTTCTACAAGTTTTGACACAACGAGTCAGAGAAGCTGAAGCCTGAATCAAACTTCATCACTCAAACACTGCCTAGTGCCTGTAATGTTTCAATTAACATAAACCAATGGCCTGAAATCTACTGTCTCACATTGTTAACTCCTCCTGCATCACACATTTATCATCATTTAGGCCCGCGCGGGCATCTGAATTTACTGGAGAATACTGTTACGCCTTATGAGTATGCAGCAATGATCTCCATGTACCTAAGAGCTGGAATTAAACATGCTGCTATAAACACAGATTAGATAAAAAGACGTGATTTTTAACTTCTACACGTAACTGCATGTAGTTAATATGTTCCCATTTTAAGTTCTCCTCATGCTGGTCGCTTTACATACCACAATAACTTAACACCTAGTGCTAAAACACCAGTATAGAGTTTCAGTTAACACAGATAAGAGGATGCTGATTTGACTGCTTCTCTCCACTGGTCGTCCAGCAAAAACTTCCCCCCTTTTCTTCACAGCCACAGAGTCATAATCTTTATATTCTCATTAGTGGAAGGACACACGCGTGCCCCACACACAGAGTTACTCAGTTAGTTCTACTCCAACATATCTTACTGGAATGACTCTGAATGGCTGCAGAGAGCAGGCTTCCCAAAATGTTATCCTAGAAATGAAATTGGAAGGCAGAATAAAAGTTTTGTCTTGCCAACGTACTCAGGGGTTGAAGGATGAAAACCGAAAGGTGCTTTCCAGAAAGGAACATTACCGTACTTAGGCAGCATCTATGTTCTTACCTCATCCATGCCTACCAGTAATTGCCTCTCGGGCTTTCTTAGCAGCAAAAAAAAAAATCTCTCCCTTTTTGGCTAGCCTCAGATGAAAGATGCTGCATACACTTCACTATTCATGTTACATCGTGCACCTTTCCAGTTCATACACACTGTAATGCAGGTGGGAATTTTTGGTAAGAACAGTCAAAGAAAGTGAGTTTTCCATCATAAGAAGATGCCTCTGTTTAAGATCAATAAACTTTATAAAACCCACCAAGCACTATTTCTCGTATCGTATATAATTATTGACCAGATATCTGTTCTCTTGCACAACCATCATTTGCCATTCAGCAAAGGTTCTGAACTATGAAGCCCCACTAAAACCTTTCATCATTCTAGGTGTTGAGATCTCCTGACGAAACAGAAGTTACTTTTGCTTTTTTTCTTTTTTCCTGTTTCCTGTTTATTCTCTAGAGAGCTTAAACCTACACACGACGCTGTGCTTGCCTCTTCTAGCAAGCACCAAATCAGAACTACCTACCCACCTACATGATGGAAAACCTGGCACACCATTCAGAAATTCGGGATGCACAGATTCAAGGCAGGCAGGCGTCAAATAGGCACAGCTAGACTTCTAATAAACTTTGCTTTAAGGGGAAAAAAAAAAANAAAAAAAAAAGGACTTTATTAAATATAGGTCACTTGAGAACCACATTGCTGCTTCTCCTTCCTGCAAAAGTTGCTCGCACGCCGCTGCAAAGACATCGCTCCCCGTTAGGACGGGCAGCACACGGTAACCGGGCAGTCCTAAGACCACGTCCAGACGGGGCTGGAAGTCTTTACCCCGGAGCAGCCGGAGAGGACGTGCCGCACACTCCCTATTCCCCGGCACCCTGCCCGCCGCGGCGGCTCCCCAGCCCTGCGCGCGTTCGCCTCCCCTTGCCGAGCCCCGGAGCGGGGGGAATCTCCCCTCCGCGCCGCCGTTCCGGCTTCTCCCCCGGCCATGCAGCGCAGCAAGAAGGCAGTGGGGTTTACCCGGGGCCCAGGCCGCCCCCTGCTAACGGCGCTACCTGTCACCGCTGCCCTCTGTCACTCTCTCTGGCAGCAGCCTCAGCGTCCGCCTCCCACCTGCCCCCTCAGGTGCCCCGGCAGAGGGACGCGCTCAGCCCGGCCGCGGCTCTGGGAAGCCCGACTCCGGTGCAGCCCCTCGGCAGCCGCCGCCTCGTCCCTCGCACGGTCCCAGACCTTCACCTCGGGCCTCCCCGCACTTTCCCCGTCACTTTCCGCCGCGACGACCCCTCGCTCTCCCTTCCCCGTCCCCGCAACGCACTCACCTCCCCCCGGCCCCCGCCGCTCGCCCCAGCGCCGGGCTGGCCTCCTCCGGCACGGACGGGGCGCCTCGCCGCCTCCCCCTGCCTGTCTCCGGCAGCCTCTCCCCCTTACGCTGAGGCTGTGCCTGCCTCCAACTCATCCCCAGCCTCTCCTCCTCCTCCCTCTCCTCCCCCCCGCCCTGCCCGCTCCGCTGGCTGCCGCCTGTCTGCAGCGAGTCTGGCTCCGGCGGACGGGCGCGGGGGCCGCCGGCGGGGAAGGAGGAGGCGGAGCGGCGGCGCTTCCTCTCCTCCCCTCCGCGCTCCTCCCGCCCGGCCCTGCGGCCCACACTGACACCTGCCGGGCGGCGGCGGCGGGGCCGGCACCGGGACCCCACCGGCGGCGGGTGTTAGGAGATCTGCGAGGAGGAGCCGCCGCTGCTGTGGAAATGTGGCTGCGTTTGCCCTGGGCGGAGGCTGCGGCCGGCCGGCCCGCCCGGTCCCCACAGGGGCACCTCCGCCGTGCACACGGCCGAGAGGGAACGCGGCGCGGCCCCTGCCCTCCGCACCTGCGTTACGAACGGGACCGGCGTTGCGGGGGAAGGGAAAGGGGAAAAAGTACACTTCGAGACATTTTCTGACGTCTCACAAAAATGCTGTAAGACAGGAAAACCCAGCTCTGTCCACAGCCCAGCAGGCAGCAACCCTTGGCAGGCTCTGCCCTCCCCGAGTCCACCTGCAGACGGGGCCCAGATCACATTCGGGAGCAGAGTCCTGCGCAACGCCATCCAGCTTTCTCCTGACATCAGCCTCCCGCTCTGTGATTCACAGACTGGTGAGGGTTGAAGTGATGTCTGGAGATCATCTAGTCCAACCCCACTGCCAAAGCAGGTTGTCCAGGATTACAATGTCTGAGCAGAATGTCTCCAGAAAAGGAGAGCCTCTCTGGGTTCCAGTGCTCCATCATCCTCACAAGAAAGAAATTTCCCTTTATACCCTTCGGGATGTTGAGCTGTGGTATGGATCACCACATAAATCAATCACCTTAAACTCAGCTGTGCCCAGGCTGCTTAGGAAGGAGCATTTAATCACAGAGTCCAGTTGCTATATTTATGCACACCCTCTCTATATATATGTATGTATTATACATACCCACATATATGCACTCTGAAGACCATTCCCAGCTGTACCTGTGACCAGAAGAAGTAAAAGAAGAAACAGCAGAGAACAGACAACATGGTGAACTGTAAAGGTTGCTAACGTAAAGCATGCAAACTTTGCACTCAAATGTGCTTTCAAAGTGTAGTTGGTTTCCCTTCTTGCCACACCTCTCCCTAGCTGCAAGTTGGAAGGAAGATGCAAGCCTGCCTGAAGGAGCTGGGAGTCTGCCAACCCAGAATTAAGAGTGCCAGGCTTTGAAGACTGCAGCCTGCAGTTTGTGCCATGGGTCACCAGATGTGATGGGAAGTGGGGAACGAGTGGGGTCATTCCAAAACAGAGCAGGTGATTTTAGCAAATATATTTTGGGTTGAGCTACAAAAGGCCGAATGCACATCAAACAATACAGGACTTGGGAACAGGGTGCCCAGAGACATTGTGGATCGCTCTCCCTGGGAGTGTTCAAGGGCAGGTTGAATGAGGTTTGGAGGAACCTGGTCTAGTGGAGGATGTCCCCTGCCTAAGGCAGAGGGGTTGGAACTAGATAACATTTATTGTCCTTTCTAACCCAAAACATTTTATGATTTCATGAAAGAAGAGATTCCAGTAACTGGGATGATAGACTGGGGCTATTTGTCCTGAAATCAACAAAGCTTGTCAAAAGGTCACAGGGTTACCAACCACTATAATGAACTATTTATAATCCATACACTGGTATTTCTAATTTATTTATAATCTGACAGATTGGGATAACTTTGATTTCCAGTTTGTTTTCTAGTTAGCCATCAAGAGTCAAGTGCTCCATTTCCAAGAGCACCCCAGTAACAACCTGCAACCTGATGTGCTGGCAGCTGTCAGAGGACAACAATTCCTCAGATATGTCATGCTTTACCTTTTAAGCACCAAAATTACCATTACAAGTTCTTTTCAGTGTCTGGTTCCACTTAAACATGTCTGAAGAATAATGGTGTTTCTGGAGCTTAAAGAGAGACAGTCTAAGAGGAGTGTTAACATTTCTGCCCTGATGAAATTATAAACCATAGGAGATCTTGAAGCGGTGTTGAGATTTCAATCCAAAGAGAATCATAGTGCCAGGCTTTGAAGATTGCAACCTGCAGTTCGTGCCATGGGTCACCAGATGTGATGGGAAGTGGAGAACCAGTGGGGTAGTTTGGTTGTGTGAAGGAACTTATCTTTAAAACTAAACAAAGCAAAACAAGAACATGGAAATAAAGAAACAAAACCTAAATCATGTCTTCAGCAAAAGCAATACTCACAGGATCAGATACTGGGGGCTCATGTACACTTACTATGTACAGTTCTGGACCCCCAACACAAGAAGGACATGGAACTGTTGGAGCCAGTCCAGAGGAGGCCACAAAGATGCTCAGAGGGCTGCAGCAGCTCTCCTATGAGGACAGGCTATGAGAGTTGGGGCTCTGCAGCCTGGAGAAGAGAAGGCTTCCAGGAGACTTTGGAGTAGCATTCCAGTATCTGAAGGGGGCCTACAGGAGTGCTGGGGAGGGACTATTGACAAGGTCTTGCAATGACAGGATGAGGAGGAATGTGTTTCCATTGACAGAGGGGAGATTTAGACTAGATGTTAGGAAGTTCTTTGCAGTGAGGGTGGTGAGACACTGGCACAGGCTGCCCAGGGAGGTTGTGGCTGCTCCCTCCCTGGAGATGTTCAAGGCCAGGTTGGACGAGGCCTTGTGACCTGTCCTAGTGTGAGGTATCCCTGCCTATGGCAGGGGGGTTGGAACTCCATGATTTTTGAGGTCACTTCCAACCTTACCATTCTATGATTCTGTGATATTCAGGAGGTTGCACAGACACCCTGACTGTTTCCAGGTTCTTACAAACTGATTTATGATGTATATAAGCAGATCACAGGACCACGGAATGGCAGGCACTGGACCTCTAGAGAGAACTTCTACAAACATAGCAGTGATATAGTTAATGTTTAGACTGTTTCAGATAGACAGCATGGTGCTGCATTCCTGAGGGTGTAGTTTTAGAGTGGGGGCAGCCACCCATCCCTGCCATGTCCAGAACCCCAATACAAGAACCAAAAAAATCTTGTAGACAGGTTTTCTGCTAACTATAATAATTTGGCCAAGTCATGCTATTAGAAAGGGTAGGAGATCTACAACCCAGCAAAGCATGTGGTCTGAATGCCCCTATTCATACCTGGTAGGGCCCCTTCTCCAGGCTTGTGACATGTGCTGTGACTGCTGTCATCTCTTCCTTCCTAGTCTTGCAGTCTGTGAGATGTGCCGCACTGCTCGGGAGGAAGCCAGAGCAGAAAGCAAGTATTTGAACAATTAGACTGAAAGGAACAAATTTGAATCCAGGGACATAATGGCTGTTGGGTTTAGTTACTGGTGACTCATCTTGTTTCCCACCAGGAAGCCACAGATCAGTGTATTGCAAGTATTACTGATTCCTATTCTCTCTTACGCTGAGAGAACAAGGAGGAAGAAATTAAAACCACTCCGACCGCAGCAAGAGCACAGCCAAGTAACACATGGGCACAAGTAGTGAGCCAGACAAAGCATGCTGCGAGTGAAACACCACCTGAAACTCTTTAGATATTATTCTGCAGGGAGTTTTACCCAATAGGACACCCAGATTCAGCTCTCAGTTGCCCACCACAAGCAGATAAGCACTACTCTCAATCCTGACCTGCAAAAAAAAAAAACCACAACACTGCAACCTTCCTGGAACTCTGCAACACACAGGGACAGAAAAATCTTCAGTATGCTAACACTCAGTCAAGCCCCTGGGGTGGGATGGGGGTTGGATAATTTGGTTTTGGTGGTGGTGGTTTGGTGTTTTATCATGGCAGAATCACAGCCTGGTTTAGGCCACCTTAAAGATCATCTCATACCAACCCCCTGCTACAGGCAGGGGGTCCTTCCACTAGTCCACAGCAGCTTGGGGAGTGCTGATTTTCTCACAAGTGAAAATGGTGCTTTTTTTTTTTTTTTTTTTAAACTTTTCCCCCCTTTTTTCTTCCATTCCTTTGTTCCA
>VWZE01013311.1:495290-517071 GCA_013396675.1 Eubucco bourcierii
GCTCATGTTCAGCTGGCTGTTGATCAACACCCCAAAGGCAATGATGGTGTCATCTGCCTACACGCTGAGGGTGCACTCGATTCCACTGTCTATGTCATGGATGAAGACGGTAAACAGGTATCAGAGAAGGTACCCAGTACCCCACACATTACCATAATAAAGCAGGAAGGTGCNCCCAACTGCCCAATGGGTTTGGGTCGGGATTTAGTTCTGGTGATGCAGACACGGTCCTAGATTGCGTTGTGAGGTGACACCTTTGAACACAGAGAAGGAAGACATTCCAACAGAGAAAAAGGTGACAATTCTCTCTCACTGAAGACAGGAAGTTATACTCTTTCTTCTGGATCATTCCCACAAAGGTCATTCCTTTCAAGGGCTTCTACTCTCCTTCCTGAGGAAACTAACAAGAGTACATCAGGGAAGGAAATTTCTGAATTGGGTGATTTATGGAACTTAATGGCAAGCAAGCAAATCTCCTCAAAATTCACAAGACTAGTAACATACCAGAAACCATCACAAACTTGCCAGGATATTTTTGGCCATGTCAAAGGAAAATTCTAATATGTTTTGGTGACAGAGGGATAGAGGCCTCAGCCTGCAATGAGCTTTGGAGCAGGTACAAGGCCTTGACATGCACCTCAGTGCTCAAACAGATGTTCTAGAATATCCATGCAGATGTTCCACATTCCACAGAGTATTCCAGGACCCAGAATGTATTCCAACAGCATGTTACAGCACTGCACCATTGTGTCACTGCAGTGACTGTGCCAGCACAGGAAAGGACCACTCTCTATGCCTTGTTACATAGGTGGCAGGTATGAGAGAATCATAGAACCACTTCAATTGCAAAAGCCCTTTAAAGTTTTCAGGTCCAACCAGTATCTAACTCTGTCCAGTCTGGTGCTAACCCATATCCCTTAGCACCACGTCTCTTCATCTTCTAAACACCTCCAGGGGTGAGGTTTCAACCACATCACATCCTTGGGGAGCCTATTTCAATCTTTGATAACCCTTTCAGTGAAGAATTTTCTTCTAATATCCAACCGAAACCTCCCCTGGTGCAACTTGAGGCCTTTCCCTCTCATCCTATAGCTCATTACCTGAGAAAAGCAACCAGCCCCAACCTTGTTCCAACCTCCTTTCAGATGTAGAGAGCAAGAAGGTTTCCCCTCAGGCTCCTTGTTTCCAGACTAAACAATTCCAGTTCCCTCAGCTGCTCCTCACCAGACCTGTTCTCTAGACTCTTCACCGGCTTTGTTGTCCTTCTCTCTGGACAATCGCCAGCACCTCAATATCCTTCATATAGTGAGGGCCCCAAAACTAAACCCAGAACTCGAGGTGTGAGCTCACCAGTGTTTAGTACAGGAGGACAATGACCTGGGTCCTCCTGCTGGCCATGCTGTGCATGGTATAGGCCAGGATGCCCTTGGTCTTTTTGACACCCACTCGCTCATGTTCAGCTGGCTGTTGATCAACACCCCAGAGGCAATGATGGTGTCATCTGCCTACGTGCTGAGGGTGCACTCGATTCCACTGTATATGTCATGGATAAAGATAATAAACAGGTATCAGAGAAGGTACCAAGTACCCCACACATTACCATAATAAAGCAGGAAGGTGCCCTTTCTGTTAAGAGGGGCTGGATGGCTGCACAGAAATCCAAATGGAGTTCTGTATCAACACCTTATTATGCACAGTCAATAATGTACATAGCAATTAGATCAGCAAACAAGAAACAAATTCTTCTCGGCCCTCATAAAAGAACCTGACATCACTTCTCATAGGATCACAGAATTGTTTGGGTTGGAAAAGATCTCTAAGATCATCAAGTCCAACCATCAACCTAACACCACCATGGCCATTAACCCATGTCCCAATGTGCCATGTCCACAACTTTCTTGAACACCTCCCAGAGACGGTGACTCCACCACCTCCCTGGGCAGCCTGTGCCAATGCCACACCACTCTTTCAGGAAAGAAATCTGTCCTAGTATCTAACCTAAACCTCCTCTGGCACAATTGCAGGCCATTTGCTCTCATTCTGTCACCTAATACTATGGGAAAGAGACTGACCCAGTCATTGATTTGCTCAATGACTTCTTTGCCTCAGTCTTTAACAGCAAGGGCTCCAACCACAATGTCCAAGTTGCAGAGGGTGAAAGTGAGGACTGGGAGCAGGCAAATCTGCCTACTATAGTAGAAGATGATGTTTATGAGCTCCTAAGAAACCTGAATGTGCACAAGTCCATGGGGCCTGATGAGATCCACCCACGGGTCCTGAGGGAACTGGCAGATGAAGTTGCCAAACCACTGTCCATCATATTTGAAAAGTCATGGCAGACTGGTGAAGTTCCTGCTGACTGGAGAAGGGCAAACATAACACCCATCTTCAAGAAGGGTAAAAAGAATGACCCTGGAAACTACAGACCAGTCAGCCTCACCTCTGTGCCTGGCAAGATCATGGAGCAGATCCTGCTGAAAGTCCTGCTAAGGNAACACCTCCAGGGGTGAGGTTTCAACCACATCACATCCTTGGGGAGCCTATTTCAATCTTTGATAACCCTTTCAGTGAAGAATTTTCTTCTAATATCCAACCGAAACCTCCCCTGGTGCAACTTGAGGCCTTTCCCTCTCATCCTATAGCTCATTACCTGAGAAAAGCAACCAGCCCCAACCTTGTTCCAACCTCCTTTCAGATGTAGAGAGCAAGAAGGTTTCCCCTCAGGCTCCTTGTTTCCAGACTAAACAATTCCAGTTCCCTCAGCTGCTCCTCACCAGACCTGTTCTCTAGACTCTTCACCGGCTTTGTTGTCCTTCTCTCTGGACAATCGCCAGCACCTCAATATCCTTCATATAGTGAGGGCCCCAAAACTAAACCCAGAACTCGAGGTGTGAGCTCACCAGTGTTTAGTACAGGAGGACAATGACCTGGGTCCTCCTGCTGGCCATGCTGTGCATGGTATAGGCCAGGATGCCCTTGGTCTTTTTGACACCCACTCGCTCATGTTCAGCTGGCTGTTGATCAACACCCCAGAGGCAATGATGGTGTCATCTGCCTACGTGCTGAGGGTGCACTCGATTCCACTGTATATGTCATGGATAAAGATAATAAACAGGTATCAGAGAAGGTACCAAGTACCCCACACATTACCATAATAAAGCAGGAAGGTGCCCTTTCTGTTAAGAGGGGCTGGATGGCTGCACAGAAATCCAAATGGAGTTCTGTATCAACACCTTATTATGCACAGTCAATAATGTACATAGCAATTAGATCAGCAAACAAGAAACAAATTCTTCTCGGCCCTCATAAAAGAACCTGACATCACTTCTCATAGGATCACAGAATTGTTTGGGTTGGAAAAGATCTCTAAGATCATCAAGTCCAACCATCAACCTAACACCACCATGGCCAGTAACCCATGTCCCAATGTGCCATGTCCACAACTTTCTTGAACACCTCCCAGAGACGGTGACTCCACCACCTCCCTGGGCAGCCTGTGCCAATGCCACACCACTCTTTCAGGAAAGAAATCTGTCCTAGTATCTAACCTAAACCTCCTCTGGCACAATTGCAGGCCATTTGCTCTCATTCTGTCACCTAATACTATGGGAAAGAGACTGACCCAGTCATTGATTTGCTCAATGACTTCTTTGCCTCAGTCTTTAACAGCAAGGGCTCCAACCACAATGTCCAAGTTGCAGAGGGTGAAAGTGAGGACTGGGAGCAGGCAAATCTGCCTACTATAGTANCTGTCCCTGACCAGACCTATTCTCCAGACCACTCACCAGCTCTGCTGCCTTTCTCTGGCCACGCTCCAGCACCTTAATAGTTTTCTTGTAGTGAGGAGCCCACAACTGAACACAGGTAGCTCCTTGGACATCTTGTAAGACAGCATAGATTTAAAGAACAAAATGCTAACATGAAACAGAATTTTTCTTTTTGACAGCACTGATTTAAAATAGGAATAAATAAGACAGTTCTGAACCAACTCCCTGACTGATAAGTTCCCTCTCTGAAATACCAAACTCCTTAGTTTGCTGCCATGTTGACGATGCTGCCACACTCAAGTAGATATTTAGTAACTTCCATATGCTTACACATCCACTTATCAGCTTCACAAATTAGTCAGTAAATTTTGCAGATCTGGGGAAAAAAAAAAAAAAAAAAANNNNCACATAAAAAAAAAAAAAAAAAAAAAGGTCTCCAGCATGCAGATGAATAAAGATCATAAAATGCTATTTGCAAACTCTCTCTCTGCTCCAAGACACTTTGGACACTGCTTCATGTGAATGAATATACAGGATGTACTCTTTTACTAGCATTTCACAAACTATTTACTAATAGGTGTATTTCCTGCTTTGTAAAATAAAGTCTCTGCCATGGGAAAGGTACAAGACCCTTGCTCATAATAATATTTCCTAAATGCATTTTAACTTTCATTGCTCAGTCACAGATTGATTTGTGTTGGAAGACAAGCCTCAGTCCAGAGGAGGACCATGAAAATGATCAGGAGGCTGAAGACCTCTCCTACAAGGACAGGTTTGAGGGAGTTGGTGTTGCTCAGCCTGGGAGAAGAGAAAGCTCAGGGAAGACCTAATAGCAGCCCTCCAGTACCTGAAGGGGGCCTACAAGAAGGTTGCAGTGGGACTGTCACAAAGGCCTGTGGTGATAGGATGAGGGATAATGGTTTGAAATTAGAGAAGAGAAGATTTAGATTGGATGTTAGCAACAAGTTCTTTACCATGAGGGTGGTGGAACACTGGAACAGGGGCCTCATCCTTGGGGATGTATTCAAGGCCAGGGTTGGCAAGGCTCTGGGCAACCTGATTTAGTGGAAGACTAACTGCAGTGGAGTTGGACTACGTGACCTTTGGAGATCCCTTCCAACCCAGACCATTCTATGGTTCTATTTCCACGATACAGAGAGGGAATCTCAGTTGTGGAAGCAGCATGATTTGCCTTAAGAATGTGCTATGAGAACAGGCAGCATCGGGAACTGATCCAAGTTCTCCTGGATTATTCTACAGCATTCTGCCTACTGTGCCACAAAGCAACTACTCATGCTTGATAGTCTGCAATTTTTGATTTTTAAAGTACTACCAAGCCCCCATTTTTCTCAAAAAAAAAACCAACCCCAAAACGAACAAAAAAACCACACCACACTTTCTTACCTTCCAGTCCTTCTGTGCCATACTGTTGTGAGAGAAACAATTAGCTTGCAAAACATTTTTACATTAAATAACTGCCATGTATTGTTGGGCAAAATCTGAATCTTTTCACACCATGAATTCATAGAATATTTTGTTAGGGGTTGGAAAGGACATCCAGAGATCTTCCAGTCTAACCTCCTTGTCAAAACAGGATCACTTAGGGCATGTCACACAGGAACACATCCAGGTGGGTTTTGAAAGTCTCCAGTGAAGAAGACTCCACAACCTCTTTGGGCAGCCTGTTCCTGTGCTCCAGCACCCTCACAGCAAAGATGTTTCTCATGTTGAGGTGGAACCTCCTGTGTTCTAGCTTTTACCTGTTGTTCCTTGTGCTGTTACTGGGCACCACCAAAAAGAGCCTGGCACCTTCATTTTCACACCCACCCCTCAGATATTTAGATACATTAATAAGATCCCCTCAGTCTTCTCTTAGGTAAAAAGCCCTAGGTCTCTCAGTCTCTTCGTAGGAGAGATGTTCAAGTCCCCTGATCATCCTTGTGGCGCTCTGTTGGACTCTTTCCAGCAGATCCCTGTCTCTGTTGAATTGGGGAGCCCAAAACTGGACACAGTATGGACACAGCAGGTGTGACCTCACCAGCATCATCACCTTTTGCTTAACTGTAATGGGACAATCATTCCACATGAAATGAGGTAAACATGAGGAGCAGGAGGGGAAAACTTCTTTCCTGTGAGGGTGCTGGAGCACTGGACCAGGTTGCCTAGAAAAGTTTTTGAGTCTCCTCTGGAGAGATTCCAAACCTGCCTGGACATTGCAATCCTGGTCAATCTGCCCTGGGTGTCCCTGTTTTGGCAGGGGGGTTGTACCTCTACTCTGCAGAGGTTCCTTCCAACCTTACCAGTCTGTGATTCTGCAAATCCATAAGCCTTAGTATTACAACCTGGCAGTCTTTTCTGTTCACTAACACACCCATTCCTGCTCAGCTGCCCATACTCCCAGCTTTTAAAACCTTCCCAGTAGCTTGGCACATGCACAGGTGTTTAAAAGCTCCTTTATTCTTCATCTTCAGGGCTTCACAGAATAATTCTATCTTCCTATTCACACATTTCAAAAAAAAAAAAAATCCTTCTTTTTCACCATCAGGACCATCTGCACTGTGTCCCTGGTACAGTACAGAGTACCCAGTCAGTGCTTCAACTTTACAATATAATTGCCTTCATTTTAAGAACCCTACACTGCAATAAATTTCTTTTAACTCTGCCCTTCAGCTTTCCCTGAGGATAAAGCTGGAGAGATCTGATAAGTTCCCAGTGTCCACTTACTACAACTACTTCTTGCCTCTTTTGCATATTTTTTCCCCCTCCTGCTTTTGGATTTCTTTTAAATTAAAGCGTTTGCATTACTGCAGCACTGAAAAATCTGAAGGCTTTATTATAGCAGAAGAGAAAATAAAGCAAATAGGCTGGATGGATTACATTACCAGAATTACACATACTGTCATAGGAGTAGTAGCTGAGGAGTTTTTATGCTTAAGAGGCAACCCTGCATCGCCTTCAGGCATCCCAGTCTAACACAGCCCTCTGAATCTGATACATGTATGGTCCAGAACAAGAAGAACTGGACCCTGCTGCTCACCATGCACCTGCTTTGCTTCATCTGCTGTTGTGATCAGATGCTTTTTCTACACACCTGGGAAAAGGCTTCTACAGTGGCTTACTGTAAATAAGACTGTTACATTGCTCCCTTCAAGCTCACTCTGTCCAAAGGGATCTTCTGAACTGTCTCTTTGCTCTTTCCTCTTAAACGTATCCTAGTGACTTGTTTTACCCTCCCCACTGCTTTTGCAACTCACCACTGATATATTTTTAATACTGGAAATCTGCATAGCATAGAGTTGTTTATTGCCTGCCACCAAAGGCAGGTGTTTTGCTATCACTAACAGGTTCAGTCTCACCAACTCAGATGCACCACAAGCATTACTCCTGTTCTACAGGCAAGAAAACAACAGCAGAGAAAGAGGGCTGAGGGGAAGAATTCAGTCCTGCATTCAAACTCCAACTAGATCACAATCAACTTCATAAAAGGCAACAATGTGGCCAGCAAGAATAGAAAGGTGATTGTCTCCCTATAGTCAGCACCAGTGAGACTGCCCCTTGAATACATCATTCAGGTTTAGCCCCTCACTACAAGAAGAACACTAGAAGGTGCTAGAACAGTCCTAGAGAAGGGCAGCAAAGCTGGTGAAGGATCTAGAGCACAGGTCTTGTGAGGGGTGGCTGAGGAAACTGGGGTTGTTTAGCCCAGAGAAAAGGAGGCTGAGGGGAGACCTTCTTGTTGTCTACAACTACCTGAAAGGAGGTTGTAGTGAGGTAGGTGTTGACCTCTTCTCCCAGGTAACAAGCGATATGAGAAGGAGGAAATAGCCTCAAGTTGTACCAGGGGATGTTTAGTTAGAACATCAGAGAAAATTTCTTCCCCAGAAGGGTTGCCAAGGCCTGGAACAGGCTGGGCAGGGAAGCAGAGTCACCATCCATGGAGGGATTTAAAAGATGTGATGCTGAGGGATATGGTTTAGCAGTGGACTTGGTAGTGTTGGGTTAATGGTTGGACTCGATCATAGAAGTCTTTTCAGGTCAAAATGATTCTATGAGTCTCTGAAGCTGCAAGAATGCAAAATACATAGAAATGATCAATTTTTACATCTTTTCCCTTTAACACAGTGACTATTCCTTTGGCTGGCATTTTCAGCACTCTTCCCTGACAGCTGAAGCATTTTAAAAGAGACACTACTAGAAAAATATATTCAAAATTTGGGGAAAAAAAATGTTGCCACATCTCAAAATTTTAATTCCAATGATCTGTATCCTCAATCAGTAGTCAGGGCAGCAAGTTGAGGGAGGTTCTCTTCCTTCTTTACTATTCCTCAGTGAGGGCACATCTGGAATTTTGTGTCCAGCTCTGGGCTCCAGGATTCAAGAGACAGGGGACTGCTGGAAACAGTCCAGTGGAGGCTGTGAAGATGCTGAGGGAACTGGAGCATCTCTCTGAGCAGGAAAGACTGAGAAACCAGGGGCTGTTTAGCCCAGAGAAGACTGGGGGAGGATCTTCTCAATGCTGGCTAATATCCAAAGGGCAGGGAAAAAGGGGGTGAGATCAAACTTCTTGCAGTATTGTCCAGTGATAGGACAAGGGGCAGTAGGCACAATCTAGAACATGGTGAAGTTCCATCTGAACATGAAGGTAAACTTCTTTCCTGTGAGAGTAACAGAGCCCTGGACCAACCTGTCCAGAGAGGTTGTGGAATCTCCTTCTCTGGAGAGACTCCAAACAGACTTGGATATGATCCTGTGCAACCTTCTCTGCGTGGCCCTGCTTTAGCTGGGGGGTGTTGGACTAAATGATCTCCAGAGGTCCCTTCCAACCCCCACCATTCTGTGATTTTTGATACCGTCCTAACAGGTCATTCGCCTCTCTCTGGTGACTGCTGAAGTTCCCAAGATGTGCCCTGCCATGTTTGAAAGCAATGCCCTGATTCAGAAGTTTAAAGTAATGAAATGTAAGGAACAACAAATCTGTATTTTTCTCTCAAATGTAAGGGATCAGAAGATTCTCTCTTCAAGGACAGTCTTCTGCAGCTGATAAGAAACACAATGCATTATGCACTGTGTAATACAGGCCTTCATGGCAATAGTTGTCCTAGGCTACAAAACTATTTACACAACAGGTAATGATGCCATGTATAAAATTTGGGGTGTTTTTGAATGTTAAGTGAAAGGCTGGCTTCTAATCCTAACATTGAGAAGCTCCTGTTGCACACTAATGCATCTTGGGAAATTCTTCTGACACAAGGGACTTGAACATCTGTCCTGTGAAGCAAGGCTGAGAGACCTGGGGATGTTTAATCCTGAGAGGGGATCTTATTAATGTAAATGTCTGAGGGATGGCTGTCACGATGAAAGGGACAGGCTCTTTTCAGTGGTGCCCAGTAACAGGACAAGGAACAATGGGGATAATCTGCAACACAGAAAGTTCCATATGAAAATGAGGAGACACTTCTTTGGTGTGAAGGTGACAGAGCACTGGAACAGGCTGCCCAGAGAGGCTGTGGCGTCATCTTCTCTGCAGACTTTCAAAACCCCACCTGGACGCGTTCCTGTGTGGCCTGCCCTAGGTGATCCTGTTTTGGCAGGGGTGTTGGACTAGATAATTTCCAGAGGTCCCTTCCAATGCCTAACATTCTATGATTCCATGAATATCATCATTTGCAGAAATGAGAGCCAGCTTACATCGTGGCATCAGCCTCTATTTTTGTTCCTTTCCTATTATTCCATGTTATCATTTCCACAGTCGTTCCCCCTCCGTAGCATGTCTGAAGGACAAATCACATGGAATACATATGGAAAGACATTCCCTGTGGTAGAAAGCTTTGCCTCACTTGTGCAGGTTAACATCTTGCTCTTGTTCAGTATTCTATTCACTACACCACACTCTAACAGCAGGAATTCATAGCAACACTGCCACAAGTTCAGCAAGGATGTCAAACTTACTACAAGCCAGTTCATCTGCAGCTCTTGTCTGTAAAATGCATACCTTGCCCCACCAAGGTCTCAAAAAGGAGTTGGTGGTTATGCAAGGCAATAAACAACTTTGAATGAGCTGATGTTGACCTGAGAATAAGAATTTGCATGCAGGCAGTTAATGCAAAACAGCTGACTTGGGGTAATTTACTTCGAATAAAGAGCTGGGAGACCAAGCAGGTTATTCCTGTGTACATATCCACACACACACACTCTCAATATATGTGCACTTACATTATGTCAGCCAGTCTGGCAGCTTCTTGATGAAATACAGCCACACCTATCTCTTATGCCAATCTAAATCACATTGTTTCCAGAAAATTTCACTTCTTCAAGCTACGTCTTTCTGGTAGGATGACAAATGTGTGAAACAATCTCTTTCTTCCTCAAAGTGGGGAGTTTTCACCACTGTGCATACACAGCCTAACAAACACCTGCTTAGGGCTTGCTTGTAGCCATGCCATTGACAGGTTTTAGCACTAACTACCCCAAACTGGACTGCTTCCAAACTAGACAACTCAGACAATAAAGGTCATTCCTGGTCACTGATTAACAGATTCATAGAATGGTTTGAGTTGGAGAGGACCTTGAAGATCACCTAGTTCCAAGCCCCCTGCCACTGGCAGGACCACCCTCCAATAGGGTGGCTCAAGGCCCCATCCAACCTGGCCTTGAACACCTCCAGGGAGAGGGCATGCACAACCTTCCCAGACAACCTGTTCTAGTGTCTCAGTCTCACCACCCTTACTGTAAAGAATTTCTTTCTAATATGTAGTCTAGATATTAGAACTATCCCTGCTCACAGGTTCTTAGGATTTACTTTTGTTTGATCTTTGGGGTTTTTTGTTTGCTTGTTTGTTTTTACAGTGCTATTTCTTTTCTGCTGTACTCTCTTTGTTATTCTGGAAGCATGAGAGATGGTCAGCCTCAAAACATGAACACCACCACATGCAGTGAGGCCACCCAGAGACCTCAGAGTCAGGGAAACAAACACAATGTTATCTCCAAGCCCTTCCTCCCTCCACATATCTGCCCTTCTGCTGGGGGCAAGGCAGCAGAGCAAAGAAGATATTGTTCTGTTCAACCCCACTCCTGGCACCGCAGCCCAACAGCAGCATGGAAATCTTGGCAGGGAAGCCCAGCACTTGGAATGTTTGAGCAGTTGCATGGGGCAGCCAGCCAGAGGTTGCACAGCTGCTGCTGGAAGAGGCTCTGAGTGACCCTCTCACCTACCAGGGTATCTCTGCTTCCACAAGCTGCTCTCTGATACAGGCAAAGGTTGTGGCAATATGAAGGAGACTTCCCCAGCCTCCAGAAGTCCTCCTATTAACTGACACAAACTCTACTGGGTAGTTAATGCCAACAATCCAGGCACAAGCTAGGTGATGAGGTTTAACGAAGCCTCTGAGAACACTGGAATCACTTCTGCCCCCAGAAATAAAACCAGAACCACTTTGCAGTAGAGCTGTGATTTGCCTGTTCTTAAAGAGAATTACATGAGCATAGGAGTTTATTTGTCAGTGGGCAGTCTCAGCTTCGTACCAGACATATGATTTTCTATGAAATCCAGATGTCATTTAGAACAGTGTCAAAAGTCACAACTAAAATTAGCATTCACCAAGTGATTTTTTTCAAAGGGAAAATATGTTCTGCAGCTTCAAGAAAGAATTGTAAAAATATCTCAGACTCGTGTATTTCTCTGAGCAATTTCTTTGGGCTTTCTCTCACACAAACATACAGGTCTAATGAATCCAGAGTAAAAATGTTTTCCATGCTTCCACTTGGATATGGCTCATAACTCATGATCAGTCTGAGTCTCTGTAGTTCCCACAGAGAAAGGAGAAATCCACTAGCACAGTTTGATTTACATGCACAACATAGAACCACAGACTTGTTGTAGGACAATTTTATCTTAGGACTCAATTTAAGGTTGAGACCAAGCATTACCTAACTCTACCAAGTCTAGGGCTAAACCATGTCCCTCAGCACACCTCTGTCTTTTAAATACCTTCAGGGATGAGGATTCAGTCACCTTCCTGGGTAGCCTCTTCCAGCGGTTGAGAACCCTTTCAGTGAAGAAGGTTCTTCTAATATCCAATGCAAACCTCCCCTGGTGCAACTTGAGGCCATTTCCTCTTGTTCTGTCATTTGTTACTGAGGAGAAGGTATCTACCTACATGAAAAGTCTTGATGTGTTGGAAAAGAATGAGATGGGCTTTGCAAATGTAGTTCCTTTCAACAGTCTCAGGTTTCCTTAGGCACTATGAGAACTGCCTGCATGCCACTCCACGTGGCAAAAAAACCTGCTTGATTTATTCTGAGACAGCCACTCCAAACCTCTACCTACCACCCTGCAGAGCGAGTTCACCTTCAAGCCATGCTGTGCCTACCCAAATTGTAGCAGTCACCCACTTCCACTGAACAAAATGGTGCTTTATTTGCAAAGATTGAAATAAAGCTCCCTTTGTTCATGAAAGATCCCCATTCTTTTCAGCAAAAGGCATGATCTCATCATTCTGATATAATTGTCCCATTAATTGCATGAAAGAAACTTTGCATCCCCACAGTTGAGACAGATGAGTGGAAGGTGAATCTGGGAGCCTAGATGTTTACAATTTACCTCATCAACAGGAAGAAGAATGTGTGTCACTTAGCTGTTCCCTAAGAATGAGAGAGCAAGCAAAAGCAGCACGGGGCTAGGCTGACATCGAGCTGCCATTCAAAGAGTAGCCAGACCCAACAATGTCTCAGCCTCATAATAAGCCTTTTACGATCAGTTGGCCGCCGGTTGCCTTGCAAAATTCGATCTCAAAGGGATTAAAGATGTCTTTTAGCCAGGAACATTCAGCTGCACCTTCAGGAGCACCCGTTCATTTTAATGGGCACCCTTGATATTTTCTGCTTCGTGCTCTTCTCGACGTTTTGCAGAGCCTGTGTGGAGCTTTTTGTTCGGTGGCGGAGTTTTGATCAGAACTGCTTAGATTTGTAAGTCACAGCAAGGGAAATTTCAGGAGAACAGGATTATTATAGGTTATGTTCCTTTCTCTTTTTTTAGGAGAAAACATTGTGCTCATACAATATAGAGGAAAACATTGTGGTGATGCAACAGATTTCCCTGTTGTAATAGATGCTGCCATGCTCAATACAGTTTTTAAGCTAGCGACTTTCTTCCATGTCACTCTTCCTTCCAGCCTGCTGAACAAAGTGAATAAGAGATGATCAAGTAGAACAGCTGCATGAAAAGAAAACCCCTGTCCTTCAGATGCATCCCAGGCAGGAGATTGTTTCAGCAACTTAAGGTTTATTCTTAAACTGACAGGAGTACTTGAGTCATTTCTGAAACAAACATCAGCAGGGTGAGCTACAAGACAGAGCTTGTGACCCTCCAGCGCTT
Organism: Eubucco bourcierii; assembly: GCA_013396675.1. Taxonomy (NCBI): domain Eukaryota; kingdom Metazoa; phylum Chordata; class Aves; order Piciformes; family Ramphastidae; genus Eubucco; species Eubucco bourcierii. The sequence continues at coordinate 508,431 of VWZE01013311.1, forward strand.
TGAGTTTCACTTTATCAAGACTGACAATCCACAGCAGCTTGATGCTGAAGTAGCAGCCCTGATCTGGATGCAAGGACGCTGAATTAAACAGGAGCATGTTCTGGAAGTCCCACTAAGAAGCCTGAAAGGTTTGTGATGATCATTGCTCTCAGTGAATAGAGGCAGAGCTTTGGGAATGGGGAGTTACAAGATTAGGCCCATGCCCTAATCACTAGGCAGTCAGAAAGCAAGACCAAGTAAAACACTATCTCCACCACAGGTCCTTCTACTTTTCTCACTTGGATGTAGTGGTACACATCAGTACTGTATTTGCCAGAACAGGTGAACGGACTTTTCACTCTCCTCCAGTTCACTTTTTAGCTCCTAGGATTGCAGTCCTACCTTTGTGCTTCAACCACTTCCAGTTGTACTTCATCTCAAAGATTGGGTTTGCCTTTGTTTCACAGGGTGTCAGACACACCTGACTTCACAGGCATGGCTGTTAATTAGCTTTTCCCAGCATGACTTCTTGCACTTTGGAACTGGATAAAAATTTATCTTCAAACAGGAAGATCCATTTCAGGAAGCACATACTGGTGTGACTAGCTGGATCTTAGGCCTACCACACTAACACAGATAAGGGACATCATCCCATCTCTGGATAATCAAATACAGCAAATTCTTGCTAAGAACAACCAAAATTTGCCTCTTTGAAGTCTGGAGAATCTCTCTTAACAATACAGACAGAGAGTTAGGGTTGTTCAGCCTGGAGAACAGAAGGCTCAGGGGAGTTGGTGGTGAATGTCTCTCTGGAGATATTCAAACCCTGCCTGGATGTGTTCCTGTGTGATCTGGTACAGGAGATCCTGCTCTGCCAGGGGGGTTAGCCTGGATGAGTTTCTGAGGTCAATTCCAGCCCCTGACATTCTGTGATATCAATTACTCTGCATTACCTACAGAGTTGTTGGAAATTGCTGCTCATAAAAAGTTCATCTCACAGGCTGCTTCCCCCTCTCTTTTAGAAGGAGGACACCATCTTTTTCACAGCCCTGGCCAAATGATAAGAGGCTTTTTTTCCTTGGATACTTATTCTGATGTGTCAAAGTGACTAAAAGTCTATTTTGTCTAGGTAAGAAAAGGACCAACCCCTGACCAGCAAATATTGGTGGTGCAGAGCTGCACTTCTTAATGCCTGAACACTGACACAAGGGTCTTCTGCATGAGGAGAATCTGACTGAGCAAGCAACGTGGGCTTTACCAATTGCAAGTGCAATCTATGAAGCCCAACTGTTCCCCAAGGCATTGTCATGCAGCTCCCACATTACCAAATTAACAAAAAAAAAAAAAAAAAAAAAGCCACCTTGGCACAACCTTCATCTTGTCACTTCAGCATGTACAAACTAGGTTACTGAGGAAGCAGGTTCTCAAAAAGTGCAGTGCACTTCAGGACATTGTGGTCTGTTAAAGTCTCTCCTGCAGCTGTTCCTTTTGCTGCATCTGGATTTCAACCCAATCTCATGAAGCTCAGACAAGATGGCAGTTGTGGGTGGTCTGCAGTCAAGATGACAAAGGAATCTGCATACTTGGCACCTCTGTTCCAAGCTGGCCTGTTTTCTACTCCAGCACCTGACCCAGAGAAAGGAAAGCTTTGGGGAGACCTTATAGCTACATTTCAATATCTGAAGGGGACTTACAGGAAGACTGGGAAAGGACTGTTTAGAAGCCTTGTGGTGATCAGATGAGGGGCAATGACTTGAAACTCAAGCAGGGCAGATTTAGGTTGGACATGAGGAGGAAGTTCTTTACAGTAAGAGTGGTGAAATACAGGAACAGACTGCCCAGGAATGTGGGTAAGACCCCATCTCTGAAGACACTTAAGATCAGGTTTGATGTGGCCCTAGACAGCCTGATCTCTTCTGTCCCTGCTGACTGCATGGGGGTTGGACAAGATGACCTTTGGGGGTCCCTTCCAACCCAATGCAATCTATGAAGCTGTGAATCTGTAAATACTGACACCCTGCTACAAGTCACACGCCTACAGGAGGGAGCAGATCGGCAGCATGGGTAGCTCCTGCCTGTGGAAATGCCAGATGCAGCTTTCCAGGGTGAGGGTTGTCTTGAAGCCCCTCACCCCTGCAGCAGCTATGCTTGCTTCCAAACAAGTTTCAGAATAACTAATGTGTCTTAAAAAGCTCCTCCAGCTCAGAGAAGGTTACAACCTCCAGCCGCCTGTCATCACCCTTCTGCTAGAGATTATCTGCTGGAGGGGCTCTTATTACAAATGTTCCACAATCTGTTGCCTTCAAAGTCAACTAAGTTAACTTACAGGGAAAAAAAAAATTCTTTCTAACCTAACTCATTTTAACAGACAAGTTAGAAAATGACAAGGCACACAATAGTGAAAAGATGGTGACAAGCAGCCTGAGGGGTAGTTACCTCTCCCACAAGTGTAGCAAGATGCCAACAGTAACTTCTGTCCATGACTTGCTAAACTACAATTTTATCTGTCAATTTCTAGATATTGCCAGAATCAAGAGAAATTATATTAGTATATTACTCACCTGTGTTTCTAAAGCTATGAGATGACAGAAAGCAGCACCCTGTGGAAAAGGACTTGGGAGGTGGGTGACAGGATGGAGATGAGCCAACAGTGTGAGCTTGCAGCTCAGAAGGCCAATGGCATCCTGGAATACATCAAAAGCAGTGTGGCCAGCAAATAGAGGGAGGTGATTCTGCCACTTCACTCTGCTCTGGTGAGACCTCACTGGGACTGCTGCATCCAGCTCTGGAACCCGTAACACAGGAAGGACACTGAGCTGATTGAGTGGGTCCAGAGAAAGGCCACAAAAATGATCAGGGGGTCAGAGCACCTCTGCTATGAGGACAGGCTGAGGGAGCTGGGGGTGTTCAGCCTGCAGAAGAGGAGGCCCCAGGAAAGCCTAATAGGTTCCCTTCAAGTACTGGCAGGCTGCTACAAGGAGGCTGCAGAGGGATTCTTCACAAAGACCTGCAGTGATAAGATGAGGAGAAATGGTTTGATATGAGGGAAGAGCAGATTTAGGTTGGATGTTAGGAACAAGTTCTTTACCATGAGGGCAGCAGAACACTGGAACAGGTTGCCTGGGGAGGTAGCTGAGGCCCCGTGCCTGGATCTATTCAATGTCAGACTTGACATGGCTCTGGGCAACCTGATCTAGGGCAGGATGTCCCTGCTGACTGCAGGGGGTTTGGACTGGATGGCCTTTGGGGTCTCTTCCAAACCAAACCATCTATGATTCTAAGATCTCCTTACTCCACAAACACTTTCTACATTCTATGATTCTAAGATCTCCTTACTCCACAAACACTTTCTACATTCTATGATTCTAAGATCTCCTTACTCCACAAACACTTTCTACACAGTTGAGTGTCAAAGTACCTGTTGTTTTTTTCCCAAGAGCTTTGTTCAGAAGACCTTGTAACTTCCTCGCCTTAAAGAAGCTAAACATTTACTTGTTTGTCTCATTCTCTACTGCACCAAAATTTAAAAAAAAAAACAAAAACAAAAACAAAAAACACCAACAAAAAACCCACCCCTCTTTTAAATGATTTTTCATGTTCCAAAAGCAGTTTTCATTTCAGTATGTGAATTTCTATTTCATCTTACACTCACAAATGTGCTTTTGCAAGTGCACAAAACAATTCACCTTTCTATAAAAGAGTGGCTTAGAAATGCTACACCATATAAGAAGGTCTGTGATAACCTCCTTAGTGATGTGGTGCAGAAACATCTCACTTGGATCCTTCCAAAGAGGGCAACTGCTATACTGTGGCAGCAGGGTTGATGCCATTTCTGGTGATGCTGGTGATTACTCTTAAGTAATTCTGTGTTACAGCAGTTCATGAAACAGCTCTCCTAGGGGTGGGGTGAATTTTTGTTTCTTTGTTTTTCTTTCTTTGTTTCAATTTGGTGTTGGTTTTTTTTTTTAATTCAAAACCAATCTTTTGTGTTTTCAGCAGCACCTGGAGTAATGTGCACACTTCTGGAGCCCCCAACACAAGGAGGACATGGAACTGTTGGAGCGAGTCCAGAAGAGGCCACAAAGATGCTCGAGAAAAAGGACCTGGGGGTCTGGGTTGATGAAAAGCTCAACATGAGCCTGCAGTGTGCACATGCAGCCCAGACAGCAACCGAGTCCTGGGCTGCATCAAGAGCAGCGTGGCCAGCAGGGCAAGGGAGGGAATTCTGCCCCTTTACTCTGCTCTCCTCAGACCCCACCTGGAGTACTGTGTGCAGTTCTGGAGCCCCCAGCACAGGAAGTGTTTGAGCCAGTCCAGAGGAGGCCACCAAGATGCTGAGAGGGCTGCAGCAGCTCTGCTGTGAGGACAGGCTGAGAGAGTTGGGGCTTTGCAGCCTGGAGAAGAGAAGGCTTCCAGGAGACCTTGGAGTAGCATTCCAGTATCTGAAGGGGGCCTNCTGTACTAGCGGGAGGTGTCCCTGCCTATGGCAGGGGGTTGGAACTAGATGATCCTTGAGGTCCCTTCCAACCCTACCATTCTATGATTCTAACAGACTGGTTCCTATAAGCCTCTCAGAGATGACTGGAGCTAATGACAGTAGCTCCTCTGAGGTCTCCAAGGGGGACCACACAAAGGAGAGATGTGCAGAGAATCTGTAATGACTATGCAGGAAATACATAGTGTATGGAAGAGGCTTTTAAGTGTCTTCCTAGCACACAGCAGCTACCTAAAACCTACAGAAAGAAGCCAGGGAAGGCTATGCAGCAAGAGAGTCATAGTGGAAGTTCAGCACTTGCCTGCATTAACTGGTTGATGCAGCAAAATGGCAAGGGCAAACACCAACTGTTGTTCTAGGTATGCAACAGCTTTGAAAATTCTCTTATATCATCAAATACATTTGATTCCAGAGAAAAAGCAACCTCTAAAATTACTATTTAGTTACACAACCAATTGCTTGCCTGTGGCCAGTATTCTTTCCAGAGCCAGCTTTAAAGCTCATGGTTGTGTTTTCACAATAAGACCAGCTCAAAATCTTAATCACAGGATCTTGTGCTCACATCCTGTTCATAAACATCTTGCCACAAGGACAATACAGCTTAGATGTGTTGTAGGAGCATTTCTTCAGTCTTCTTTTTTTCTTTTTTTTTAAAATTTATTTAATTCTTGTCATATTTTTTTCAATTTTCAGCTGTTGTCAACAACTAAGTGCATCAAAATTTCCCTTTCTTCTTTTTGACTCACAAGAGAGAAAGCTGAGAGCCTGGTGGATGTGTGAAGTTTAAAACTTCAAAACTAAAACCATTAAAACTTAATGCTGTTAGCCCATGTCCTCCATGGTTTTTCAAAGCAAATATGGTACATTTAGAATACTTTTTTTTGACTTGTCACTACAATCAGTTATTTAAAAAAAAAAAAAAGCGGGGGGGGAGGGGAGGATTTAATTATATTGTAGAAGTATACTCAGCTACCAATAGAATGAGTTCGGTTGAGCTGGAAGAGATCTTTAAAAAACCATCTAGTGACAAACTCTCTGCCACGGGCAGGGACAACTACTACTAAAACAGGTTGCTCAAGGCCCCTTCCAACCTAGCTTTGAACATTTCCCAGGCTTGGAACCTCCACTACTCCTCTGGGCAACTCCTCCCCACCCTTGTGGGGAAGAATTTCTTTCTAATGCCTAATCTAAATCCAGCTTCTTTCACTTTGAAGCCATTACCCCATGCCTTTTTACAAAGTCTCTCTCCAGTTGCTCTGTAGCCCCTTTTGAATAGTGGAAGTCTGCTGTAAGTTGTCCCCAGAGCCTTAATAACACCACCATATATGCATTTATATAATCTACACCTGTAAAATTTCCATACCTGAGACTGCACCATACCATGGAAAGAGCCCCTCTGTTCCTAAGGCAAAAATCCTGTTTACTCCATAGAAGAAACCATGAAGTATGCAAGGGAAGCTTTCAAAAGGCAAGGTTTGGTGACACAATCCTACAGGTCTCATCTCTTTAAATCATTAGAAAACAAAAACTTGAACACTTCACTACAATTTCAGTTTGTCAGGTCATCACCACTTTCCATTAAATGCCTCTTCCCTTCAGCAAAACAATTCAGAAAAGGAAAATGCTTTTTGTTCAAGAGAGGCTTAGACTAGGACAACAAGGTCCAAAACAGTCTTGAATTTTGGAAAGGCTACTTCACACTGTTTCCTTTATTTACAGCTGTGAGGAGCTGCAGTAATATCCAAGCGAGGAGGATATTCTAACACATCACCTTTGCACCCAGCATTTCCCAGTGAGAAAACAAACCAAAGAAATACTCCAGTAGCAAATACTGCAAAGAAAATTTCAAAATAAGAAATGCAACTCAACATTAAAGCTTCCAAAGCCTACAAGACATATCCTCAGAGAACTGACACACCCTGATTTTCAGACTCACAGAATTGTTTGGGTTGGAAAAGTTCTCTAAGATGACACAGTTCCAACCATCACCCTAACACCGTCGTGGTCATTAAACTACCTGAAAGAGAGAAACATTTTCCTGCTTTCTGAATCTTACATAAGGCAGTGGGTTAAATCAGGAGCCTTCATTACTTTGGCACTCCCTCTCTCTCAGTGGAGGCCCTGATCTCCCAACGGTGATAGCATCCACAGGAACAAACAGAAGGTCTGAGCTGATTTTCACACAATTGCTGAAAACCTGTAAGATGAAGGTGAAGAACATCTGAACAGATTATTGGAAAAGTGGAAAAAAAAAAAAATCTGCAAAGAGGACACAAGCTCTTTCTTTCTGAATGCAGAAACCCCACTTGCCTGGCTATCATCCTTCACTATGAGCAAACTTTCAAAGCCTGTTTCTCTCTGGTACTCGTGAGTCATTTTCGATCATCGCGTCTTTGGCGGCTTGAAGCATTTTGAAAGTGGAAAGCAAACAAAATTGCTTTTAATGCACTCATAAGAGGGTACTTCAGGTTTTTTAAAAGCCATTTTTTCTCTATCTTTCAGCTGCTAGGAGGCTTTAAATGGGACCCCTGTAGGGTTTTGTCTGTAAACCATACGAGAGCATAAAAGCTTGGAAAACTTGCAGAGATTCTGAAGCAGGTTCACACAGCTTCATTGAAACTGTGTGTGGTTTTGAAGCTCACCAGGGCTCTGCTCACCAGGAACCATTTAAAAATTGCCAACTTAGGAAAAACAACCAAAAAAAAAAACCCAACCCAACAACAAAAAAATATTTAAAACTCATAAAAAAATGTGAAGTCTTATTTTGTAGGCTTCCAGACTGGAAGGAAATACAATACTCTTCTGTAAATAGGGAGGAGCAAGGTTCATCCTCTGAAGGTGTTTGGGTATTGTCTCTCTGAAAACACATGGAGCAGCCTGAAGGGTGGATCAGAGCAACCTTGAGTAAACACAGTCTGAATTAACCTGCAGCAAAGTGATTCACATGTACCCAAAGAATCACAACTGATCAACCCACTGCACCAATAGAGAGTGGCTCAACCATCCCAAAGGCACTTGCAGGACTGTTACAGTAGAAGTGTGTCAACTCTTTCCCTGCCTTTGGAAGGGACTCCTCTCAACCTATTTCAGCAAGAAAAGGAAGCTTGGAAACTCACTGCTGCCATGAATAAATACCATGAGAAATGGGAAACTCATTCCTACAAAGAGTCAGCCAAGGCAGAGTTTCTGACTAATGCATTATCTTGCCGTCGACAATTTTACATGGTGAGGTTTAGCAGAACTTGGTGCTGTGGAAGAAAATGGCTGAACACCCATTGGGATATTAAGGGAGGCCTGAAAAGTTTATCTTTGTGGGGTCTAATATGGCACACAGTTACCAGCAACACCTGTGAGAGTTCTGTGAGGATAGATTGCCAGACTTCCACTTCAGCCCACACTGAAATTCTAGTAAGACGCTAAGTTAACGGAAAGGAAGGGAATTCTGTTTTCCATGTTTTCTGATGGCAAGCATACAATGGAGGGACCACGCTTGATCTTATTTAAACTTCTTGTGGGACTGATTTTGCCACTAGTGGTTGCATTTAGCTTCCATACTCAGCAGTTACAAAGCTTATGGATAGTGAAGAACACTCAGCAGCACTGCTGATTTCAAACTGACCATTCACTATGTCAGCAGCTCTGCAGTACCAAGGAATGGATGTAGCTGTTCACTGGGATCATAAAGAACACAGGGTTGGCCATGAAAATTTCTTTTTCCATAATCCAAACCAGCCACAGAATTAATTCCTAACTGAGTAAGCTCTATGTAACATCTCTTCTGTTCATATACAACACTCCTAAAGCTGTTGCTTTTTTCCCTAGCATCCTGTTTGGCTAGAAAGCCACTGGCCCAAATGAAGTGACCAAAAGCTCTAATACCTGAGCAGCAGAGAGCAGAGGTCAGCTTCCTAAGCCCTTGCTGATGTTTTAAAGAGCTCCTAGACTGAAAGAAAAAGCTTCAAACTATGAGGAGGAGATCAAAACGTTTATCCCAGCCTGTCTGGACTGGAGGGAACAGGGAACTTGACTTCAAATCTACTGGCAGAAAGCAGGACACAATGTCCAGGTGCTTAAAAGATGTCATTGCCAAACATAACGCTGTTGCAGTCTGGCAACCTTGTGTGTACACTCCGAGCAAGCTTTAGTGCTGGGGAAGGAGGAGGAAAA
>VWZE01013312.1:12374-24397 GCA_013396675.1 Eubucco bourcierii
CACTGACCCCTGAGGGACACCACTTGTCACTGGTCTCCAGGTGGACATTGTGCCGTTGATCGCCACTCTCTGGGTTCGACCATCCAGCCAATTCCTTATCCAGCAGTGCTCCACCCATCCAGTCCATGTTTTTCCAGTTTGGTGACCAGGATGTCATGTGGGACAGACTCAAATGCCTTACTCAGGTCCAGGTAGATGACATCAGCTGCCCTTCCCTTGTCCACTGTCGCTGTGACTTCATCATAAAAAGCCACTAAATTTGTCAGGCAAGATCTGCCCTTGGTGCAGCCATTGCTGGTTCCCACCAATCACCTCTGGTTTGTTTTCCATTTGCCTTAGCAGGACTTTCAGCAGGATCTGCTCCATGATCTTGTCAGGCACAGAGGTGAGGCTGACTGCTCTGTAGTTTCCAGGGTCATTCTTTTTACCCTTCTTGAAGATGGGTACTAAGGTACCCATGGACTAAGATGAACGAGGAAGCGGTGGAGTTGCCTGAGGAGAAGAGAGACATTCTGCCTATCTTTCAGGGAAGAGCAGAGAGGGCTGAAGGGGGAAGGGAGTGCAGCTTTGCAGAATGCTAATGAGGTGGAGGTTGTGCTGCTCCATGTAGAGCTGAATGTGCTGAAGGGACCCTCCGGGGATGATTACTCAAAATGACTTTCAGAAAACGCCCCTGGGACACTCCCAGCTCTGCATGGAGTACCTGGTGCAATACATCACCACACAGCAAGATTGGCACGGGGATGATGAATGTCAACAGTGCAGAAATTCTCTTTCAGGGGAGAAAGGTGATTAACTTTGGTGACAAGGACTGGGGATGAATGCATCTGGGCATGTTTTGTGCAGGGCTGAGTTCACAGAATCATAGAATCAAAGAATCATAGCATCAGAGAATCGGAGAATCAGTCATAGAATCAAAGAATCATAGAATCAAAGAATCATAGCATCAAAGAATCATAGAATCAAAGAATCATAGCATCAAAGAATCATAGCATCAAATAATAATAGCATCATAGAATCAGAGAATCATAGTATCATAGCATCAAAGAATCATAGCATCATAGAATCAAAGAATTATAAGAGTCATAGAATCACAGAATTATAGAATCATAGCACAGAATCATAGAATCAAAGAATAATGGAATCAAAGAATCATAGCATCATAGAATCACAGAATCATAGAATCAAAGAATAATGGAATCAAAGAATCACAGAATCATAGAATCAAAGAATCACAGAATCATAGAATCACAGAATCATAGAATCAAAGAATAATGGAATCAAAGAATCACAGAATCATAGAATCAAAGAATCACAGAATCATAGAATCACAGAATCATAGAATCAAATAATAATGGAATCAAAGAATCACAGAATCATAGAATCACAGAATCAAAGAATCACAGAATCATAGAATCAAAGAATCACAGAATCACAGAATCAAAGAATCACAGAATCATAGAATCAAAGAATCACAGAATCATAGAATCAAAGAATCACAGAATCATAGAATCATAGAATAGTCCAGGTTGGAAGAGACCTCCAAAGCTCATCTACTCAAACACCCCCCCTCTCCCCTGCAATCAGCAGGGGCATCCTCAACTAGATCAGGTTGCCTAGAGCCCTGTACAGCCTCACAAGTGATGGGCCTCAACCACCTCCCTGGGCAATCTGGTCTTGTGCTCCACCACCCTCATAGTAAAGAACTTGTCTCAAACGTCCAATCTAAATATACTCTTATCTAGTTTGAAACCATTGCCCCTCCTGTCCCTGCAGGCCTTTGCAAACAATCTCTCTCCATCCTTCTTGCAGCCCCCTTCAGGTCCTGGCAGGCTTCTATTAGATCTCCCCAAAGCCTTCTCTTCTCCAAGCTGAACACTCCCAGCTCCCTCAGTCTGTCCTTGTAGCAGAGGTGGTCCAACCCAGTGATCATTTTCATGGCCCTCCTCTGGACCTGCTCCATCAGCAGGTCCAGAAGTGAGATGAGATGAGATGAGATGAGATGAGATGAGATGAGATGAGATGAGATGAGATGAGATGTGTGCAACACTCATAGGTGTGTTTCTCCACCTAGAGTGAGCTGTTGGTGATTCGCTCTCCCAAAGCTCACTGTAGCACTTAAAGTCCTGTCTTAAGGATTCACCACAGTCCCATTTCTGATGCCAGTGCTGCAATGTGGAGAGAGGAATGTTAGCCCCTAACTTCAAGGTCAACAAACACAAGGCCAGGAAGGCCTAGCAGGGGAGAAAGTGCTGTGCATCTGTTGGAGAAATCACATCTGTAGGACCATAGAATACATTGGGTGGGAAGAGATCCTCAAAGGCCATCTTGTCCAACCTTGTTGCAGTAAGCAGAGATATCTACAAGAAGGATAGAGAGGGGCTGTTTACAAAGTCCTGCAGCAACAGGACAAGAGGCAATGGCTTCAAACTAGAGCGGAACAGATGTGGATTGGATGTTAGGAACAAGTTGTTTACTATGAGGGTGGCAAAACACTGGAATAGGTTACCCAAGCAGGTGGTTGAGGCCCCATCCCTGGAGATCTTCAAGGTGAGGCTTAACAGGGCTCAGGGCAACCTGATCTAGCTGAGGATGCTCCTGCTGACTGCAGAGGGGCTTGGACTAGGAGACCTTCAGAGGTCCCTTCCATCCCAGACCATTCTGTGATTCTACAACCTTAAACTATTTCAGGTTGCTCAAAGGCCCTTTAAATCTGACCTTTAAACCTGTTCTGGTGTTTCATCACCCTCACTGTAAAGAAATTAGGACCTTATGATCTGGCCATGAGAGTGTGTTTTGCAGTTAACTCTCCCCTAATTAACACCCACAAATACAGAGAAAGGGAAAATGTCACCACCAAGTTGGGTGGGACTGACGATCTGCTTCAGGGTAGGGGCAGCCTCTGCAAAGGGATCCAGAGGCCAGACTGATGGGCCTAGCTCAGTTGTTTGTGGTTCAACAAGGCCAAGTGCTGCAGCCTTGGTGCATGCACCATTGCATGCAACCCCATGCAAGGCTACAGGCTTGGGACAGAGTGGATAGAAACTGCCCAGTGGATAAAGATAGGGATGTTGGTCTCAGTCAGTTGAACATGAGCCAGCTGTGTGCTCAGCTGGCCAAGAAGGCCACCAGTAACCTGACCTGATTCAGAAAAAGTGTGGCCAGCAGAAGTAAGGAAAAGATTGTCCCCCTGTAATCAGCACTGGGGAGACTGCACCTCAAATACTGGGTTCAGTTTTGGGGCCCTCACTACAAGAAGGACATTGAGATGTTGGAGTGTGTTCAAAGAAGGGCAAAAAAAGAAAGCCAAGAAGGCCAATGGCATACTGGCTTGTGTGAAAAATGCTGTGTCCAGCTAGAGCAGGGAGGTGATTTTTCCCTTGGACTCTGCTCTGGTGAGTCCACACCTCGAGTGTTGTGTTCAGTTTTGGGCACCAAAACACAAGAGGGATGTGGAGGTGCTGCAGCCAGTGCAGAGGAGGGCAGGGAAGCTGGGGAAGGGCCTGGAGAGTCAATCTGATGAGGAGAGACTGAAGGAGCTGGGGATGGGTAGATTTGAAAAAAAAAAAAGGGGAGGCTGAGGGGAGACCTCATGGCTGTCTACAGCTACCTGAAAGGACGTTGTGGAGAGGCTGCTGCTGGTCCCTTCTCACAGGTCACTGGAGACAGAATAAGGGGGAATGGCCTCAAGCTGAGGCTGGGTAGGTTTTGACTAGAATTTAGGAAAAACCTTTTCCCAGCAAGAGTGGTCAGGTAGAGGAATGAGCTGCCCAGGGAGGTGTTTGAGTCCCCAGCCCTGGCTGTGTTGAAGGGTGGTTTGGATGTGGTGCTTAGGGCTATGGTTTAAGGTGAATCTTGTAGAGCAGGGTTGTAGGTTGGGCTTGGTGCTCCTGAGGGGCTTTGCCAACCTGTCTGTTTCTGTGATTCTGTATAATGAAGGTGGTGAAAGGTCTGGAGAAGAGGTCATACAAGGAGTCACTGAGGGAACTGGAGTTGTTTAGTCTGGAGAAAGGCAGGCTCAGGGAAGACCTTACCATCCTCTGTAACTACCTGAAAAGAGGCTGCAGTATGGTAGGAGTCCATCTCTTTTCCTGAGTACCAAGGGACAGGACAAGAGGAAATGGCTTGAACTTGTGCCAGGAGAGGTTTAGTTTTAGTTCTTGCTGAAGGTTGTTGAGCCCTGGAGTGGGCTGTCCAGGGAACTGGTGGAGTCACCATGCTGGAGCTATTTAAATTTAAAAGCCATGTAGATCTGGCACTGAGGGACATGGGTTAGAGGTGTGCTGGCAGGGAAGGATTTGATTCATTGATCTTAAAGATCTTTCCCAACTAAAATTATTCTATGAAATTCTGCTTTGCCAGGAGGTAACTCAAACTGGTTGTAGGTGCCCTAAGTTTTTTTTTTTTTTGCACACAGTGCCAGCATGGGGTTTGTGTCTGGTTTAGGATAGGAAGAGTGAAACCTCTTGCAGCCTTTACACAACCTTATCAATACAGATAGAGTGTACCTTCAGCCAGTTTGCTGAAGATACCAAACTGGGAGGAGTGCCTGACACAGCAGAAGGCTGTGCTGCCACACAGGGTGACCTAGATAGGCTGGAGAGCTGGGTGGGGAGAAATCAGACTGAATCCAATAAGGGCAAGTGTGAAGTCCTGCATCTGGAGGGCAGAGGGCTGGAGAGCTGGGTGGGGAGAAATCAGATTGAATCCTGTAAGGGCAAATGTGAATTCCTGCATCTGGAGGGCAGAGGGCTGGAGAGCTGGGTGGGGAGAAATCAGATTGAATCCTGTAAGGGCAAGTGTGAAGTCCTGCATCTGGAGGGCAGAGGGCTGGAGAGCTGGGTGGGGAGAAATCAGACTGAGTCCTGTAAGGGCAAATGTGTGAAGTCCTACATCTACCCTGCCCTGGCAGGAAGGGTTGGACTTGATCTTTTGAGATCCCTTCCAACCCCTAACATTCGGTGATTCTATGTGACTCTATGTCATTCTATGTGATTCTGTGATCTGGGGAAGAACAGCCCCATGGATCAGTACAGGTTGGGTGTTGGCCTGCTGGAAAGCAGCCCTGAGGGAAAGGACCTGGTAGACAACAGAATGACCATCAGCCAGCATCGTGCCCTTGCAGCCAAGAAGGCCAGCAGCATCCTGGGGTGCATCAAGAGTGGAGGGAGGTCTTCCTGCCCCTCTACTCTGCACTGGTGAGACCTCCTCTGAAGTGCTGTGTCCAGTTCTGGGCACTGTGGCTCAAGACAGACCAAGAACTACTGAAGAGAATCCAATGCAGGGCCACTAAGATCATGAGGACACTGGAACAGAGTGAAAGAGGTGGGGCTGTTTAGCTTGGAGAAAAAGAGGCATTTGTTTATGCTTACAAATATCTAAGAGGTGGGTATCAGGAAGATGGGACCAGACTCTTCTCAGTGGTTGCCATAAGCTTGAACACAGGAAGCTCCATCTAAAATGAGAGGCAACTGCTTTAGTTTGAAGATGGCAGAGCATTGGAACAGGCTGCTCAGAGTGGTAGTTGAGTCTCCATCCTTAGAGACTTTCAAGGCCTGCCTGGATGTGTTCCTCTGTGATCTGCTTTGGGTGCTCCTGCTCTGACAGGGAGGTTGGACTTGATGTTCTTCAGAGGTATCACAGTATCACCAGGGTTGGAAGAGACCTCAAAGCTCATCAAGTCCAACCCATTCCCACAGCCCTCAAGACCAGACCATGGTACCAAGTGCCACGTCCAAACCTGCCTTGAACACCTCTAGGGACGGTGACTCCACCACCTCCCTGGGCAGCCCATTCCTGCAGCCAGTAGGTACCTTCCAACCCCTACCATTCTGTGATTCTGTGAACAGCTAGAATTCAGTGTGAGACTTTGCCTTGGCTTCAACACCATCCCCATTTCAGAGCCAAAGCATTTTGCTTCCAAGCCCAGCTCACTATCCTAAGAAACAGCACTGTCCACAGGCTTCCTGGGAGGTCCTTCACCAAACACAAGGATTTAACCAAGCACATAAGCACAACATAATGTCTTTCCCTACCACCACCTCAGGGAAAGAAACAGATTGTTCTTATTAAACCCTGAGGAGAACACTTTGCTGCAACTCAGCATCCTGGGGAGAGAAAACAAAAGGCAGACTGGGCAAAACCAGACCAAATTTCATTTCAGGGTTCGCGTTTTAACATCTTGCAGCTCAAAAATGCCTTCGTTGTTTTGCGTCTGGTTTTGGCAGAGTAATTTTCCTTTGCTTTCTGTTTTAGGCCCAAATTGGGTTTGAAGCTACCAAGAAGTGCTAAGGCTGGGATTTATCACTGCCAGGGAATGTTTAAGGGATTGGCTCAGGGGATCAGTGTTGCCAGTTGAAGATTTCTGACTGGTTTCAGCAGCAGCCCTGACGTTTGTGCTGGTGGGTGGGCACGAAGGGAGGCACTGCTCCCATCCTTACAAGCTGAGACTAACGTCTATCAAGACAGCCCTACTCAGTATACTCCTTGTCAAGTCAGCTCCTGCTCTGAATTAGATTGGATATTGGAAAAAAAATAAATGTCTTGACTGAAAAAGTGGTCAAGAATTGGAAGGGGTTGCCCAGTGCAGTCACTGTCCCTGGAGGTGTTCAAAACCATAGAGAAGAGAAGGCTTGGAGGAGACCTTAGAACAGCCTTCCAGTATCTGAAGGGGTCCTACAGGAAGGCTGGGGAGGGACTATGGACAAGGTCTTGCAATGACAGGACAAGGGGCAATGGGTTTGAACTGGCAGAGGGGAGATTGAAACTGGATGTTAGAGGAAGTTTTTTACAGTGAGGGTAGTGAGGCACTGGCACTGGTTGCCCAGGGAGGTTGTGGAGCACAGAATCACCCAATGTGATCAAAGATCACATTGGGTGATTCTGTGCTCCACAACCTCCCTGGAGGTGTTCAAGGCCAGGTTGGATAAGGCCTTGAGTGACCTGTACTAGTGGGAGGTGTCCCTGCCTATGACAAGGGGGTTGGAACTGGCTGAGCTTTGAGGTCCCTTCCAACCTTACAATTCTATGATTCTATATGTAGACTTTAGGCATGGTTTAATGTCCATGGTAGTCTTAGGTCAATGGTTGGACTTGATGATCTTAGAGGTCTTTTCCAACTGAGACAAATATGTGGTTCTATGAATTGCTCTCTGAAGAAATCTCTCTTTTTTTTCTCCACTGGTGGTAACCTTAGGTCACTGTGCCCACAACCTAAGCATGCAAACTAAGGTCTTGAAGTAGATAGCTGAAGGGTTCCCAGGGAAGATTTTGTCTTTCTGTACTTGCAGGACTCAGAAGTAGTTCACACACTACCTGTGTCAACCTCATCAGGGTCTGCACCTGGACTGGGACAACCCCCAGTATCAAAAGAGGCTAGGGGATGAAGGGATGGGGATCAGTCCTGCAGAGAAGGACTCTGAGGTGCTGGTGGGTGACAAGTTGGACATGAGAGCAATGTGCACTCACAGCTCTGAACAGTACTATATCCTGGGTTGCATCCCCAGCAGCATGGGCAGCAGGTGGATGGAGGAGATTCTACCCCTCTACTCTGCTGAGACCCTACCTGCAGTGCTGGGTCCAGCTCTGGAGTCCTCTGCACATGGTGTGATGTGGACCTGTTGGAGTGAGACCAGAGAGGGCCAGAAAAGGCTGGAACCCCTCTGTTGTGATGTCAGGCTGGGAGAGTTGGGATAAGCAGGCACTTAGTACAAGTACATAGTGCAAGAGGAAGAGGATGAGAACCACACATGTCCTCCATGAAACCCTGCAGCACCCAGGTATGAAAGGAAGAGGGTGGGAGGCACTGGGCTCTTCCTGTGGCCAGCATTGAATGGAGGGAGCTGGAAAAGTTGAGTTTCACCCAAGCAGGCACTTGCCGGCAGCAGCTACTTTTGTTTGTCAGGTTCCTTGTGGCTGTGTGAATTAGAAACTGGATCATTACCTTCACAATGAACCAGAATGCTGATTGATTTAATGAATGTAAATGTTCTTTCACTAGCTAATTAAATTAGAGGAATGAGAACTGTTGACAATGAAATGGATAGTGAGGAGGGAAAAAACCTTCTGTGCCCCAGTGACAGCTGTAACATAGGTCTTTCCATGCCCATGCCTCTCTCTAAAAGTTTCAAACCAAGTTTCTGTCCTTGAGTGCAGGCCTTTACTTCATGACCTGTGATCAGCTGTGTGTTACTGGAGGTCTGCAAAGGTCCTGAACCAAGCCAGGTGTTGGAATAGTCTTCACTTTCTAGTTGCACCTGTGCGCACCCGGAGTTACCAGTGACTGGTGGTACCCAGCAATGGCTGCACCAAGGGCAGGTCTTGCCTGGCTAATTTAGTGGCTTTTTATGAAGCAGTCACAGTGACAGTGGACAAGGGAAGGGCAACTGATGGCATCTACCTGGACCTGAGTAAGGCATTTGACTCTGTCCCACATGACATCCTGGTCACCAAACTGGAAAAACATGGACTGGATGGGTGGAGCACTGCTGGATAAGGAATTGGCTGGATGGTGGCACCCAGAGAGTGGTGATCAAGGGCACAATGTCCACCTGGAGACCAGTGACAAGTGGTGTCCCTCAGGGGTCAGTGCTGGGACCAGTGCTGTTTGACATCTTTGTCAGTGACATGGACAGAGGAATCAGTACACCCTCAGCAGGTTTGCAGATGACACCAAGCTGCACAGGAAGGACATGGAACTGTTGGAGATGGTCCAGAGGAGGCCACCAAGATGATCAGAGGGCTGCAGCAGCTCTGCTATGAGGACAGGCTGAGAGAGTTGGGGNTTAGACTGGATGTTAGGAGGAAGTTCTTTGCAGTGAGGGTGGTGAGGCACTGGCACAGGTTGCCCATGGAGATTGTGGCTGCTCCCTCCCTGGAGGTGTTGAAGGTCAGGTTGGATGAGGTCTTGAGTGACCTGTACTAGTGGGAGGTGGAAGCAGATGATGTTGGAGGTACTGTGGGGGTTGGAAGTAGATGATCCTTGAGGTCCCTTCCAACCTTACCATTCTATGATTAATTGAGTGATCTCATTGAGTTCCTAGCAGTGTCAATACAATCATTTGCATAATTAGTGCAATGAGCTATTTGCAGTCCTTTCCACCAGCAATCAGTTGCTCAGTGCTTTGGAAATTGCCTGGGTTGAAAACTCTTCTCTTCCAAAGCTTAGGAAAACACACCATGGTCCTTCAGCAGCCAAATCCAGCATCCAGCAAGTCCAACCATGACTTTATAATAGAATCACAGAATCACTAAGGTTGGCAAAGATCTTAAAGACCATCAACTCCAACTATCAAACCAACACCACTGCGCACAACAAACCAAGTCCCAAAGTCCCATGGGTACAACTTTGCTTAAGCCAGAGACCAAAAAATTTTCTTCACACAAAGGTTCACACAGGTTGTCCCCACCCTTGTGTTTTGGGGCTGTAAAACACTCAGCACCACAGCAAGAGTGGATTCCGGGTCTGTTGTAGCAGTGTTGTGCTTTGGGATAACATTGTACAGGACCTCAACGTGCCCAAGACACCAAAATCTTTCTTGCTGAACAGTATATAGCAAAATTTCAGCTTCAGAATGCTGCATTTCAAATCAATTCCTTACCCTGTAGACACTGCTCACCCCAGGAGTCCCCCAGAGCTCAGTGTAAGGACTGATTAACATCTTTATTGATGATCTTTGTTGCAGTGTGAGTGCAGCCCAGACAGCAACCAAGTCCTAGGCTGCAGCAAGAGCAGAGTGGGCAGCAGGGCAAGGGAGGGGATTATCCTCCTTTACTCTGCTGTCCTCAGACCCCATCTGGAGTCCTGTGTGCAGTTCTGGAGCCTCCAGCACAGGAAGGACATGAAACTGTTGGAGAGCGTCCAGAGAAGGCCACCAAGATGCTCAGAGGGCTGCAACAGTTCTGCTATGAGGACAGGCTGAGAGAGTTGGGGCTCTGCAGCCTGGAGAAGAGAAGGCTTCCAGGACACCTTAGAGTAGCATTCCAGGATCTGAAGGGGGCTACAGGAAGGCTGGGGAGGGACTACTGACAAGGTCTTGCAATGACAGGACAAGGGGCAATGGGTTTGAATTGGCAGAGGGGAGATTGAAACTGGATGTTAGGAGGAAGTTGTTTGCAGTGAGGGTGGTGAGACACTGGCACAGGTTGCCCAGGGAGGTTGTGGCTGCTCCCTCCCTGGAGGTGTTCAAGGCCAGGTTGTTTGAGGCCTTGAGTGACCTGTACTAGTGGGAGGTGTCCCTGCCTATGGCAGGGGTTTGGAACTAGATGATCCTTGAGGTCCCTTCCAACCCTACCATTCTCAGATTCTATGATTCTATGCTCTTGGTGAAGACACAGAACATGTCAGCAGTGAGTTCACAGATGACACCGTGTTTAGGTAGCAGTGTTGATCTTCAAGAGGGTAGGAAGTTTGTGCAGAGGGACTTGAATAGATTGGATGGGTGGGCCAATGGTACTGACATGAGCTTCAACAAGGCCAAGAGCCAGGTCCTGCACTTGGGTCCCAACTACTCCAAGCAATCCTACAGGCCTGGGGCAGTGTGGTTGGAGAGCCGTATAACTGAAAGTGACCTGGGGGGTATAATTGACAAGCAACTCAGTGTGAGCCAGCAGTGTGCCCAGGTGGCCAAGAAAGCAAAAGGCATCCTGACTTGTATTAGAAATGCTGTGTCCAGCTGGAGCAGGGAGGTGATTATCCTCTTGGACTCAAATCTGGTGAGGCCACACCTTGAGTGTTGTGTTCAGTTTTGGGCACCTCAATACAAGAGGGATGTGGAGGTGATGGAGCCAGTGCAGAGGAGGGCAAAGAAGCTGGTGAAGGGCCTGGAGAATAAATCTGATGAAGAGCAACTGAAGGAGCTGGGCATGGTTAGTTTGAAAAAGAAGAAACTGAGGGGAGACCTCATGGCTGCCTATAGCTGCCTGAAAGGAGGTTGTAGAGAGCTTGGTGCTGGTCTCTTCTCACAGGTAATTAATGATAGAACAGGAGGGAATGACCTCAAGTTCTGCTAGGGTAGGTTTAGACTAGATATTAGGCAAAACCTTTTCCCAGCAAGAGTGGTCAGGTATTGGAATGAGCTGCCCAGGGAGATGGTTGAGGCACCAACCGTGGATATGTTTAAAGGTCATTTAGATGTGATGCTTGGGGATATGGTTTAGAGTGAAACTTGTAGAGTAAGGTTCTAGGTTGGGCTTGGTGATCCTGAGGGTCTTTTCCAACTTGGATATTTCTGTGATTCTCCCTTCAAATACAGCCACAGCAAAATAGGAGACTCCTTCAGGCACTGCAAGGCTCAGCTACTGGGCGTTAAGTCCTCACAACACCTTTCAGATGAGATATGGGTATGTTTAAGATAAGTGAGCTTGTAGAGGAATGGCATCTATTTCCTGCCAAGGAACATATGTAAAGAAACAAAGTGCCTTTTGACAGGCTTATAATCCACCCATGCACTGCCATCCATGTAGGTCATACAGCAGCCAAGTCATATTTAACTCATGAATCTTCTTAATAAGTAACAGGAAGGACATGGAAGTGTTGGAGCTGGTCCAGAGGAGGCCACCAAGATACTCAGAGGGCTGCAGCAGCTCTCCTATGAGGACAGGCTGAGAGAGTTGGGGTTCTGCAGCCTGGAGAAGAGAAGGCTTCGAGGAGACCTTAGAGTAGCCTTCCAGTATCTGAAGTGGCCTACAGGAAGGCTGGGGAGGGACTATTGACAAGGGCTTACAATGACAAGACAAGGGGCAATGGGTTTGAACTGGCAGAGGGGAGATTGAAACTGGATGTTAGGAGGAAGTTGTTTGCAGTGAGGGTGGTGAGGCACTGGCACAGGTTGCCCAGGGAGGTTGTGGATGCTCCCTCCCTGGAGGTGTTCAAGGCCAGGTTGGAGGAGGCCTTGAGTGAGCTGTACTAGTGGGAGGTGTCCCTGCCTATGGCAGTGGGTTGGAACTAGATGATCCTTGAGGTCCCTTCCAACCTTACCATTCTATGATTCTATGAACTTAAAGACTTTTAACAGTTTTTTTTT
>VWZE01013312.1:41220-51426 GCA_013396675.1 Eubucco bourcierii
AGTGGGAGGTGTCCCTGCCTACGGCAGGGGGTTGGAACTGGATGAGCTTTGAGGTCCCTTCCAACCTTACCATTCTATGATTCTGTGATGTCAGAGCTGTCAACAGAGCTTGTGGAGTCTGCTTCTCCAGAAACTTGCAAAACCCACCCGGAGATAAGGTTATGCAACCTGCTCTGGGTGACCCTGCTTTGGACTAGATAACCCCCAGAAGTCCCCTCCAGCCCCCACCAGTCTGTGTTTTCTTCCTTCACAAAAACCTGTTTACCCAAGAGCCAAGAGAGTGAGGTCAACACTTTCTTATCAACCAGCTTTAGAAACCACTCAAAATGTTCTGTACATAGAATCATAGAATGGTAAGGTTGGAAGGGACCTCAAAGATCATCCAGTTCCAATCCCCTGCCATAGGCAGGGACACCTCCCACTAGTACAGCTCACTCAAGGCCTCTTCCAACCTGGCCTTGAACACCTCCAGTGAGGGAGCAGCCACAACCTCCCTGGGCAACCTGTGCCAGTGCCTCACCACCCTCACTGCAAAGAACTTCCTCCTAACATCCAGCCTAACTTCCTCCTAACATCAAGTCTAACATCTAGTCTAACATCTCTACACCTACTTCTTCCTCCTCCTCTCATGACTGTCCACAGACTTAGATGGCTTTTATTCAACCTGTTACATAAGTATTTTCCAAGCAGTTGCAATCTCACCCATAGTAGACTTTGATCTTGGCCAAGTGAGCCCAGCAGTGGTTTTGCTTTCTGCTTTTATCAGCTGACTTCAGCCTAGAAGCTTCGTTGCCCTGGGGTTAATCTTGTATCTCCTGAACTTTATCATCTACAGGCAATGGGTCAGAAAAGTTCAAAACCATTTTCATCTCTGTGGGTAAATGCAAAGTTCACTACCAGGAGTAAAAAAAAAGAAAATTAGGAGGGGGGAGGGGGAAAGGCACTTAAATAGAAGAGATAAAACAAAACAAGGTTCCTGCAAGGGCTCCTTTGGGAGCGCTTGGCTGTGTAGGGATTGCTTTGGAGAAAGTAGGTAGCATTTTTACACCTCAGCTCTTCTGATTTCACTTCATGTCTGATGAGCCTGGAGCACTCATTGCCACAGGAGTCACTTGAGTTAACTACTGGATGGGGAAGAGCAGCAGGGTTCAAAGCAGTGTCAGGTATTTCTAAGGGGAATGAGGAATGATACAACTGCAGGAACTCAGCAGGGCAAAGGGAGAGATCAAAATGAGGTGGTTTAAACTCCCGAAGTTCTTCACCTCTCCTGCTTTGCCTGAAGGCATCAGCACTTAGCTGTTACCCAGGATCCAGGATGGGGTTGAACGTTAATCTACTCACACACAGCAACTGCTGTGTTAACATGCATGGGGCCAAACATTACTCTGACACTGGGATCTTCAGAAGACTCATCAGAGTGAGGAGAACCTTTACCCCTGGCTCCTGATTCATGCACATGCCCAGTGGTCTTCGAGGCTTGAAGGTACCTTGAAGATGTTCAAGACCTCCCTTAACTCACAGGATCACAGAATGGTAGGGGTAGGAAGGGCCAGAGGCCTCCAGAGCCCATCCAGTCCAGCCACTGTGCCAAAGCAGGATTACCTAGGGCAGGTTGCACTGGAATGCATTCAGAGAAGCAGATTCCACAGGCTCTCTGGGCAGCCTGTTCCAGTGCTCTGGCATGGGCAAAGGAGGGTGGAACTTCCTGTGTTCTGATTTGTGTCTGTTTCTCCTGTCTTTGGGCACCACCAAAAAGAGTCTGGCTCTGTCCTTAACCTCCACATTGCAGATATTGATAATCATTGAGAAGAGTCATAGAGTAGAATCCTAGAATCAGTCAGGGTTGGAAGGGACCACAAGGGTCATCTAGTTCCAACCCCCCTGCCATGGGCAGGGACACCTCACACTAGATCAGGCTGTCCAGAGCCTCATCCAGCCTGGCCTTAAACATCTCCAGGGATGAGGCTTCCACCACCTCCCTGGGCAACCCATTCCAGGGTCTCACCACTCTCATGCTGAAGAACTTCTTTCTAACATCCAGTCTGAATCTACCCATTTCAAGCTTTGCTCCATTCCCCCCAGTCCTGTCACTATCTGATAGCCTAAGAAGTCCCTCCCCAGCTTTTTTTGTAGCCCCCTTCAGATGCTGGAAGGCCACAATAAGGTCACCTTGGAGCCTTCTCTTCTCCAGACTGAACAGCCCCAACTCTTTCAGTCTGTCCTCATAGCAGAGCAGCTCCAGCCCTCTGAGCATCCTCATGGCCCCTCTCTGGACACACTCCAGCATCTCCACATCCCTCGTGTCCCAGGGCCTCCAGAACTGTATGCAGTACTCCAGCTGGGGTCTCACCAGAGCTGGGTAGAGGGGGAGAGTCACCTCCCTCACCCTGCTGACCACACTTCTCCTGATGCAGCCCAGCCTCTGGTTGTCTTTCTGGGCTGCAAGTGCAGACTGTTGGCTCATGTTGAGCTTCTCATCCACCAGCAGCCCCAAGTCCCTCTCCCCAGGGTTGCTTTCCAGCCACTCACTGCCCAGCCTGGATTTGTACTTGGGATTGCCTTGACNAACTCTTTCAGTCTGTCCTCATAGCAGAGCAGCTCCAGCCCTCTGAGCATCCTCATGGCCCCTCTCTGGACACACTCCAGCATCTCCACATCCCTCGTGTCCCAGGGCCTCCAGAACTGTATGCAGTACTCCAGCTGGGGTCTCACCAGAGCTGGGTAGAGGGGGAGAGTCACCTCCCTCACCCTGCTGACCACACTTCTCCTGATGCAGCCCAGCCTCTGGTTGTCTTTCTGGGCTGCAAGTGCAGACTGTTGGCTCATGTTGAGCTTCTCATCCACCAGCAGCCCCAAGTCCCTCTCCCCAGGGTTGCTTTCCAGCCACTCACTGCCCAGCCTGGATTTGTACTTGGGATTGCCTTGACCCAGCTGCAGGACCTTGAACTTGGTCTTGTTGAACCTCATGAGGTTGGCTTGTGCCCACCTCTGCAGCCTGTCCAGGTCCCTCTGGATGGATCCCTGCCCTCCAGCCTGTCAGCTGCACCACACAGCTTGGTGTCATCAGCAAACTTGCTGAGGCTGCACTCAATGCCTCTGTCCATGGCACCAACAAAGATGTTGAACAAGGCTGATCCCTGAGGGACTCTGCTTGTCACTGCCACTGCCTCTGGGACATGAACTCTTTGACAGCCACTGTTTGGGTGCAGCCATCAAGTCAGTTCTTTATCCACCAGTGGTCCATCCATCAAACCCATGTCTCACCAGTCTGGAGATCAGGATGTGGTATGGGACAGTGCTGAAGGCTTTGCTCAGTCCCTCTCAGTTTTGTCTTCTCCAAGCCAAACAGCTCCAGATCCCTCAGCCTTTCCCTTTTAGAGAGATACTCCAAACCCCTCAGCATCTTTGTAGCCTCCACTGGACTCTCTCCAGTAGTTCCCTGTTTCTCTTTAGGTGGATATCCCAGAACTGAGAAGGAAGGAATTGGGAGTGCTGCAGAACATTGACACACTACTCTATAATGGTATTTAAAAGGAATCTCCAGACAGGATCTGTGCTGTCTGTACTGATCTTTATGACTGCAGCAGATCCTTTCAGAGAGATGGGACTGAATTCCCAACCCCTACCACAAGCAGCACCTCACCCAGGGCCATCTCATCTATCACCTGGGCCTCCAGATGTTTTCCATACTACAAATACAAAGGCAGCTTCATAGAATAGTAAGGTTGGAAGGGACCTCAAGGATCATCTAGTTCCAACCCCCTGCCATAGGCAGGGGCAACTCCCACCAGTACAACTCACTCAAGGCCTCATCCAACCTGGCCTTGAACACCTCCAGGGAGGGAGCAGCCACAACCTCCCTGGGCAACCTGTGCCAGTGTCTCACCACCCTCACTGCAAACAACTTCCTCCTAACATCCAGTCTAAATCTCCCCTCTGTCACTTCAAACCCATTGCCCCTTGTCCTGTTGTTGCAGGACCTTGTCAATAATCCCTCCCCAGCCTTCCTGTAGCCCCCTTCAGATACTGGAAGGCTACTCTAAGGTCTCCTGGAAGTCTTCTCTTCTCCAGGCTGCAGAGCCCCAACTCTCTCAGCCTGTCCTCATAGGAGAGCTGCTGCAGCCCTCTGAGCATCTTTGTGGCCCTCCTCTGGACCCGCTCCAACACTTCCATGCCATGCTTGCCCCTCCAACCTTGTCTAACTAGACCAAGCAATCTGAGCATTCCCAATGGATCTGCAAAGATGGGTTCAGTAATTACCCTTCAGTAATTACTCCTGAGGGAATCTCAGAAAATAAAGAATGGTCCCACCTAAAGCTTCCTTCCTTTGGGCAAATTCCCAAGTATTTCAAAGGGAGGGGGAAAAAAAAGGAAATCAAGAAGGGAGATTAGGATTTGTTTCATGAATCTGCAGAAGTTCATTTCTATCCTGGGAATCTTATTAAAGGCCCCTTCCTCATGGATACGTGGCTGGTGAGTAGGTACTTTGTCAAGTCAAAAGAGGGGAAAAAAAAAAAACCCAAACAAACCAATAACCCAACCAAACACAAAGAAAAAAAAAGCCCAACAGATTGGAAGTCTAATCACATTGAAACCATATGTGCAGCAGATGTCAGCCGTTCCAGAGAGCTGTAGAAAAAAAAACAACTACAAAACCTCCGCCTTTGACTTCAAAGAGCTCTTAAAAGGGCCAAAATTTTGATTACTAAATTTCTGCCCACTAGGGAAAAGTCATGGGTATTATTAATTTTTTTTTTCTTGTGTGTGTGGCTGTTATTGTGAACAGTTTTGCTACAAAAGTCTAACCAGAGGTTTGCAGGATGTAAGGGGTTGGAAGGGACATCCAGAGATCATTGAGTTCAAACCTTCCCCTGCCAGAGCATGACCACAGAATCTCCCTCAGGTTGCAGAGGGATACATCCAGATGAGTCTTGAAAGTCTCCAGAGAAGGAGACTCCACAACCTCTCTGGGCAGCCTGTTCCAGTGCTCTGTCACCCTCACACTAAAGAAGTTCTTCCTCATGCTGAGGTGGACCTTCCTGTGCTGTAGTTTACATCCATTACCCCTTGTCCTGTCACAGGGCACAACTGAGCAGAGTCTGTCCCTTCCCTCTTGACCCCCAGCCCTCAGATATTCATAAATATTTCTTAGATCTCCTCTAAGTCTTCTCTTCAGCAGCCCAAACGGCCCCAGGTCCCTCAGCCTCTCCTCACAGGGCTCTGCTCCAGTCCCTTCAGCATCTTCCTGGTTCTTACTGTACAACAACAACAAAAAGCCCTATCTGAGAGGGCTTCCTCCCTGGGACCTTGCAGATCCCAGCACACACTGAATCAGGTTTTCCACAAGCCATGGCTCTGTTTTAAAGCCTGGTGCCACCTTTGAAAAATGACTGTGTTCAAGAAGGGCCCCAGGGGGCTCT
The DNA here is from genome assembly GCA_013396675.1 of Eubucco bourcierii. Taxonomy (NCBI): domain Eukaryota; kingdom Metazoa; phylum Chordata; class Aves; order Piciformes; family Ramphastidae; genus Eubucco; species Eubucco bourcierii. The sequence goes on from VWZE01013312.1 coordinate 46,641, forward strand.
GCATTTCCCACCCTCCCTGGTTTCTGTGCGACATGCACATTGTTTGCTCTTGCAAGGGTACTTGGTCTCTCCATCAGCAAGCAGGACCAAAAGCCTCATGGTGGCTTGGAGAAGTTAACAGAGGCATTTCCCCTTTTCATCTACAACAATCTCTTACAACAACTTGTAGGAGAAAGTTCTTCACTGAGAGAGTCATTGGCTACTGGAATGGGTTGCCCAGGGAGGTGGTGGAGTCACTGTCCCTGGAGGTGTTCAAGGTGGGTTTGGACGTGGCACTTGGTGCCATGGTCTGGTCTTGAGGTCTGTGGGAATGAGTTGGACTTGATGAGCTTTGAGGTCTCTTCCAACCCTGGTGATACTGTGATACTGTGAACTTTACTGTACAGGTTGGCCAAAACATTCCTGTCACAGCCATGACCCTCTGCAAAATCCTACACCTGGGTTGGGGCCACTCAGAGAGTCAGCAGAGGCTGAGGGGGATGAAGGGATGGAGAGCAGCCCTGCAGAGAAAGACTTCAGGGTACTGCTGGATGAAAAGCAGATGTGAGCTGGCAATGTGTGCTCGCAGCCCAGAACCCAGCCATAACCTGGGCTACATCAAAAGCAGCATGGGCAGAAGGTCAAGGGAAGTTTTTCTCCTCCTTTCTGCAAAGAGGTTGAACTAAATGACCTTTAAAGCTCCCTTCCAACCCCAAAGGTTCAAAGATTGTGTGCTTCTGTGACTCTTTATTGATAGAGAGGATACCTGGAAGGAGGTTTGGGTTGGTCTCTTCTGCCAGGCACCAGTGACACAGTCTCAAGCTTCCCCAGGGCAGGGTCAGGCTGCATATTAGGAAGAAATTCTTCACAGCAAGAGTGATTGGCATTGTAATGCCCATTGGATGGGCATTGGAGTGCCCATCCCTGGAGGTGTTTAAAAGGAGGCTGGATGAGGCACTTGGTGCCATGGTTTAGTTAATTAGAAGGTGTTAGGTGCTAGGTTGGACTCAATGATCTCCAAGGTCTTTTCCAACCTGGCTAATTCTGTGATCCTGTGAGTCACTCATGACTCCTTTTGCTGTCAGTAGAGAGAAGTGGGCACTTTTAGGTCACAATTAATCTGATTTGTTGGGTGATAGGTTGGACTTGATCATCTGTAAGGTCTTTTCCAACCTGATTGCTTCTGTGATTCTGTGGAGCATCTTTGTTGCAGGGAGGTGTAACTTTCCAGCACAAACTGAAGATTTTTTTGGCCCTGCACAAACATGGGTGACATCCCTGAGGCAAATGCTTGGAGACCAAATGGCCATCTGCAAAGCATGGTGGGGACAAACTCTCCTTAGCTCCAGACACAGCAGTCAGCACACACCAGCTGCGTGTCTGTAAGGAGCCTTTGGTGTTCAGGGTCAGGGTTAAATCCTCTGCCTTGGGAGTGCTAAAGCAGACACATGGCTGGTGATGGCTAAAGCAGGAGAGGAGCTGCACTGAGAGATCTCAACTCTCCTCATCAGCTGCAAACTTTCCCAGGGAGAAGACAAAGCTCCCTCCCAGCAGGGATTGGGGATAGCACAGACACCAGAGGCAAGGGGATGTGCCAGCACAGAGGTGTTAAAAGCCCAGCAGGATGCAATTCATGTGGGAAACCGGTTCAGCTAGGATGGTGCAATCATCTGAGCTCAGACACAACCCTTTTTTCCTCCCACTCCCTCCCACCATGAGGCCCTGCTGGGTCAGCTCCATATGTGAGCTGGAAAACAGTGATTAGAAACCTCCTGGAAAGGAGCTGGTGGAGAAATCAGTGCAGTGGAGGTGAGGCAGCTAACATGGAGTCCTTAGGAGGCTGCCTCAGTACCCATGAGCATGTGGACTCAGAATCATGGGCTAGTGGCACAGGACACGTTGGAGCAGGCAGGATGCTGATTGACACCCGCCTGAACATGAGCCAGCAGTGTGCCCAGGTGGCCAAGAAGGCCAATGGCATCCTGGCCTGCATCAGCAATAGTGTGGCCAGCAGGAGCAGGGAGCTCATTCTCCCCCTGGACTCTGCACTGCTTAGGCCACACCTTGAGTCCTGTGTCCAGTTCTGGGCCCCTCCATTGAAGAAGGACATTGAGGTGCTTGAGTGTGTCCAGAGAAGGGCAACGAGGCTGGGGAGAGGCCTGGAGCACAGCCCTATGGAGAGAGGCTGAGGGAGCTGGGATTGGTTAGCCTGGAGAAGAGGAGGCTCAGGGGAGACCTTCTTGCTGTCTACAGCTACCTGAAGGGTGGTTGTAGCCAGGGGGAGGTTGCTTTCTTCTCTCAGGCAAGCAACACCAGAACAAGAGGACACAGTCTGAAGCTGTGCCAGGGGAAGTTTAGGCTGGAGGTGAGGAGAAAGTTGTTGCCTGAGAGAGTCCTTGGCTGCTGGAATGGGCTGCCCAGGGAGGTGGTGGAGTCACCGTCCCTGGAGGTGTTCAAGGTGGGTTTGGACGTGGCACTTGGTGCCATGGTCTGGTCTTGAGGGCTGTGGTGATGGGTTGGACTTGATGAGCTTTGAGGTCTCTTCCAACCTTTGTGATACTGTGAGACTGTGTGATGGACAAGGGAACAGAAAATGGTTTCTCAGCCAGTTCCAAGGCCACTGAAGGGCTTGGCTGATTCCATGCTGTGACCCTGCTGCTGTTCTGCTGAGGCACACTTCAAGATGGGATCCCTAAGGGTGTCTGAGGTTGCAGGACATGCTGAGAAGCAAAGCTCAAGAGCAGACTTAGGAAGTAACCTGAACATCTGGTCCCTGTACAGCCACAGTGTACCTAGGACCTGGGCATGACTAAGGATTACACTGCAAAAGTTGAAGGAGGCTGCCTGAGGGAAAGATTCTATCAGACATTGTGCAAAATACTTGTGACAAAGTAGAGGTAAAGGGAATCTTTCTCAGAGGAGAGAAGATGGGAGCAGAGCTCCTGCCTCTTCTTGCTCCATGCACCATTCTCTCCTCATTCAGTGGTTGTCAAACACAAATTCACCCTCATGACCCAGTGACTTTGCACTTAGCTTTCAAATTCCTGCACAGCACACACCCCAGGAGAACCTCCTCTGATCCTGGCTTCACCTGGCACTCATCTCCAGTAGATAGACCTGAGGGTCACGATCAAGTACAGACTCTGGATTTCCCTGCTGCTGGTTTGAAGGTTCAAGGGAAAGCCTTCTAGCTGAGAAGTACATGGCAATGTCTCAGGTTATTTGAGGCAAGATACTCTTTGTAACTTCAAGCTGGTGCCCCTTTACTCTGCTCTTGTCAGACCCCACCTGGAGTCCTGTGTGCAGTTCTGGAGCCCCCAGCACAGGAAGGACATGGAAGTGTTGGAGTGGGTCCAGAGGAGGACACCAAGATGCTCAGAGGGTTGCAGCAGCTCTGCTGTGAGCACAGGCTGAGAGAGTTGGGGCTCTGCAGCTTGGAGAAGAGAAGGCTGCCAGGAGACCTGATAGTAGCCTTCCAGTATCTGAAGGGGGCTACAGGAAGGCTGGGGAGGGACTATTGACAAGGTCTTGTAATGCCAGGACAAGGGGCAATGGGTTTGAACTGGCGGAGGGGAGATTTAGACTGGATGTTAGGAGGAAGTTCTTTACAGTGAGGGTGGTGAGACACTGGCACAGGTTGCCCAGGGAGGTTGTGGCTGCTCCCTCCCTGGAGGTGTTCAAGGCCAGGTTGTTTGAGGCCTTGAGTGACCTGTTCTAGTGGGAGGTGTCCCTGCCTATGGCAGGGGGGTGGAACTGGATGATCCTTGAGGTCCTTTCCAAACTTACCATTCTATGATTCTATGACCAGAAGGGGACAAGGACTTTCTCTTTGTATTATGACTTGTTGCTATTGTTATACCCTTAAGCTTGTTGTGTTCCAGCAGTGCCAACTCAGCTGGTGGGATACATGGCATTTTATGGAAAGATCCAGCTCCCTGGTCATCTACAAACATTTACCTTCCATTTAGAAAATGAAGGATGCATCAAACACTGAAAGACAATGGAAAAAAAAAACAAACCACAAAAAACCCTCAAACAAACAGAAAAAAATATATATTAAAAAATAAAGAAACCCGAAAAACAAAACCCCAAGAGTTCAAAGAAAACCCTTGAGGCTCAGGATGTAGGTGAAATATCAAAAAACCCTCTCTTCTTTTTACATTTCTGGCTTTTGGGTTTGTTGTTTTCAAGCAAAAGCTGCTTCGTGGTAGCCTTATTTGTGAGTTCAATGCACTTGGGAGCTCAACACACTTCAGTTTTGGATGTGGACTGCAGGATTCATAGGATCATAGAATGCATGAAAGGGACTCTTAAAGTACATCTAGTCCAATCCCCTTGTAGTAAGCAGGGACATCTTCAAGTAGATCAAGTGGTTCAGAGCCCCATTCAGCCTGACCTTGAATGTCTCCATGGATGTGGCCTCTCTGTTCCAGTATTTCACTACCCTCATTGTAAAGAACTTCTTCCACAAGTCCAACAAAGAGCTTCCTACTAATGCCCAATGTGTTTGCAGCTGTCACTTTTCTTTCACCTTCTTTCTTCATCTCCTGCATCTGATTTCCCTCTGGTCCCTTTCACAGGCTTGCAGGATGTTAGGGATTGGAAGGGGCCGAAGAGATCATTGAGTCTAACCCATAGATCAAGTCTGTGATGGTTTGGGAGTTCCCCCCACACACACACTTTGTAAAATGACCCAGACTAGACTCAGCAGGCTGGAAGTTAAGGGCTGAAGCTCTATTTACAGCTCAGCACAATGTACAAGCAGAGATAGACACTACAGACAGGAATAGTTACAGACATAGACAAG
>VWZE01013314.1:3212-23962 GCA_013396675.1 Eubucco bourcierii
CCTGTCCAGGTCCCTCTGGATGGCATCCCTGCCCTCTAGCAAGTCGACTGTGCCACACAGCTTGGTGTCATCTGCAAACTTGCTGAGGGTGCACTCCATTCCTCTGTCCATGTCACTGACAAAGATGTTAAACAGCACTGGTCCCAGCACTGACCCCTGAGGGACACCACTTGTCACTGGTCTCCAGGTGGACATTGTGCCGTTGATCGCCACTCTCTGGGTTCGACCATCCAGCCAATTCCTTATCCAGCGAGTGGTCCATCCATCAAGTCCATGCTTTTCCAGTTTGGTGACCAGGATGTCATGTGGGACAGAGTCAAATGCTTTACTCAGGTCCAGGTAGATGACATCAGCTGCCTTTCCCTTGTCCACTGTCGCTGTGACTTCATCATAGAAAGCCACTAAATTTGTCAGGCAGCCACTAAATTTGTCAGGCAGTACTTAAAATATTATTGTAGCCAGATTTCTCTACATCAGAATCTCAGACTTCAGAATTCAAGGTAATAGATGTTGAAGATGGAAGTGGTAAACAGAAAGCAGAGTGATTGTTTAAGCCCTTGGCACGAAAGAGCTTTAAGAGTCATGCTCTGGCCAGCATCATTCAGAGGACGATCTTCCACCTCAGTTCCTGCTGAAGGTGTTTGCCCATAACTCAGGAGGATAGTTTCCTCTCTTCTCCAGATGTGGACAAATCACCAGAGAAGTGAATACACCACAGACCATAAAGTATTCTCCTCCTTCCTTTAGTGTCACCTCTGATGTGATCGGGCTAACTAATTCACTCTGAACATCCATTATTACACTGATGAGGTCTGACTGGCTGCCCTTACTGATTGACAGGAAAAAAATGAGTCTTCTGTATATGGTTCTAATCTATATTGCAGACAAAGAAGGGAGGGGAAGGTAAAACACAAGAGGAATAAAATAATTCTGCCCTTTCAGATTTTAGAAATTAAGACAATTATGCCTCCATGCTTTCACTTTTCAGTTTGCAGATGTGCTGAAGTACACTGATTCACTTGTCCTCTGTAAGAAGCAGTCCTGTCCTAGCATCCTCATAGGTGTCTGTGTCCATCTGGTAGAGATATTGTAATTCAGACCTTAAACTACGGCTGACTGCTGAGCTGTGCTGCTTTCATGCATCCTGTCATCTCCCCCTCCCTAACTTCAAAAGACTTAGAAAAATGCAGAGGGAACAATATCATATGGCAAATTCTGTTTATGTGGCACGGCTTAGTCATCCTTATTTACATCACCCTGCCACCTAAACAGACCTATTCACAATGCATAGCTGTCACTCAGGCTGAACCTTAGATTGCTGCTAATGTTTGCAAAGGGTTGGTTATGCAACATTACACAGCAGTACATCAAATACAAGAGCCCAAGGCCAATAAAACTTGGTCCAAACTGACCTAAGAGCTCTCAGACTTCTGCTCTGCATACTGATGCATCTGATTACACAAGGCACAAGAATACAACATCTTATTTTAAAAAAATAAATAAATATTTTGAAGGTCAACTTCTCTTCACCCAGCCTGTCAATCCTCCCTCGTGTTGTCAAATACATTATGTACCCAAACTCTATGAAAAGCAGGCCAGGTTTGCTTGCAATTAGAAGAACATTTCTTCTTTAATTTCTATATGAAATTAAAGGGCAAGGGAGGGGATTCTGCCCCTTTACTCTGCTCTCCTCAGACTCCACCTGGAGTCCTGTGTGCAGTCCTGGAACCCCCAGCACAGGAAGGACATGGAGGTGTTGGAGCAGGTCCAGAGGAGACCACAAAGATGCTCAAAGGGCTGCAGCAACTCTGCTGAGAGAGTTGGGGTTCTACAGCCTGGAGAAGAGAAGGCTTCCAGAAGACCATAGAGTAGCCTTCCAATATCTGAAGGGGGCTTACAGGAGGGCTGGGGAGGGACTATTGACAAGGTCTTGTAATGACAGGACAAGGGCCAATAGGTTTAAACTGGCAGAGGGAAGATTTAGATTAGATGTTAGGAAGGAAGGTCTTCACAGTGAGGGTGGTGAGGAATTCCAGGAACAACTGGCACAGGTTGCCCAGGGAGATTGTGACTGCTCCCTCCCTGGAGGTGTTCAAGGCCAGGTTGGATGAGGCCTTGAGTAGCCTGTGCTAGTGGGAGATGTCCCTGCCTATGGCAGGGGATTGGAATTAGCTGATCCTTGAGGTCCCTTCCAACCTTACCATTCTATGATTCTGTGAAATCACCATAATTTTATAGATGGGATGCTTTGGAGTAGCACAGTGAAGGAGTGATTTAATGGGCAAAAAAGCATCAACAGAAGAACTGTTCCCTCACATACAAGAAAAAAAAATAGAGTTCAAAATCTAATAGATTATAATTTACTTGAATCTGTGGTCTCATTTTCTGTTGTGATGCCATTCAGTCTCTTCTCCTCCCACAAAATAAGCACAGCTGTCAGCAACAAGGTGATATAATGGGTAGCCTGGAGCAAGCAGAGGTAGTTCCTGGACTGAAAAACCCAAAGTTGACACAGAGGTGGTGAGGAATGCCAGAAGGAGGAACATTTCTAAAGTTAAGTTGTTCTTCATGGTGTCCAGGACTGTCCCTGGAGGCTGCTGGCACCAAGAGACAGATGGCCGAGAGCTTTACCACATGGGTCAAGACCTGGCTGGTACACCTCTATCCTGAAGCTGTATAAGAAAAAGGATACTCTTTTTGTGATTTGCCATGGGAGATCACTAGAGATATGGATTTCGTTTGTTCCTCTACAAATGCCTAAACTACAGACTCACTCAGCCCCACACAAACTCAAATGATCTGCTGAATCTAAAATTCAAAGGAGAGTCTTTTTCCTTTGTTCCCACTCTCAGCAGCAATAAGGTGCAAGTCATGACACCAGGAACAGCTCTGCAGCCTGACTGCTTGCTAGGAGACCTTTCCATACACTATCTAGGATTTAGGAAATTAAGTCTTGCTAACCATGCTTAAGAAGAAGGGAGCTATAGAGTGGTTTACACTGAAAGTGTTGTGTATGAACCCATATGCTTTATTTCAGTTTTGAATGAAACTTTATGCCTGGTCCAGGTAGGGGAAAAAAAAAGAACCTCTTAAAAACACCTCTCAATGGATCCTGGTTTAGCTAATTCATCCTTTCTACTTCAAACTGAGACCTAGGAGTGCCTTCCAATCAGAAAGGCCACTGCTGTTTTCCTAAATGAGGCTGTTCCTGAAAGTTAAGCAACTCACAACTGTGTATTCTGAGTATACACGAGAGTTACATTGGTTTGATTAGACTGGTGAGCTAGAGGGTGGAATGACAATAAAAATGCTCACAAACAAGACTTACCCTAGCCTGTTACATGTTAAAATGTAGACAGGTTATGCATCTATAATCTTGGCAAAATTGGTCTGGCTTAGGGGATTAGAGGATACATAAAGGGTCAAATCCTCAGCTGTCATGAACACAAGTTGTGGCAGTTTACCCTAAATGTGGCGTTGTCCCCAAAGCAACCCAGCAGACAATAATATGACAGATTTGCAGAAAAGCAAGGGGAGAAGTGACTGAGTGGAAGAGGTGAGCGGGGCGGAGAGCAGAGGATAGCAGAGCAGAGGACAGCAGAGTAGGCAGCTGGAAACTCTCATCAATTTTGACACAGTCGCTGCAAAGAGCTTTCCAGGCAGTTATTTATCAGCCACTCAGAACTGCATTGTTGTTAATAAGTTATTACTTATATCTCAATAAACTGAGACAAGCAGCTAATTACTTAATTAGGTAATTCCCTTCCCCCACTTACTCCTTTCTTCAAAAAGATTTTAATGTGAAAGCCATCTCCTGTGTCTCAGTGCAGTAATATACAGGAGCTTTCAAGCCCATATGTCATAGAATGTAAGAAAAAAAAGCAATGAAATAATAGAGAGCTGTAATTCCACTGATGGTTTCTGGTGATAAGAAAAGCTGTAGTGTCACGGCTCGAAAGGGTTTGTCACCATAACTCCAGGATCAAATTTCTTCCTATTACAGAAAGATGGCAGAAAGAGTCTGCAAAGGAGACTCAAGGAGACATGTAATAAATGCTATGAAAAGAGTAATTCTTTCTGGTAGAAAAGCTTTAACACAGTCACAAAGTGCCTAATCATGGAAGTGCTGAGAGACTTCACTCGGCGCTGAGCTTCGAGAGGTTGTGTGGTGCTCAGTATCTGCTTGCCAGAGCCTCAGCACTTCAGAGAATCGGGTCCCAAAGCAGGAGGAAAAATCATTTTCAGAACTACATGTGGCAAGATATAAATTCCTAGCTAATAAGATAAATCAGGTTTTATTTAAGCATTGGCATATAGAAGAAAGAGATCCCGGATAGGGCGATATATTTAAAACAATCCATTCCTTTTCTTTTCCAGAGTGGAATCCAATGGAAGAGCCATTTTGAGAGGGATTTAACTATCTCAGCCTTCTGCAAAGAGGTGAATCACAGCCTTCACACAATACTTCATACATGTGAAAGGCCACAGCTCAGGCAAATGAAATGTAAATAGCATCAAGGCATGTTAAAAGAGTTGTTTGGTTTGGTTTTTTTTTTTCCCAATACATTCTATTTCTTGGACATTATTTCAACCTCTGCTTAATTTTGTAACTTTTCTACACCAAAATCAGAAGCTGTTTTGTTTAAAAAAAAAAAAAAAAAAAAAAGAAAACAACTTTTGTAAAGATCAAAACCAACCTAGGACAAAGATCTGATCTGAAAGAATAGCCTGTGGATGGGAAAGAGGAAACATGTGGAGGAAATAGTCCTAAGGTTGTCAAATTATTTTTTGGTCATCCCACAGACAGTATACAAAATACATGCAAATTCCTTTCCAGTGAAGCTGGATGCTCCAGGGAAGTCTAACCTGTGCAAAGTTTATCTCTTTCACTGTTTTCTTTGGAGTGTCATGACTAGTGCTCTCTGTGCTTCCTTCAGAATTGTAATGTGATTTTCTAGCTGGTCTTCATACAGCTGGGTCAAGCACATTTGTTTATGACTTAGGTGCTGTATCATGAAATTCAAAGTAGGATCCATGAGTGAAGATGTCAAGGCAACAAACTTAGAGGAAGATTATATTTGGCTCTTCCCCTCAAACTGTGTGGTATTCAAGACTGCCATGAACATTTCATATGACATTTGCCACGCTGTAGTGCTGCAAGAAGCATCATTGTATGGAGTCCTAATAAACAAATTCAAACCCAAAAGGATTTAAAAAAGAAAAAAACAAAACAACAATTCCACTGTGTTACAATTCTGGTTGCAGAATCAAGGTCAGCGACCATGTGTAAAATGATTTGGAAGAGTAATCATAGAATCATAGAATGATAAAGTTGGAAGAGACCTCAAGGATCAGCTAGTTCCAACCCCCTGCCATAGGCAGGGACACCTCCCACTAGTACAGGTCACTCAAGGCCTCATCCAACCTGGCCTTGAACACCTCCAGGGAGGGAGCAGCCACAACCTCCCTGGGCAACCTGTTCCAGTGCCTCACCACCCTCACTGCAAACAACTTCCTCCTAACATCCAGTCTAAATCTCCCCTCTGCCAGTTCAAACCCATTGCCCCTTGTCCTGTCATTGCAAGCCCTTGTCAATAGTCCCTCCCCAGCCTTCCTGTAGCCCCCTTCAGATACTGGAAGGCTACTCTAAGGTCTCCTGGAAGCCTTCTCTTCTCCAGGCTGCAGAGCCTCAACTCTCTCAGCCTCACAGGAGAGCTGCTCCAACCCTCTGATCATATTTGTGGCCATCCTCTGGACTCACTCCAAGAGTTCCATGTCCAATCTCAGAAGCAGCCATAAGTATTGAGATATTCCAGGTCCCTGGGCCTCTCACGAGATCCCCATAGCCAACTTTCACGATTAGGGCAAGCTGATACTCATTACAATTTCCTGAGTACGCCAGCAAAGGGTGTGGAAGGGTTTTCATGCAAACCTGGAAATACTGTAGAGTCACTCTAAACATGGCCCAATGAAGTTATGTCTAAACTAGGGTATAACTGAGATGGCATAAGCTGTGTTGTAACACTGCAGTAGGGCAAGAGCTGGGCACACAGTCTGTACCACTTCCATTGTCTCCTTCCCTAAGCAAATCTGAAGTGAATCTGAATAATGAGCTGGAAAGCCAGAGGAGTCTACTTCCTAGGACCAAAAAACAATACATACACAAGCCCCAAAATAGAAAAATTACATCAATTAATCCTGATGAGCTTGATTGGGAAGATTAAAAAAAGAATAAATATATATATATTTACAATCCTAGTGAACCCTTCTGGAAACTACATAATTTCTTCTGTGAGCCTCTGCACCAGACAGGCATGGGGAGCTCCATGTCTGAAGCTGGGAGCATAAGATTGATTCCTGCACCTCTGGTTGCTTGGCCATTCAAACCACATGAGTGTTTCTGGTGCTTATTACAAGAATTGGAGTATTCCCATTTTTTCTCTCTTCTTCTTTTGGGAAGTTCCACTGTTTCATTCTTTTCTTTTTTTTTTCTCCATCATATTTTCTGGCTCTTAGCAGCTCTACATCATACCCCTTTTACTCATCACGAGATGCCTGTACCTCATACTAAGTAAAATAGATTGCATGTGCCCTTCTATCTTCAGATACTAGTGTGGCTTATGAGTACTGGAAACCCATCTTCAGGAGCCAGGCCTGATATTCTGGTAATGAGCTGTAGGGTCTGTGCACTGGAAAGCCTCTCACTGATTGCTAAGGTGTTAACATTGAAGAATCTGCTATGTTCTATAAAATCACAGTGTTGTAAATAGACATCCTTTTCCTCTGAGTTCTCTTCATAAATGAAGTTGCTCTAGCAAGTTTTCCCAAGACCTCACAGTCCCACATGCTGTAGTTAAACTGGGATAATGATTTACAGTGTATGAAATAACCTCCTAAAGCTGAACTTTTGGGATTGCACAAGGGACTGTTCATCCACATTCCAGGTTTGATTGCTCAGAATTTATCTTAATTATAAGGGGTTCAATTAGAGTGAAGAGAGAAGGACAGAGAGAGTGAGAGTGAGCAATTTTAGAGCTCTACACTGAATGACTGACAGTGACATAATGCCATCAAGCAGCTAACATGTTGCAGCACAGCCTTTAAGTAGAGCCCATTCTTCAGGCAGAGCTGAAAGGTTTGCTTGGTTCTGCTGTCTCTTGCAGGTAGCACAATGGGTAAGAGGCAGAGATATGCTCTGCAGACATACAGCTTTATTGTTGCTTGAGTAACTACAGCTATTTAAGCAACAAGACTCCACAAGGTAGAGTGACACTGTGCAATAAAAGCATGCCTGTGGTGCCCTGTGAGAAAAGGACTAGAAAAATAAAATCTCCCTTAACTGTCCAGCTCAAACAAGGATTAAATAAATAAATAAATAAAAAAAAATGCCATGTCTTGCTCAAATAGATTCAGAAAGTTTTCTTCATCCCCAAAATATCTCATGTTCACTTGATCTCATGAGTGTGGTCATCCAGTTACTCATCACAGACACACACTCACCATGTCTGAACTTTTTAAATGGAATGTAGCTGGGTGAAACAGAAAAGGAGTTGTTCTACATTTCTGTGGTGATCTTTAGATATGCTTGAAGGCTCTCCTTAGTGGTATGAGCACACAACATTTATACTTTACCATCAGCATTACCTGAGCAGTGTGTACCAGCTGGCCTTCAACAGTGCCCCCAAAATGTATGGGACAGATTGAGAACAGCTGGCGCTGTCCTCATTATTTCCACGGCAGCTGAGGATTCTCCTGCACTCCAAGAATCCTCAGCTGCTGCTTTTACTCCCCCTCCCCCTTTTTTTTTNATATTTCCTTTGAAGAAGCAATGGGGGCTCATAAATTAGACTGATTTCTCCCTGCAACTGTTTCTCCTCCATTTTTCTGCATTCATTTACTCTTGTCATATCTTTCAGTAGCAACTTGAGAACAACACTGCTGGCTGGGGATGTATTTGTTCATCTACATGAGAGGAAAGCTTCCCTTCTCACTGCAGTTCTGAACAGGATACCCCAGTAGATTTGTCATGGCCATAAATGTGGGCTACGACCATGCTGAAGGGCAGGGAACCTTGATGGGACTCCATCCTTGTGTCTAAAGACAAGCTTGTGCAAAAGAACGTGACCACGGTGAAGGAGAAGGGAATATTGGTTGGGACAGAGATTACCTCTTCTCTTTACACAGGCATTTGAAAATTCAAATTCAAACCATTTGAAGCACCAAAACATGATATGCTGTCCGTGGCTTTGTGGAGGAGGCTTTACAATTGATTCAAGTCCCTGAAGCTAACAAAACTCACAGGCTCACAGTAAAATTTTCTAATAAACATCTGGAATTAAAGCTCCATTGCTGACAGCAAAATTACAATTTACAGTTTAAAGACGCATTCAATTACAGTTACCCAGAGACAAAGAGGACATGAAGAATAAAATAAATCTGGAAAGAAAAGGAAGGACTTCAAATTTGTATCAAATCTTAATCCAATAATCTGCCTTTAATTACCCATAGCAGACTCTGTCCTAAAGTGATCAGTTTTGCCTCAGATCTCCAAATCTTTTGGCTCAAAGCCAAATGGATAAGTGCTTTATCACTTGAGGCTGGGAGAGCATCCGTGTCTGCAGGCTGGGTGAGAGCATTTATAGCTGGTATGCTTGGCTGCCATTGTGGATTTGGTTTAATCCACTGAGAGTCTTTTTACGTCTTTGATTGCTTCGTGCTTTGAACCAGTGGCAAGATTTTACTACATTGCTCCATTTCTCAGGACAGAGAGAGTATTGTTCTTCAGCCAGCTAGTGAAAGTTCACACTTCAGCCTGTCTGCATTTCTCTTCTATTTGTGCACCCTTTGTCTGATACTGGAAAACCCACCAGTGGGGAAAAAATTAGCAAAGAAGCAACCATGGATGCCTGCTGTGGGCATCTTTTATGTCCTTGCCTTCTTATATATTACTGGTGGTTAAAGATGTGGCAGGAGAAAGGCAACCTTAAAGGTGGTCCTTTCTTTGTTCTCTCTTTCGTGGTAATGATGGTAGTGCCACTTTTCTTTGGCTTCCCTGCCCATGCCCCCTGGCTGTTTCCCTGGCTCTGCCTGCGTTTCTCTATGTCCTATCTCCCTTGCTCAGTATCCCAATCCACTAAAGTTTTCACTCCAGTTAAACCTTTCTCCTAGATCCCAGTGGCTGCCAGTTGTTGTTCCACCAACAGGATCTTATTCTATAAATGGCTCTTCTAGTTGGGACAGAAAACAGAAGGTTCAAACACAAGGTAACTAGATTTGACCTGTGAGGCAGAGAAATCCAGGGGCATTTTCTGGGTTGGTTCTGATGGTGTGAAAGCAGCTCCGTAAAGTATCAGTGGGTGGGGGTGGGAAGGAAAATACCTTGTTACTGCTTGCTAGGAAGCCTGTCCTTCCCATATCAAATCAGACCCTGTGGGAAATGGATCTTCAGAAGCCAGCAAAGCTACCTGATCATGAGGGAACTATGCAGACTTTGCCTTTAGGGAAAGAATCTGAGAGCAGTGCTACTGAGTGCTGGGAGTCCTTGCAAGACGTGCTCAAACAGCAGTCTGTTGTAAAAGCATCTCTCACAGTGGTGCCAGAAATCTACTTTTGTTGGATCAAGCCATGTGTGTCTGAATAACAATTCTAAGAATTACAGTCCTGTCCCATCTCTGTGTTGACACCAGCAGTTAATAGCATAGGTTGCTTTCTCCTCCTATGCTGATAAATGAAAGAAACATAAAAGATGATGTGATGAAAAAATGTGATCACTAAACAAAACACAAAGATGAGAATTAACCAAACTCTAGGATGGGCTAGAGCTGAGGGACATCCTTTAATAAGAATGGTCAGTACCTGTTTCAATACAGAACCATTTCTATGGCATCAGAACAGCTGCTGGCAACAGGCAGTTAATTATGGCTGAGAAAAGAATTGGTAGGACTGGAAGAAAATAGTTTCTGCCCTCTGCTGTGCTATCAATATCTTCTGCACTTCCTTTGTTCAAGAGTTTCTTTGTAAAAAGGGGAGTGATAACACTTTACACAGGTAGACCTGACAAGTCTGATTTGCATGTATATGCCTTTGTTTTTTTTGGTGTATGCCTTTCCTTCCATTCCACCATTAGAGCAGACAGGAATCAGAATCAGTGTTTGTGACATATTGAGACCCCAAACTCAGAAAATGTTGTACAGAAAAAGCACAAACTGTATTGACACTGCTGTGTGGATATTGTTGACATTGACAAATCAATCTTTTGCAGTTCGAAATGTTTGTGAAATAACTGGACAGTTCTTGAGTTCTTCCATCCATAAATCATAGAAGGAGTGCTAACAAAGCTAGTTTGTTTCAAAAGGATTGCTGGCACTTGGGTAAGTTCAGATTCCTAGCTGAATCTCCTCTAGCAGAGATATTCATCCTTACTTCAGCAAATGTGTTGGCCAGAAAAGAAGACACTGATTGCAAACTCTCTTACTGTTAAATTTCTTCTCGCTGGTAAAAGAGTTTCCACCAGTAATCTGTGATGGAACAGCGTAAACTCTAATTAAATCAAGGCAACTGCAAGCCTTTTGATTGAAATGGTTTTCACCTGCTGTTTTCGCTCTCCTTTGACCATCATTGCACATGCAGTGTTTTCCACATCCAGATCTGAAGCACATCAACTATTGTACCTCCTGCCTATGTTGTTTCATCAAATTCTCCAGGTATCTCCCTTCTTTTCGCTTTCCTCTTCCAGTGCATCTGTGCACTACCAAATGCATTTGGCATTCAACTGCCAAATATTATCGTGTTTTCAAGGTTGTTACTGTGATATTGCAGGTAGGGCACATCTTCCTATCCAATGTACTGAACATCACATTAATACCCAAAAAACGGTGTGAGTTGGTGTACTGAAAATGATTCACTATTAACAATGGTATTCATTTTGATATCCAGGCAGAGATTGTTAGTAATTACGAAACCTGTTTATTAACATTAAATCTCGCCACAAAACTTATTTACAAGGTTCAAAAATGCACGGTTTGGAAATGTATAGGTACAGGGAGCAGGCAAAACTGGAACACTTTAAAGGCAACCAGCATAAGCAAACATTTTTACTGGCAGAGAAGGTTTGCATGGTCACTTACACCGCTTGCAGTTAGTTATCCTGCTTAGTGACTGGATGGATGCAGGAAGCTCCTTTCTGCTTATGGCAGAAGGTAATTAATGATTACAAGAGGCTTGAAGTATTTACTCACAAAAATATCAGGGGACAATACCCAAAGGAAGTGACAGGGCTGCTGCTGGGTTGAAAGCTGATAGAAACTTGGGAGTTTCCTCAGGCTCCTGGGTGCTTCAGAAAAGGAGGCAGACCTCTCTGACCTGGTCCTGGCTCTCTTGGCAGCAGGCTCTCATGTGCAGGCAGATGTCTTGCGGTGTGCATTCCCGGCACGGTATCACACTGGCCGTGCAGGCCGAATGTGTGGAGGCATCAAAGCCTGATCCTGCTCGCTGGTGTCCCACCCAGCTCAGGATCAATGAGGCACTAAGCAGGCAGGAATGCAATAGCAGAGAGCACCTTTGTGCTACCTGCTCATCCCTTTATATCCCTTCAGCCCGAGACTGACTGGCCTTTGGACATAGCTTAGCCAATCAGGATGGCACTTTGCCCAGTTTGCCCATATTAGGTGAAGCTGGGGCTTTTGACCCCTTTCCCGTGGCCACCACCCCCAGCACAGAAGGAGGGGGATTGGGGGAGCGTGCCTGGGCAAGCCAGGACATGTACAAGCCGACTTGGCCTATTTAGGCCTACCATGACAGTTGGTCAGGCCATGGGTGAGGCGCAGGAAATAGTCTGAAAAGATTAATCACGGCAGAAGATATTTGAGACTCAATCCTAACACAAATCCGTAGTCGCATTTTTCTCAGTCAACAGATGCGCACCAAAATAAGATCAACAGAGGTGAGATCAGAATTGGATCATGGTAATAATGCATGCAAGTTACAACACAGTTTCTTAAACCTGGTGTTATTTGTCTCCCAGGGTAGAGCAGATGTACTTTGTGAGTATCCTGACTTGAGGGATGTTGCTAAGAAAGGACATGGGTTGTATTGTGAGTGCTGTAAAAAGAACTATAGTGTAAAGCACTGTAGCATGCAGAGGTTAGTACTAGAACATACTGTTATGGTTCGCTGTACCTGTAAAATTCATGAAATTATTGGCTTCTTTCAGCTGCAGTACAGTACTTTTACAGTAATTTGTCACTCTGTTTTCAGCAGGGATAATGGACCATGCCTTTTTCTAGGAGCACATTATTTGGCCACTGGCAGCTCTTTATATTTGCCATGAGATCCCCAGTAGCTGCATGTTTGTCCTCACCCTCCCTCTGCGGGATACTGCAGGCAATAATAGATCTGCTTCTTTACCAGAACTTAATGGCGTCTGTGATGGTTAGTGTTAATTGGCCTGGCCACATCAAGTGTGCTCATACTGTTCCATTCAGTTTGCTATTCCTCTGCTTCTGCCTGCTCACAATAATGTGACACCACTCTGGCCAAAATCATCTAGAAAAATACCACAGCCATTGCTCCTCCCTGTCTCACCTAACGCTGCTTAATATTGCCATTTTTATATGGCCAGCATCTAGGAACCCAGTAATAACCTTTTCTATAGCTGGAGATAAATGTGATGTTAAAATGAATGAAAAGGAAGATCAGGGAAAAAGCCCCTTCTGACCTGAGGGCTGATATTTTTCAGCTTTAATGTTCTCTTCTACCTACACCATAACATCAGTGATGAAACTACTCTTTTCCATCTTATTTGAAAACCCTAACATGCTATTGGCATTATTTTCTATGAGAAATGATAAGTCATTAGAATTAGGTAGGAAATTGTTTTCCTGTCTGCTGACACAGTGTGAGATTTTAAAATTTTTCTCTGTTCCACAGTGCAACAAGCCCAAACCATTTCTACACTTCTCATGAGAAAAGCAGGGTGATTTTTGCTCTGGAAAAACCAGTGATGTGGAGACTTGGCATCCTTCTAACACACAGTAATGTGGACAGCAGGGACCAAGCCTCTTCTTCTCTCAACCCCTGTTAAGGATGTGGATTCTCTGCATGACAAAGTCTTTCCCTCTCTTTTCCATCTGGATTTTTACCATTTGTGTGGTCATCCTGATGTAAAAAATGAGGCAACTCCCTTTGCCCTCAATCACCAAAAGGCCTTTTTCACAGGGCATTTTAGATTAGCTTCACCATCACTTTTATAAGAATTCTTCTGTGAAGTATGATGCAATGCAGCGCTCCAGAGCCAGAGAGCACATGGTTGCTCTGGAAAAGGTATCTGATTTCAAGGCCAAGTTCTTTTCTCCCAAGGTAGGTATAATTTGTACACTGTCCAGAACCAATGTACCTAAGCACATGTGTCAGAAGGGAAAGGGTAAGTTTTTATTTAAAGTAACAATAAGGAACATTCCTAAATGTAAATAACAACTTTATTTTAACTGCTTCATGTCTGAGAAGAATTAAAATAAATAATTCATCTTGCTAAAGCTTCAAAGATGGAAGAACTTTCCTTTTTAAATTATTTTTTTAACATTATTATTATTAACATTATCATTAACATTATTATTATTATTAACATTATTATTAACAATATTTTTATTATTGTTAACATTATTGACATTATTAACATTATTATCATTGTATTTGTGTTTAATAATGCTGATAATGCTAGTAATAACTATATTACCAATTATTACTACTCTAATAGTAGAATATAGGACTAGGAATATACTATTCCTATAATAATTATTATATTCCTAATTATTTCTATTATTATTAGTAAATATATATACTAATTACAATATTTATTTAAAGATCTAATTAATTATTTCATTAAAGATTTAAATTAAATTAAATATTTAATTTAAGAATCATAGAATAGTAAGGTTGGAAGGGACCTCAAGGATCACCTAGTTCCAACCCCCTGCCATAGGCAGGGTCACCTCCCACTAGCTCTAGTAACAGAGTTCAGTAAAATCTCGATGGAATAAAAATTTGCAACGTTGTTGTAAAACTTTCTGGACCTGTTTTGAAACCAAGAATTCTGAAGGATGAGAGTTGAATAGGAGTAAATGAATGGACCACTTTGGGAAGTATGTAAGGGTGCCTTTGTAAAAAACAGCCCAAAATGACATCCTTTGAAGACAGTAGGCTCAGGATGAGCTGCAGATTTCCAGTCTTTGTCTCATTAAAAATTACACACACAGGCAAAGTTGCCCTCTTCAGGCATGTGTTGTTGAGCTGTATTTGCAATAAAAAGGAACTGAGGCAAAGGGCACCAAATCATGCAATCATATTTACCCTGTAATGCCTGTAGTGAAGCAATACCCCAAATAACAAGAAGTCAGCTTTTCAGGTGCCAGCTGCTGTGTGACCGTATCAGAATACTATACCTGGCCATATTTTCCTGCAGCAAGCTGCCAGTCAGCACTGGATTTTAACCCACTTGCTCTTTGTCATCTCTGAATTTCTTGGTCTTCTGCTACCAGGACTATGCCATGACATGTTCAGCTATTGCAACTGGACAGGAGAAAACCTTTATGCTTGGACTTTCTTTAATATTCTTGAGTCATCCTGCGACTCCACAAGAACATGGGCAAGCTGTCAATTTAATTATTAACTGAAAGGACAAAAATGTGTTTTGTGCTGTTTATAGCACTGCCACAGCACTAGTTTGCAACACTGAACTACAAGTCTCTCACCTTTGAATGGAGATATATATAAGAAGATACTTCATTCTTAAAGATGCTTCTCTGTGACCTTCTCCTGTCTGTGACAAGCCTCATACCCTCCCCCACATAAAAGCACTACTGGTGGCCCTGCTATAAGCTGTGCAGATGTTTCCACCACATTATTGCAGTTTTATATTTGCAAAAGCCTTCTTAGAACAGATGTTCTTTCTGTGTGTATATACCATACTTCCCACTGCAAACACTTTTACAACACAAACAGCAGATTGCCTTGCTTCTGTCATTTGGATCAAGAGACAGTAAATGCCTCATTCTAATGATGTCAGTTTTCTTTCCAGGATGCTTAATGTCTTCTCTTCCCTTCCCACTGGCCCTGCTCACTTCAGATATTTCGTCTCTGTTTCCTAGGCTCTGCATTACTTATCTTTACTCTAAAGGGTCTCCCTAAAAATATCCTCTTCCTGAATCTCCTTTACTGCTTTCACTCTCTTTTAAACCCACCTGCTGTGTCCTCCTCCTTTTATAAAAGCTGCTCTGCCTTCTTTAGGTCTTCTCAGTGAGGAACTAATTCAATAGATTTAAATGAAAATGTCTTTTCTTGGGTAAGACTCAATATAAATTGGTGAATATAATTCCTACCAGTTGTGAAATAGGAGGCAATAATCCAGCACTGATGGCTCAAGATGGCAGTTCATTGAGAAGCCAAAGGTATCTCTTGTCTGCCCCAAGGCAATAGGATTTCTGGAAGGTTTATGTTGGCTGGATATTGCAAAAACTTTATTTGAACACACTCACCCCTCTTATTTTTAATCAAAAACCTGAGTTGTAAGCGGTATGATTAGTACAGTAATTATGACAGCATTGCAGAAATCTTTGCCCTCTTTCACAATGATTGTGATCACTTCCAGAGGACACTTTTTCCAAGACTGTTTCTGATCAAAAATTATCTGTTCTTGTGCTTTTAGATTATCCTCTTTTGGATAGACATTTGTCAGTAGTATAAACATCAATTTCAATGCAATTACAAAAAGGAACATTTGCCATTGAATATGCTTCAGAAATCATATATAACAGAAACACTGTGGCCACCAGGACCAGGGAAGTGACTGTTCTCCTGTACTCAACACTGGTGAGGCTAGAGTACTATGTTCAGTTTTGGGCCCCTCATTACCAGAAGGACAGGGCTGGAGCACATACAGAAAAGGGCAATGAAGCTGGTGAGGGGTCTTGAACACAAGTTCTGTGAGGAACAGCTGAGGGAGCTGAGGTTGCTCAGCCTGGAGAACAGCTCAGCCTTGCTGCAACTACCTGAAAGAAGGCTGTAGAGAAGTGCAGGCTGACATCTTCTTTTAGGTAACAAGTGACAGGACAAGAGGAAATGGCCTTAAGCAGCACAAGGGGAGTTTTGGATTAGACATTAGGAAAAATTTCTTCACCAAAAGGGTAATCAAGCAATGGAACAATCTGCCCGGAGAAGTGATGGAGTTATCATCTCTGGAGGTGTTTAAAAGACATTCAGATGAGGTGCTTAGGGTTATGATTGGACTTGATCATCTAAAAAGATCTTTTCCATCCAGGCAAATCTGTGATTCTGTGAAGAGGTAATAGTGTGGAGATATCTACTGCTACAACTAGTTTGCTTGGAATGTTTACGTTGGACTGTTTAGAACCTGAAGTATCCTTATAGTCACACAATATGAATGTGACAGCATGCTGAGAGCAACTTCTTTGAATCTCGTCCAATCTCCTCATGAAAGATGTCATTCTTGTGTTCTGCAATGTCCTGAAACAAGCCCCATGAGAGTTCTTATATATGTGATAAGTCACTTTCGTTGTCATAATTTTCCTCTTTCAAAAGTCTTTAAAATCACCCTACATCTAGCTTGTCAGATGACCACATCTTTCTATTCACATTGTTTCCCTCTTGTCTCTGCTGTAGTTCTCTTCTACATAAAAAAAATATTCTGCCACCTCCTTGTACTTGTTTTTAGTTCTCATATTGCTACTTCTCTCTTACTTCTTACATAGAAGGACTAAATAAGTTTCTGGTCTGCTCAATACTACCTTCATGGATCACAGAACCATCAAATTGTCAGGGCTGGAAGGGACCTCAAGGATCATCTAGTTCCAACCCCTCTGCCATGGGGAAGGACACCTCACACTAGACCAGGTTGCTTAGAACCCATCCAGCCTGGCCTTAAAGATTTCCAAGGATGGGGCTTCCACCACACCCCTGCACAACCTGTTCCAATGCCTCACCACCCTCGTGGTGAAGAACTTCCTAACAACATTGAATACAACATTGAATGCAACATGGGATACAACATCAGATTGGTGATATTTGCTACTCAGGCAGTCTTTGCAAGTTTTGTAGCCAAAATCTGTGCTTAGAAGTGGTGTCC
Organism: Eubucco bourcierii; assembly: GCA_013396675.1. Classification (NCBI taxonomy): domain Eukaryota; kingdom Metazoa; phylum Chordata; class Aves; order Piciformes; family Ramphastidae; genus Eubucco; species Eubucco bourcierii. Next base: position 20,350 of record VWZE01013314.1, read on the forward strand.
ATACAGCTTAAAAATTAGCCTGGGTTGCACTGACAGTAAAATAAGATTATGATCATTTGGGATGAAGGAATGAAATTACAGCAGGTTGAAGTCACAGCTCAGGGTTTCACGAGTGTCTCAGTAATTTCCTCCCTTGCCCTTTTAAGCGCTGCAAAATTCACGATCGATTTCTATGTGTTTGGAAACCACTGATTACTGTAGTTTATGAAACAACTGCATGGGAAATGGAAATCTTGAAAATAATATTTTTTTCCCCCATTTTCAGTTTGTTTTTTTTCCTTGTTCACAGGTGAAGTCTAGCCATTCTTTAGAAGCAGCTATATATACAGCAGTGAAAGAGCAGTAAAGGCTAACTGTCAAATCTTCTCCCTCAGAAGTTTTTACAAACCACTTCTCTTACCTCTTATTAATGCATTGCAAATACGATTCGCACTACACCCATCTACTTTAAGATTATGACCTTGTAAAATGTGCACAGCCATTTAAAAAATACCTTGTGTTTAAAAAAGCCAGGGCCTACAGTCTCTTCAGTTCTTGTAGGTCTGTGGTGAATTCTGCAGTTAATTTGATGCTTTCCCTCAAAGCTCTTAGCACAGTTGATAAAGGAAGAATCTCTGTGCCTGCTTCAGATTTGTAAGGAGAAATTAGAAGGCTGCATACAAAGCTTAAGATTTTGAAAACAGGTCATTGCAGAGAGTTTTTAAAACTTATTTTAAAGAAGGTCTTATTTGTAACTTAATTGTTCTGTACACAGTATCAACTAATGAAGTGTTTATTAGTTTTTGGCTCTTTTTGTGTTCATTTTATCTAAAAAATCCCCAACCAAACAAACAACTGTTGAGGCTGACAGGAGTCAGGCTGACAGGCTTATTACTGCCTCATTATAATACCCTGAAAAGTCATGTAACTTATTCTAAAGGCAGAATGAATGGGTGGAATAGCTTTAAAAAGCTCCCGATACCAATATCTAATTCAGCACTCCCCTGAGTCAAGCATTAGCACAGGTTAGAAATTACTTTTAAAAACAGCAGTTGTGAAGAGGGGGGGTGTGAAAATTAAGCAAGAGTAAATTTCCTGTACCCTACCCATACAGCTCATCAGCATCCATCCTGGGCCTGCTCACTTCCCTTCCAAGCTGTCCTGTGCTGGCTGCTGCACTAAGGAACTCAAACATGGCTCTACAGTTAGCTTGGTCATGGCTTGAAATGGTTTTCCATATCAATATTGGCAATGTAAGTATGGGTTCCCCACCATGGAAGGAAATTCTAGTGAGCAAGATCCAAAATAGAGACTTTTATAGTGAAAAATAGTCTTTAGCAAACAAGAAATAGTTGCTAGATTCAGGTAAATGTAATGACATTCCATGAGGAGATGATCATGTGTTGTGGGTTAGGAACTTCCACCACCACCACCACCACTACTGGAATTTACCAGCTCAGCTCAGATGTCTTGGAAGTAAGATGTAACTGTGTTTACAGCAAAGCAAAATTTACAAGCATATATACACAATCCACTTACAAGTATTTGCAATTATATACAAATTAGAAATAATACCAAAAAATCCAAACTCCCTCCCAGACAAAGAAACAGCTCATAAGGGCTCAAAGCTACCCTCTCTACCCTCTTTCTCCCTCTACTTTCCCAGACAGGCAAACAAAAACAACCAGCAAAGCTTACATTGATATTTGTTAGTGGAGAGATTAGAGCCAAGTGAAGAGGAAGCAAATAGATGCAGTGTCACAGGCTAGAGTGGAACAAATTGTTGACATTTTGTCTTTTTGTCCCCTCTCAGCAAACCAGTGAATGGCATAGACTTCATCATTATTTTCTTTTCACAACCAATGATCTAATTTCTCTCATTAAAATATGCCAATTAGCCTCAAACCAACACATCATGTTACTGCTAGCATTCAGGTCTTGTATCTGAATACTCAGCTCTTAGCACTTGTTATCATTTAAGACCAAAGATGTAATCATCTCTAACCTTTTTCTCCCCACGAAGGAAAAGAAATAAACATGTAATCAAATGCCACAAGTTTGATAGTTCACAATGCTCATATTTAAACGAGTGTGGCAGTTTACTGAATATAAATTAACACACCCCCCCTTATTTCAATGAAACTTTCAAGTTGCTGCTATCTTGGTAGCAGAGGTTTCAACCACTTCTTCAGAAAAATATGCTTTTGTGGCAGCATGTGAAGGGAAGTGCACAAAACCTTACATTTTCTTAGTGCTTTTACTATGCCATCCACAGCCACCATCTCAGTTCTGTCATCCAGAAGAGAATGAGCTTCCTCTCTTCTGTATTCTGCATCCTCTTCTGCCCCAGATTTGTCAGCTATTTCACTAAGAAAAGGCTGTTCCCATACTTTTCAGAAAAAGCTGAGCAGATCAAATTGCATTTGCTGTCTGCTACATCCATTTAAAACTGGAGGAAACCATTTACTTACGTAGAATGAAACACTATTTACCTAATAAACAAAAAACAGGATGCTCTGTATATCTTGGTGGCTTCAATTTGCTGAAATACTCTGATGAGTTGGAAATATGTTTTCATTTTGGCCAGTATGTAGGGCACTGTAATTAAGAAAGTTCTGAAGTGACACCATGTGCACCCGCATAGAGGGTACCAAAGGAGATGACAACATTACAAGGTACCAAGCACCTTCTGCTAAAAAGGTCTACAGCTCACTACTGCTAGTAACCAAATCATGAATTAGATGAACACCTTCATGAAGCAGAAACACAAAAACAACTATGAAAGAAATGTTTCCTGAAGGCATTCTTGTGGAAGTTCTTGCGGAATTTCTTTTTGCAGCTTCACTGGCAAAAAAAGGAGGAGCGCACTGGTCTGATGTAGTGTTAAACCATTTCTGCCAGGTAACGTCCCTGGAGTTTATCATCACAATCATACAATCGTAGAATCATAGAATGGTAAGGTTGGAAGGGACCTCAAAGCTCATCCACTTCCAACCCCCTGCCATAGGCAGGGACACCTCCACTAGAACTGATAGCTCAAGGCCTCCTCCAACCTGGCCTTGAACACCTCCAGGGAGGGAGCAACCACAACCACCCTGGGCAACCTGTGCCAGTGTCTCACCACCCTCACTGCAAACAACTTCCTCCTAACATCCAGTTTCAATCTCCCATCTGCCAGTTCAAACCCATTGCCCTTTGTCTTGTCATTGCAAGACCTCATCAATAGTCCTTCCCCAGCCTTTCTGTAGGCCCCCTTCAGATACTGGAAGGCTACTCTAAGGTCTCCTGGAAGCCTTCTCTCCTCCAGGCTGCAGAGCCCCAAATCTCTCAGCCTGTCCTCATAGCAGAGCTAATAATATCGAAAAACATGTTTCAGTTCATATTGCATCAAACCAATGGCATGGGTTGTTTGGGTTTTTTTTTTAGTTTCTCAGAGAAAAGGTCTCTGTACATAATTCTTTTTCCCCACATTCAGTTTACAAAAGCTTTACTGTATATTGCATGAGGAATAGTGTGGCCAGCAGGAGAAGGGAGCTCATTCTCCCCCTGGACTCTGCACTGCTTAGGCCACACCTTGAGTACTGTGTCCAGTTCTGGGCCCCTCAATTTAAAAGGACATTGAGGTGCTTGAGCG
>VWZE01013314.1:24122-43703 GCA_013396675.1 Eubucco bourcierii
TGTGGTAAAGGGTTGGACTTGATGATCTTTGAGGTCTCTTCCAACCTTGGTGATACTGTGAGACTGTGATATCATAGTGGCAGTAAACTCAGTACACCACCAGAAGGCCATAGCTCTCAATCCTTGGTTCACATGCAACATGTTGCCCACTAGACTTTCTGATGCTGTTCCTGAATACAGCAAATTAAAAACTTAAACCCCAGGCCAACAGAGAGAGGAAACCTATCTGTGAAATGCAAGTTGCTCAGCATTCTTCCTCCTGGGACCACTGTTCTAGAGTAATGTGCAAATGTTCTCAGCAAATCATAGCTTAAATATCAGTTTGTTTGCCAAGCGATTCTCCCAACTCCCTGCTTACAGCCATGAGAAAACATTTTATTTATTAATTATTATTTGTAATTTGGGAAAAACAAATGGCTATATTCCCAGACAGTCGACTCTGCTATCCATACATGTGCATTCCAGGAACACAAGCTTTACCACTAGCTTAGAGAGGCTTTTTTTTTTTTTTTTTGTCTTCCCCTTGGAATCCTTCATTAAAACATTAGCAGCACATTACAGCTTAGCAGGTGCACAGATCCCATAGCCAAATGTTACTTTTTAACTGTGGTGTGACATTACACGGCCATAAATGTCTAGGTATTAATCACATGTTTTGATATGTATCCAAAATGTGATTTATGCACCTGATTTCTAAGACTCTATGCTAAACTAAGAAGGAAAACCAAAGGAATTCATTCAGTTCGCTCTTCAGCTGAATGACTCTGCCACGAAGTGGATGTAGCTGTGAGTAGGTAGAGCAGTTATGGGTGAGCAACCAGAACCAACCAGAACCAACTACATCAGCAATGGGGAAGAGAAGCAGAAGTCACATTTGACAAATTCAATCAAATTCTTTCACATAGGGAAGAAATGTAAGAACAGTTCACAGCTGGGTCCTGAAAGCGAGGCAAAATACAAGCTAATAACCTTCCTAGGTGCAATCTGCTTTTAAGTAAAAGATCAGAAGTGCTCCCAATAGAAGTGGAGATCTTCCATGCTATTCAAAGCAGACTTTGTCAGCAATACAGCTGGCTGGTGGCACTTACATGCCAAATTACGTGTGAACTCAGGTGGGGACATACCATGGAGTGGCAGGTCTGTAGTCCACTTTCACTGAGTCTTTCTGCAGTGTTATTTCTTCCACTGAAAAAAACCCTGTGCTGCCATGAAGGGTGACAAGAGAAATTTTGCCATCACTATACCACCTGTGAAAGTGGTGACCCCTTCACACTTCTGAGTTGCTCCATTGATGAAAACACATAGCACAGGTCACATCTCACCCAAAGCAGCTCACCTGGAACATGCACATATGAAACAGGAGCAAAGCTGCAGAAAAGGCAAAGAAGAAAGCCAACAGAAAGTTGCTGTCTTTCAAAGCAACTGTGATTTGGTGTCTTCTCTGACTACAAGAGAAAGTCCCATAGGATGTGACAACAGGTATGGCTGCTCAGGTGGATTTTTGCAAAATCTTCCCTTGTGTTCTTACTTGTTTTGAACTTCCTAATTCATATTTGCTCTAAGGACTATAATGCTGGGGTCATTGCTGAAAAGAGGTGAAAGTAGTACCTGCATCCCACTTGCATGTACAACAGGATAAATAACCAGCAACTGAACCCCAAATCAAGAGAGGAAAAAAGCATAGGATTCCATCCACGGGCTGAGAGAGTTGGGGCTCTGCAGCCTGGAGAAGAGAAGGCTTCCAGGAGACCTTGGAGTAGCCTTTGGTACCTGAAGGGGGCCTGCAGGAAGGCTGGGGAGGGACTATTTACGAGGTCTTGTAATGATAAGACAAGGGGCAATGGGTTTGAACTGGCAGAGGGAAGATTTAGACTGGATGTTAGGAGGAAGTTCTTTCCAATGAGGGTAGTGAGACACTGGCACAGGTTGCCCACGGAGGTTGTGCCTGTTCCCTTCCTGGAGGTGTTCAAGTCCAGGCTGGATGAGGCCTTGAGTGACCTGTTCTAGTGGAGGTGTCCTTGCCTATGGCAGGGGGTTGAACTAGATGATCCTTGAGGTCCCTCCCAACCTTACCATTCTATGATTCTGTCCCAAAATAAATGTCTGAGACGATAACAGGATGAATGTGCATCCAGTCCCTCACAGAGAAATCCAAAGACTGAACTTCATCTCTCTCCATAAAGTCTCCAAACGTGCCAAAGATGTTAGTGTAATACTGCCTTCGTTGTCTTCCCCTGAAATGCAGAATCCTGTTCACTGGTATGAGTTTTATCTTCACCTCACACTTCCAATTACATGCCTAGCTTTCTTATACAAGCAAGGAACACTGTTCCTGCCCTGAGATGCTACCCAGTAAAATGCATAAAGTACACAAGATGTGTTGTATCCTTCAGCCTTGACTTCCACCTTCCTCATCCTGACATTCACTTTCTCCCATAATTTTCGAGTCCAGTTAAGCAAATCACAACAATCAATTATAGTCTATGAAATCTTTTGCCTATGACCTCTTCTTTTCGTGTGTGTGTGTATGTGTTGCTTCTTATTAGCTAATGCCACACAATTAATTTCTTCTTGATGTTCCTTTTGTGCTCAACAAGTGGCCATAGTTGTGGCCAACCCATCTTTCCAATGCAAACCTTCTTGCTCTACCATGGGAATGAAATCACTACAGATCTATTATTTCTCGGAACAGGATATTTCATTTGCATAAAATATTCTGCACTTGACACAGTGCCAGGAAGAAACACCTAAAGTCCATTCTTCATCATGCTCTTGCCGTGGCCTTAGGAACAGAAGGAATCACCATGCTAGACTCACACCTATTACTCCCAGGTTCCTCTCTTCTTAGCCCCATCACTGATTTATGCTCCCGTGACTCTTTGAGGGCCCTGTCAAGACAGTGACCAAGATAATGGACAAAAGGGAATTTCTTACATGATGTAATTTCACATTAAACAGGATGGTTCATAGGTTGTAATAGGAGGTCAACAGAAGATATTATAACCCCTAAATTGGTTGGGAAAAAAAATATATTATTTGAATCAAAATTTAAATAAAAGTCTATATGAGCCAAGATACCTGAAGGGAAGTGTCTCATAGAATCATAGAATCATAGAATGGTAAGGTTGGAAGGGACCTCAAGAATCATCTAGTTCCAACCCCCTGCCATAGGCAGGGACACCTCCCACTAGTACAGGTCACTCAAGGCCTCCTCCAACCTGGCCTTGAACACCTCCAGNTTCTCTTCTCCATGCTGCACAGCCCCAACTCTCTCAGCCTGTCCTCATAGCAGAGCTGCTGCAGCCCTCTGATCATCTTCGTTTCCTCCTCTGGACCTGCTCCAACACTTCCATGTCCTTCCTGTGCTGAGGGTTCCAGAACTGCACACAGGACTCCAGGTGGGGTCTGAGGAGAGCAGAGTAAAGGGGCAGAATCCCCTCCCTTGTCATGCTGGTCACTGTTAGTGTTAGTGATATAGAATCATAGAATCATAGAATGGTAAGGTTCGAAGGGACCCCAAAGAACATCTAGTTCCAAACCCCTGCCATAGGTAGGGACACCTCCCACTAGTACAGGTCTGGTCTAATAACCTCAAAGAAAGACAGATTCCAACCTTGTTCCTTTTCACACAATTGGGATTTACTGGCAGAAAAAAAACACTAATGCCATCTTCAAATGCACAATGTCTCCTTTTACTTTTAAGCTGGATGGCTATATTCCAAAACAAAATAAAATAAAATTTAAAAATCTAAATGTCATTAGTTCAATGAGAATGCAGAAAATGTACATTTTGGAGAGAGATCAACGTTTTAAGCAAGAAATGGAGACCAAGGTAAAATATTATTAATTGAATGGATTCATGAGCTCTTCATTTGTTATTAATAAAGCACTGAAGAAGAAAGTGTTGATGAAACAGTTATTCACCTTGGTGCAGCATGCAAAAGGCAAATTAACCCCACTGCAGACAGGTATCAAGGCCATATGCACGGTTTTATGTACTCAGTTATAGATGTTATAATAAATGCAAGACTCAACATCATGTATGTATGCTTTGCCTAGGGATGAATTTCACCCTCAAAAAACAATGAGGCAGATTTGAGAGAAGGGAACTGATTTAGTGCAATGTATATCATGTAGTCACTAATGGACTTTTAGTTATTCCCAAAGATAACTGACCCCATAAAGGGTTTTAAGTAATTCTTAACATTATATTCATACACTTCAAAGGCAATCAGTCTTTCAAAGTTATTTCTATATTTCTCCATATTACAGAGCTATATGCATCCTCAAATATCACACAATTATCTATGCACACTACCTTCTGCTTTCACAGGCAAAAGTGCCCTGTGGTACTGACAAGCACAGTATTACCCTTTCTTTTTTCAGAAGTTAAATGTCTTTTGACTCAGCTCTTAGTTCTCATTTTTATGGCCTTTCTGTTTTATAGATATGCTCTATTATTTGCAGCAGTCTCTTGGGGTTTTTTTTCCTATTACCCAAGTAGAGTTCAGTCATTGGTTGGTTGTCCTGGGCTTGTCTAGGGTAGGGTTAATTTTCTTCACAAGAAAAGGAACAACCAGGATGACCAGCTGAGCTAGGCAATGGGGCATTTGATACCATACCAGTCATGCCTACTAGATAAAAGGGATGGTAGTTGCAGGCAGCTGTGGAGGTTCTTAGTGTGGTCTCTTTGGCATTTGTGCAGGCAAGGGTGTCACATTTAGTATTACTCTTGTTTATATATCACTTCCTCACTATTGTTGTTGTTTCTGTTGCTCATTTGGTGCATTGTTCTACTAAACTCTTCTTGTCTTAGCCTGTAGGGTTTAGCATTTTGCTCCTAATTTCTCCTTCCAGTCCAGGGGGTGGGGGTCAGTTGTGTGAGCAGCCATATGATGTTCAGCTGTGGCTGGGCTTGAAACCATGACAGTGGTGCAGTCAAAGCCTACACAATGGTGTCCACCTGCAGGATTTACTGCAGTCCATTCTCAGAATAAACAAAGCCAAAACAAATCAGAAGCTGTAATTCACTGTTTTGATAGAAGTACTTCAGTTACTTTAAACTGCTAAGGGGTGTAATCCACTGTTGAACATGAGGCCAGCACAAGGCTTAAGAAGTGCTGAAGCTCATTTTGAGGGTCTAAGTGCAACTGAAGTGGCTGTATGGGACTGATGCTAGCACTCTGCACAGGAGTAAAGGTGACCATGTGTGAGCACTTCAGGAAATCACACCAGGTCCTGAATTTCCCTCAGCTTTCAGCAGCTACACTAATAGTTCTACCAGGTCCTCACAGTCATGCTGCACCTCAGATCTGTATCACTTTGTCTGTGTAATCACAGAGGAGTAAAAACATTCTAGGTCATGGTAGACCCTCAAGTCATCAGAAATACCTCCTAATAAATTTAGAGCCATGATTGTTCAAAAGGAAGCAAACCCTCAAGGCAATTTTAAAGAATTTTTTTAAAGAAAGGGTAGATTCATCATTGAGGCCTTGAGTAAACCTGTACTAGTGGGAGGTGTCCCTGCCTATGGCAGGGGTTTGGAACTAGATGATCCTTGAGGTCCCTTCCAACCTTACCATTCTATGATTCTATGATCTAATCCACTTCTACTACAGCTTTAAAGAGTACTCTGCTTTTTGCCTTTGTTTGAGGCAAGATCTACTGAATATCCCCATGCTAATATATGCTGTGACTGGTTAGGCCCAAGCTTGCTAGTCTAGAAAAGTACTGTTTTGTTCAGTAAGGAAATCCTGGCAGTATTAAGATACAAAAGGTTGAAATAGAAGGGGGAAAGGGGTAGGGTTTGGTTTTTTTTTTAACATGGAAAAAAAAAAATCAAAAGCTTCATTGCATCTGTTTACTGCTTTATTCCTGAATTTCTAAAACATTGGCAGATTTACATAAGGGCCAGATAGTATTGGAAGAGATCCTGAATAGTCAGTACTAGTTTAGTGAGATCAGTTAGGCCACAAAGCCTTGCCAGAGCTGCTCCTCCCTCAGAAATTTTGGAATCTATATTTAAACATCCTCGATCTGGCCACAAGTGACATGATAGGATGGACAGCAAGGGAAGAGGGGCAAGGAGGAAATTAGGGCTTCCAACAGAAGGGGGGGTGGGACAGTACTTGTAGAAAATCTGGGCTCTTTGAACATAATTGTCTGGCAGTCTGTAAGTATTACTAAAACCCAGGATTATTTCCAACACTACATCATCATATCCACTACTGTTGCCTGCCAGTGTGTTAGTAGTAAATCTGAAGAGCCAGGAAATAAGTGGAGCCTGCCTGCCTGCAATGAGGATCTGGCCTCTGCTCTGCAGCAGTCGGTACCTTTCTTAGAGAATTAAATTATCTGCTAAATATCTAAAAAATTCCTGGGAGAATAAATCCTCTTTGCCTAATTTGTAGGGGTGGAAGGTGGGGAAAATCTGGGATTTGAAGAGGAGTACAGCTAGAGGTATAAATAGAAGGTAGAGCACTCCTGGAAATGAAAGGTCTGGTTGGCATCACTATGCCAGCTTCACATGCAGCCAGTCCTGACCTGGCAATGATGTACACTTTGTGCTTTGCTTTCTCCTCTGTCATAATCAAACTGCTGTAACACTTAGGAGAAGCTCTTTCCATTTGATTCTCTCTGAAGTTCTCACACATCATCATGAGACCTCAGGGATGGCACTGCTTAGGCCACACCTTGAGTCCTGTGTCCAGTTCTGGGCCCCTCAATTTAAGAAGGACATTGAGGTGCTTGAGTGTGTCCAGAGAAGGGCAACGAGGCTGGGGAGAGGGAGCTCCTGAGGGAGCCGGGATTGTTTAGCCTGGAGAAGAGGAGGCTCAGGGGAGACCTTCTTGCTGTCTACAACTACCTGAAGGGTGGTTGTAGCCAGGGGGAGGTTATCTTCTTCTCTCAGGCAAGCAGCACCAGAACAAGAGGACACAGTCTCTAGCTGTGCCAGGGGAAGTTTAGACTCGAGGTGAGGAGAAAATTCTTGCCTGAGAGAGTCATTGACTGCTGGAATGGGCTGCCCAGGGAGGTGGTGGAGTCAGCGTCCCTGGAGGTGTTCAAGGTGGGTTTGGACTTGGCACCAAGGTTGGTTTGGACATGGCACCAAGGTTGGTACCATGATCTAGTCTTGAGGTCTGTGGTGATGGGTTGGACTTGATGATCTTTGAGGTCTCTTCCAACCCTGGTGATACTGTGATACTCTGATATTGTGATATAACATTGCAGTTGCCCTGAAAAACCCTGACCACCACAACTCTCTTAATTTGCTGTTTACAACACTCATTGCAAATGTCATTCCTAAACCCTCATTTATTTTTGCAGCCCACAGACTTAACCATAGCACTATTGCTGCCATTCTTTCCTGTTTCAATGCATTTTCAGCCTGAACAGTTGCTCTGTAGAAAAAGAGACTCTCACTACCTTTCTAGGATGTGCTTGATGTCTACTACTAATGCTTAGGGGTTAAGACTTTGTGGCAAACACCTGCCAAGTCAGCTCCCAGTGCTACTTACATAAATATGCTTTTGTTCTTAGAATATGTTACACCAGGTTTCATAAAAGCACCCGTGTAGAGTTATAAAAGATTTAAAAGATATAAATAATAACCTAGGAGTCATTTAAAGTTAGGATCAGCAAATTTCAGGGAAAGGATCAACCAACTTTGGTAATTTAACAACTGTTTAAAATACATTAGCAATATCTAGTTTAATCTTATTGTAATTTATAAGCTACAAGGTTTTGTAAGAAAAGTCACAGCAGTATAGGAACATGAGAAATTAAGTAAAAGCCTAGGAAGTGAGTTTTTTAAAGAAGAAGACCATTATTTTACAAAAACTGCTAAAGACATGAGCATACACACAAATAAATGGCTAGGCAAAAATGTGTCTATAAAAGCATCTCAAGTAACTGCAGAAGATTGGTTTGAAAAGGAGTAAATACTTTTAATTTGTCCCTTTTTTATTGTGTGCAGCAATATTAACAAAAAGCAGGTGTTCAGAATTAGCACATAGATGTTTTTTAATGCTTGGAAAAGAATCGAGTAAGCTCATAGCACCCCCAGCCAAGTAAGGGATGTAACGAAGTGATTCATTGTATACATACCTACAATTTACTTCCAAGGCTTTCAGGAGACCTTAGAGTAGCCTTCCAATATCTGAAGGAGCCCTACAGGAAGGCTGGGGAAGGAGTATTGATAAGGTCTTGCAATGACAGGACAAGGGGCAAGTTTGAACTGGCAGAGGGAAGATTTAGACTGGATGGTAGGAGGAAGTTGTTTGCAGTGAGGGTGGTGAGACACTGGCAGAGGTTGCCCAGGGAGGTTGTGGCTGCTCCCTGCCTAGAGGTGTTCAGGGCCAGGTTGGAGGAGGCCTTGAGTGACCTGTACTAGTGGGAGGTGTCCCTGCCTATGGCAGGGGGTTGGAACTAGCTGATCCTTGAGGTCCCTTCCAACCTTACCATTCTGTGATTCTATGATTCTATGATCTGTACCTCATTATGTTGTGTCTGTTTTTTCAGCACCTTTTAACAGCTTTTCTTACATCTTTTTTTGCCACTTAGAGGTCAGAATTTGCAGTACTGTGTCTCTGCAAGAAACTGAAGTGAGAGCTGCTCAGCCTCCTCTTTGAACTTGAGCAGAACTGGTTGTTTAGTGAGGTCAGAGTGCTTAATGTAGAAAACACAGTGTAAGGAAGCTCCTGAAAACAAAGCAAGGTGACTAGACACCAGGTGTTCCTCCCTGAGGTTAGTTTTCAACCCACCTGGGTCACTTGAAAGCCATAGACCTTACCAGGAAAGTGATTCAGGATACTGGTCTGCATAACAAAGAGCAGAGCTGGCCTTATTCTCTAGGAAAGACTCAAGTGAAGCAACAACTGGGAGTAGAAAAGCAATGTGAGACTGACTGGGACCTGGGAGGAAGACTTGAGTAGCTCTGACAGTTGCCATGCTTTCATGTGCTGCCAGGTGTCAGTGGGTGCACCCAGCAGAACCTCTCTGCCCTGCATCTGCTACACAGTACAGACTTTTCTTGTCACTCTCTTTTCAGCATCAGGCAATGTGATGTGGAACCATCATGAGGTCCCTTCCAACCTTACCATTCTATGATTCTGTGATTCCCTTTTTTACCCTTTATCGGTATAGAAAAAGATGTTTGAGGCAGGGAGAACTTCTGGACTCCATTGTCCTGGTCTTGGCTACAGTTGCCAAGCCTTACCACAAAACAAGAGGTTAATTTGAAAACTGTGGATAGAATACAACAGGCAAGTTAATACAAAACTGTCATTACACAAAGGGACTCGGGGCTGCACAAGGGGAATAGCAGTATCATCAGAGGAAAGAATTGCCTTATGTATTTCTGTCCTGGTTTTACCTTGGGTTGAGTTAATTTTCTTCCTAGTAGCTACTACAGTGCTGTGTTTTTGAGTTAGGATGAGAAGAATGTTGATAATGCATGAATGTTTTAAGTTTTCTGGCAGTGCTTCCACTGAGTCAAGGGCTCTTCAGCTTCTCATGATCTACTAGTGAGTAGGCTGGGGCTGCACAGGAGGCTAGGAGGGGACAAAACCAGCTGACTCAAACTGGCTGAAGAGATATTCCACGCCATATAAGATCATGCCTAGTAAAAAACCAGGGGCAAAGCTGGCCAGGGGGCCCACTGCTCAGGAACTCTCTGGCCATCAGTTGGTTGGTAGCAAGCAATTGGTTTTCATTTGTTTTTCTTGGGCTTTGTGTTCTTTTCCTTTCCATTGCAATTCATTTTTATTTTATATTTTATTTCAGTCATTAAATTGTTCTTATCTCAAGCCACAAGTTTTTCCCCCCACACCACCAGCGTGGTGGGGAGCACATGAAGAGATAGATGTGTGTGGTGCTTATTTGCTGCCCGGGGTTAAGCCACAACATTTTCTCATTTAAAAAAAAAATAAAAATCCTTCGTTGAATTCTGCTGAGCTCTACTGCTGCACCAATATAAAATATCCTTCCTTCACTTAAAAAAAAAAAAAAAAAAAAAAAAGGAAGAAATTAAACAAAGAGGCAGCAGTGAAGCTATGTTATTAACAAAGTCATGCAGTGTCAATAAGAATGGAAGATAGTAAAGAAAGTAATATAGGGTGCAAAACTAGCAGTGCACATTTCACATTTTCTAAATGCATAGATTTGCAAGGGAATACAATATTCATGAAAGGAGGATTCCAGTAGCTTTGGCTTTTGTGGGACTCAGACTGCTAAGAACATCTCAAGATTGGCCCCTGGAGTTCAGGAAGACACAGAACAAGTTGCCTAACACAGCTCTGCCAGTGTACTTGAAACCCAACCTGGAAAAACTCATGGTAGTTTTGTCCTGAATCTCTCTGGAGCGGAGTCTGCCAATTATACCAGACTGCAAGGTAGTTTAATGATGTAGACAAACAGGCATTTTATTTCTCCTGTGCTTGTCTGGGAGAATTTGGAAACCATACATTGTGGTACCTTTCAGTGTTTCTCTGAAGCAAATAGGGAGCTTTCCAAGGTGTACAGTAAGTCGCCAGAGGCTCAGTAACAAGATGAAACCTTGCAGGTTGTCACTGCTAGTTCAGCCACATGTAGAACAGAAAGGATCCTTTATAAATACATTTACAAAATCAGGGAAACTGCTTTCCTTGCTGAGATTTAAAATACCATTATAGAAATAAAGTCTTCACCAGATGTACTTATAGGCTGAAATGACTACAAATGCAGGGAATTACTTAATTCAGCTGATAGGTATTGAAGTCTCTCAAATAGACTATAGGGATCTTTCAAAAAGTTGAACTCCATCCTCTGCCTCCCACATCCACTGTTTTCTACCTTTGCCCTTGTATCACTCAATCACCCTCATCATTTCCGTAAATTACAAAATATCCTTTCCCAACCTTAGTAGATTTTAAGTTAGAGAAGAAACAGAGAGAGGTAGAATCCAAGGAGGCTCCTATAGCTATAAAAGACTTTAAATAGTCTTTTACACAAGATAAGACTTCATGAAGCAAAGCAAGGTTATTGTCCACTCCTGAGCAGAATTTTTTGGTCAATGTCATTCTATAAGAGACCTTCTTATAACAGACAGACCTCTCACCAAAGAGTTATAATTTGCAGATTATTTGTGATTCTTTCTTTCTCTTGTAAGGGGAGCTGTGACTAATCCTCTTTGTAGTTGATAGTCACATCTCCCATTAAAAGTAATCTTTTCTAAAGAACACACTCAGAGGACAAATATGCACCAGATGGTTCAGATCTATCCTTAGAACCTGGAGGATCTCTGCTGTTCATGGCAGTGAGAATTTTCTCATGAGAAGTCGTGTCCAAACACACCCTCACCATTCAACAGCCACACGAGGAGGTCACAGGAAAGGGAACTCAACTCGGCCAGACTATAAAGTATTCTGTTTCCTAAAGCCATATTTCTTACATTTTAAATTTAAGTTGGGGTTATTTTATGGCTGAAAATACAGGAATGACTTGATTGTTTCATAGATTCAGTGAGTAATTTGGGTTGGAAGGGACCTTTACTATCATCTAGTTCCAACCTCCCTTGCTGTAGACTGGGACACCCTCCACTAGAACTAATTGCTCAAGACCTCATCCAGCTTGACCTTGAACACTACTGGAGAGGAGCCATCCATGACCTACCTGGGCAACCTGTTCCAGTGCCTCACCACCCTTGCTGTAAGGAATTTCTTTCTAATATCCTGTCTAAATATGGTCTCCTCAAGCTTCAGTCCATTCCCTCTCACCCTGTCATTACAAGGTGTTGTAAAACTTCCCTTCCCAGCTTCTTTGTAGGCCCTTTTCAGGTACTGAAAGGCTGCTATAAAGTCTCTCCAGAGCTTTCTCTTCTCCAGATTGGACAGCCCCTACTCTCTCAGTCTGTTCTGGCAGGGAAGGTGTTACCCAGCTCTCTGATCATCTTTGCAGACCTCCTCTGGACCTACTTGTCCTTCTGCTCTCTGCCCCAGCTCTCCCACTTCATGGAATTTTATTAAAGGAATACACTGGCCTGGTAGGAGGATGGTTTCAGAGATTCAGTAACCTTTTCTAACTCAAACCTTGTTTGAGTTCAAACATATGCAATTTATTCTTAGTGTATGTATATTTCACCTGTCTTAACATTTTTAAGATGCCCAGATGCTACCACTGTAGCATTCTCTCTTTACTTAACAGGTGGGTTGTACCAATAGCTGAGCTTTGAATATCCTCTTGGTGTTACAGTGACCTCAGCCCCATCACTGATGTGTTGTGCTGCTTTCCCTGCTCACTGCAGGAAGCAGAAAGGCTGAGAAAAGGGCAGCTCTGCACACAAGCACAATGCACACACACACAGGGTGCATGTTACTGGAGCACCTGTGAAGCACTGCACTTCTTCCACAGCAGAGCTCTTAAAGCCAATGCTACTGCTGCAGATATAATTGTCAAGGAGAGCACAGGCAGATAGCAGCTGCTAGTGAGGCAGAGAATGCTACCCTTTTATTCAGATCACAGAATGGCTGAGGTTGGAATAACCATCTACTCCAACCTCCCACCGTGGGCACAGACAACTCTCAACTAGACTCAGCTCATCCAGCCCAACCTTGAACACCCCTAGGGAGGGGGACCCACAGCCTCCCTGGGCAGGCTACTCCAGAGTCTCACCACCCTCCTACTGAAGAAGTTCTACCTCAGATCCAGTTTAACCCTGCTGTCCCCCAGCTTCAAACCATTCCTCCTTGTCTTGTCTCTAGACACCCTCTGCAGCCTTCCTGCAGGATCCCTTCAGGTACTGGAAGGTAACTCTAAGGTCCCCCTGAAATCTTCTCTTCCGCAGGCTGAACAACCCCAGCTCCCTCAGGCTATCCTCACAGCAGAGGTGTTCCAGCCCTCAGAGCTGGGTGGGATTACCAACTGAGTCAAAGCAACCAGAAAGCAGTGCCAAAATAACCACTCCAACCACTTCTCTATAGCAATTTGTACCTCAGAGTGAGAAGATTCCAACCACGTAAAATGCTTAATATGACAAAAATAAAGATGGTCTCAGGGCTCTCTGGTTAGCTGCAAACTCCTGTGCTGTTAGTTAGCCTTTTTAAGGACCCTGGTGAAGATGTCACCTCTTTTACACACCTCCTGCCACCAGTGAGGGAACCAAGTCCCCAGGGAGTCCTCACACACGAGCACACATACACACAACTGCATTTCTTCTTTGTTTTGCAAGTTGAAGGCACAAAGAAGAATTTGCCATTACTTCTGTTGCTTTCCTTGAGACCATCACTACTCAGGACTGGGGAATGTGTGGAGGGATTCATGTATGATAATGCTGACATTCAAGTCTATGACTGAACTGGCTAAAGACGATCTCCAAACACTACTCCAGTGATTAATCAGCTGTACATTCACACAGAAATATTTGATGTACTGCTCTACTCACCAAAGACTTTTATTGTATAGTCAAAGGTTATTTGGAATTTATCCATCCCCACCAAGCAGGGGCTTGCTATTATTAAGCAAAATTCAACCTGGAGAGCAGTGAATCCATGCAAAGAATAGGGAGTATTTAGATTCCAATAAAATATTGGAAAGTAGATTTGGCACATGGATTTAGAGAGGATTATATTAGCTTTTTTAATCAGTTCCCCACAGTCACAAGCATCCAGTATATGTGTTGTCCAGAAGGGTCACAAGAACATCTATTCCTTCTGTCCCTACACAGCACATATCCTAATGTGCTATAAAACATCTGGAAAAGGACAGAAGTCACAGGTATAAATTGCAGCAGGAATGTTGCCATTGTGATGGATCCCTATGATAGCACAGAATGTTCTCTTTTGGTTTTCTTTCTTAGATGGACAGCTGTTTTAAAGCTCAACCATACATCTTCAGATTACAGAATCATAGAGTCATTAAGGTTGGAAATGATCTCTAAAGTCACCAAGTCCATCCATCAATACAGCACCACTACACCCATTAAACATGTCCCAAAGTGCCATGTCTACACAATATATGAAGACCTCTGAGGGTGGTGTCTCTGCCACTTCCCTGGGCAACCTGTTTTACTCTCTCAGCAAAAAAAAAAAATATTAAAAAATCACTAATAATCTAATCTAAACCTCCCCTGGTGCAGCTTGAAGCCATTTCCTCTTGTCCTATTGCTAGTTAGTAGTGAGAAGAGACTGACTCCCACCTATCCTCAACCTCACTTCAGGTCTTTCAGCCTCATCTTCTCCAGTTTAAACTTGTTCTCTAGGCTCTTCTTCAGCTTTGTTACCCTTCTCTAGACCTGTTCCAGCGACTCAGTTTCTTTCTTATAGTTAGGGGCCCAAAACTGAATACAGTATTCAAGATGTGGCCTCACAGTATTGAGTACAGGGTCACAGTCAATTCTCTCATCCTTCTGACCACATAGCTTCTGACACAGGCTGGGATGCTGTTGACCTTCTTGGCCACCTGGACACACTGCCAGCTCACATTCAACCAGCACCCTCAGCTCCATTTCTGCCAGGCAACTTTCCTGCTACTCTTGCCCAAGCCTGTAGTGTTTCAACCTGTGCCAGTGTCTCACCACCCTCACTGCAAACAACTTCCTCCTAACACCCAGCCTAAATCTCCCCTCTGCCAGTTTAAACCCAATGGCCTTTGTCTTGTCATTACAAGGCCTTGTCAATAGTCCTTCCCCAGCCTTCCTGTAGGCCCCCTTCAGATACTGGAAGGCTACTTTGAGGTCTCATGGAAACCTTCTCTTCTCCAGGCTGCAGAGCCCCAACTCTCTCAGCCTTTCCTCACAGCAGAGCTGCTGCAGCCCTCTGAGCATCTTGGTGGCCTCCTCTGGACCCGCTCCAACAGTTCCATGTCCTTCCTGTGCTGGGGCCTCCAGAACTGCACACAGTACTCCAGGAGGGGTCTCACAAGCCTTCTGAATTTTCTTAAAGCACAAAGACTGTGTGCTCACTGAAGGGCAGGAGTATTTCACAGCCTCTAATGCCTGAAAATTACACCACACTCCACCTCTTAGCATGTTCATTTACCTATATTTCTTCCCCAAAACAGCTGGAAGTTGTGTGCCTGCTACCAGGACTCTGGTCCAATATTGACTGCATAGTGTTGCAGGTTGCACACAGCCAAGAGGTCTTAAAGGGAAATCCACCTATTGATTTTCAAAGACTCAGACAATATCTTTGATCTTGCACAACATTTCAACCTATGCAAGACAACATTTTTGGTGAGACAAGAGAGTATCGCTGACATAAAATGAGAGCCTCTGATCATCACTGGATTTCATTGTTAACATATGTAATATGAGACCAGAAATTGGTATGGTGCAAGTGTTCCAGTGATTGCCTAAACTTATCCAGTCTTGAATGAGCTCTAGAATGACCACCAGGCCTGGACAGGCTGCAGAGGTGTGCCCAGGCCAACCTCATGACATTCAGCAAGGCCAAGTGTAAGGTCCTGCATCTGTGTTAGTGCAATCCCAAGCACAGCTCCAGGCTGGGTGGTGAATGGCTGAGAGCAGCCCTGAGGAAAAGGCTCTGGGGGTCTGGGGTGATGAAAAGCTCAACATGAGCCTGCAGTGTGAGTGCAGCCCAGAGAGCAATTGTGTGCTGGGCTGCAGCAAGAGTAGTGTGGGCAGCAGGGCAAGGGAGGGGATTCTGCCCCTTTGCTCTGCTCTCCTCAGACCCCATCTGGAGTCTTGTGTGCAGTTCTGGAACTCCCAGCACAGGAAAGACATCAAATTGTTAGAGCAACTCCAGAGGAGGCCACAAAGATGTTTAGAGGGCTGCAGCAGCTCTGGCTATGGCAGGGGGTTAGAGCTGGATGAGCTTTGAGGAGGTCCCTTCCAACCTAGACCATTCAATGATTCTTTGACTTTCACAATCTTGCTATTAATATCCACTCCAAGGCAGATAATTAAAGAATCACAAGAAATTAATCTTCATGCCGTAGTTACAGTATCACAGTATCACAGTATCACCAGGGTTGGAAGAGATCTCAAAGATGATCAAGTCCAAGTCGTTACCACAGACCTCAAGACCAGACCATGGCACCAAGTGCCACATCCAAACCTACCTTGAACACCTCCAGGGATGCTGACTCCACCACCTCCCTGGGCAGCCCATTCCAGCAGTCAATGACTCTCTCAGGCAAGAACTTTCTCCTCACCTCGAGTCTAAACTTCCCCTGGCACAGCTTGAGTTCAAACCATGCCAGCATAAGTTGATAAAGACTATGTGTAATGAGACATTACCTGTACTGTTTTCCTTATTTTATGAAAAATGTTACATCATAAACCAACTAGGAAAATATTAACTTCCTAGTAGTGCTCTCAGAAAAAAAAAACGCTAAAGACTGAAGGATTCTTTAGCCACCTCCAGAAGAGGAGTGAGACAATGGTAAAAATGTTTCTGACTGAAGGTATTTCAAGCTCAAGAGCTAAAAAGAGCCAGTAGGCAGATACTTAGTGCCCATTTGTCTTTCTATAAAATGTAGCTTTTCTTTCTTTTTTTTTTTTGTAAAAGGAAAGAAAAGTTTGGGGTTTACAGTATTTGAATTCATGTGGTCTGGTGATTTACCCTCAGGGAGCATGCACTTCTAACCTAACATTTAACGTGTTAATTCTCATACTTACAGATTCTTATTTCAACAATAGCAATTTTGTAGTGCTTCACCTTAGCTACAAAAATTCACTCTGCTTTGAAATGCCAGAGTTGTTTGAATAATTTGCCTCTAAGTTCTTTGAGTCTCTCTTCTATATATGTGTTGCAGCTGCTTATCCACACGTTCCCAAGCCTTAAAAATGCTTCAGAAAATATATATAGGGTTGCAGAACCAAAACAGCTCAACTCTTTTTAGTTAGCAACCATTTCAACTTCACCACAGGGATAGCTAAGGTACTAAAAGCTAATAACACAGAGGTTATTTACATGGACAGCTTGCTGGGTCCAGGAAAATTGCACTTACATGAAAAGTTTGTTTTTTCCTAAGGTCTAGCATTAAAGCTCAAATAGTTTCAATTTTATTTTATCCCCCTCCCCCCCGCTTAAACCCCAGTGGAAAACAGGCTTTTACTGTGAAAGTAATCCAACAAGATATCTTCAAAATCTTAATAGGCAAAGTGGATTGACCTCAGTTCATCTTCATGGAGCTTAGGACAAATTGATCAATTTACTTCCTAAATAATTACCATTTGAATGTTGATTTTTACCTTCCTAAGATTAGCACATTAAAAAGCCTGCATTCAGGAAGGCTAATGCAATGCAGTTCTGCACGCACACACACACAGACTCACAAGAAACCCAATGTATTCTTTAGACAGACAAGCCTCAGCTGATCCTGGGTAATGAGAATTTACTTATTCTTTTGTTGAAGAATGAAGAAAAGGAAAAAGAGAAAAAGAAAAAGGAAAAAAAATTAAAAAATAGAACAACACCCAGAAATAAAACAGAGAAGTGGATATGGTTAGAGGTCTGGAGAGGGGGACTTTATTTAGCATTCAGATTTTTGAAGTTAGGCATTGAGATTCTATGGATGCAGTGATTGTAATCCAAACTTTATCTATTTAAAACAGAAAAGAAAGCAGGAAAGAAAGAAAGCAAGAAATTATTTGTGTGTCAGAGGAAGCATCTAAAATGGGGCAATTAGAAAACCATACGATCATTTCATAACTGCTGTGAGCTGCTTAGTAAAACTCCAAAGGAATATGTTGATTGAGTAATAACTTTGGAAGTTTACATGTCACAAATGGCACTTTCTCATTCTTCAAGACAAACATTGAGGCAGGGTACACCCTTGAGTAACTGTTCACTTCAGTGAGTTTTGAGCTAACTTAACAGGTATGATTGGAGTTTTCCATCTGAATGAAAACTGCACTTACCCATATCCAGGTAGCTTCCACTCACTGTCCTCACTGATCATCGTTTTCTTCAGTAGGTGACAAGAGTTAGGGCTGGGTTGGCCACTAGGCGAATGACAGGCTGTCTCTGTGAATTCTTCTCCTGTACCAGAAAGGGCAGAGTAAAGGAGTAAGGGGGAGAGAAAACTAAACATCTTTAATGATATAATAGCAATAAAAATAAATAGATACAAGTAGATAAAAAACCAATATCAACCCCACCCCCTGATGGTAATTACACCACCATCATCACTGATGCTATGGGCATGCACGGAGGACTTTCCAGACTGGATTCAGCGGCAGATGAGAACAGGCAGAGGGGAGCTTGAAACTGGATGTTAGGAAGAAGTTGTTTGCGGTGAGGGTGGTGAGACACTGGCACAGGTTGCCCAGGGAGGTTGTGGAGCACAGAATCACAGATCTTGATCACTTTGGGTGATTCTGTGCTCCACAACCTCCCTGGAGGTGTTCAAGGCCAGGTTGGAGGAGGCGTTGAGTGACCTGTACTAGTGGGAGGTGTCCCTGCCTATGGCAGGGGATTGAAACTGGATGATCCTCAAGGTCCCTTCCAACTCTACCATTCTATGATTCTATGATTCTATGGACTCAGGAGCTGAATTTGGGATCTGAATTCAGGAATGCACAGACCAGGGTTGAAGGCAGAACAGATAGAGACCTTCTTGGATGTTGGCCTTTGGAAAGGAGTTTGATGCTTGTGATCCCTCACATTTATGCAGAATACTATGTATATGGAATGTAATATTTTGTTGGTCAGTTTAGGGTCACCTGCCCTGTCCTCCTTCTCTTACTTATGGCACACCCAGTGTGGTACACAAGATCCAGCAGTGACTTTGGTCTCCATAGGAGCAAGTATAAGCAAGAGCCTTTCTGCATATGAATCCTTGGTAGAAACTGTAAACATCAACTGCTGTCACTTCTAGAGACAGATGCTGTCTGCCAAAACATGCCATTAACTTCAGAAAAAGCAACCACTTAGAAAGGTCACTGAATAGAATTAGTTCTGTTCTAACTCAAACCAGGACATGGGAAGAGCTGCAGTGGAAGCTGGAAGTTGTCCCTCAGCATCTTTAAGATTAAAGATCTTTAAGATTTTTGAGGTTCTATGATCTTGAAGGAGGAGGAGCAGAATTTATGCTATATCTGCCCCCTGGATACACAGTAAGTGAGGACAGTTACAAAATACATACCTCAGTTTAATGAGGAAATTAATTTCTCTCATCTGCATCCTGACTCAGTTTCTCTTGTTTATTTTGGAATAAAAATGTTTCCATTTTTCTTTGCAAAGTTTTGTACTTTGATTCCTCTCCATGTGTGTTACCAACATGAAAGTGTTTATATCTCCCCATCCATCATCTCTTGGCATTTGTCTCTCTTGGAAATTCTCCATGACAACTTCAGTATTCAGTTGTGCTTTCTCCACTGTTTCTCCTAAGAAAGCTTATGCCTCTCTCTGCCTTTAAAAAAACAAAATTAATTTGCAAGTTCTTGTTTCAATAGATCGCCCAGAAGCCTGTTCTTCCCCTGCTTGGAATAAATACAAGCTCTGAGGAAACCCTCAACATCAATCCAGTCTGATAAGCTCTGTTTAGAGCTAGGTACTGCAAGGTTGATTTTCAGAATCCCTATAGGATAGACCACAGACACATTGGCTAGATTTCATAGAATCATAGAATGGTAAGGTTGGA
>VWZE01013315.1:4321-18644 GCA_013396675.1 Eubucco bourcierii
AGCGTCCCTGGAGGTGTTCAAGGCGGGTTTGGACGTGGCACTTGGTGCCATGGTCTGGTCTTGAGGTCTGTGGTGATGGGTTGGACTTGATGAGCTTTGAGGTCTCTTCCAAACTTGGTGAGACTGTGATACCTTATCCCAGGGTCTGCCTTATATGCAAGGTGAGTACGGAAGATCAGCAAGGGGGATATATATATATGTATACATATTTATGCATTTATATATATTATATATATGTGTGTATTTATATATATATACGTACATAGAATCACAGAGTGGTAAGGTTGGAAGGGACCTCAAGGATCATCCAGTTCCAACTCCCTGCAATAGGCAGGGACACCTCCCACTAGCACAGGTCACTCAAGGCCTCATTCAACCTGGTCATGAACAACTCCAGGGAGGGAGCAGCTAAAACCTCCCTGGGCAACCTGTGCCAGTGTCTCACCACCCTCACTGCAAACAACTTCCTCCTAACATCTACTTTCAATCTCCCCTCTGACACTTCAAACCCATTGTCCCTTGTCCTGGCATTGCAAGACCTTGTAAATTATCTCTCCCCAGTCTTCCTGTAAGCCCCCTTCAGATCCTGGAAGGCTACTCCAAGGTCTCCTGGAAGCCTTCTCTTCTCCAGGCTGCAGAACCCCAACTCTCCCAGCCTGTCCTCATAGCACAGCTGCTGCAGCCCTCTGAGCATCTTCGTGGTCTTCCTCTGGACTTCAGAGTCATATCTATTCTAGTTGAAATTGAAAAGTACTAATTGCTTATCTTTCCCTGAAAACCTTTAGGTTTTTAGTTTTGTTTTGGTTTGGGTTTTTTTTGTGGGGGGAGGGTCCTGATTATGAACAAAAATGTTTGTTTGATCCACAGATAATTATATACAGAATTTTTCTACTGCATATGGAGAGTAAGAGAAGGAGGAGTTGTGTTTATTGTTGTTCACTGACCTCAAGGTTAAGAAAATGACTTGTGGAGGACAGAGTCTACTGTCTTTACCCCATGAGACACAAGGCATTAGTTGAGGGGGTATAAACATTGCTTTCAGAATCACAGAACTTTAAAGGTTGGAATGATCCAGAGATCATTGAGTCCAGCCCTCCTACCAAGCAGGATCACCCAGGATAGTTCACACAGGAATGCATCCATGGAGCACTGGGAAATGCCATAGGTGTCGTTAATTCAAATGGTTCCTAGGGCAGAGTGCATCTTTGTAGACATGATCATGCTGGCTCTGATGAAATGAGTGTGGGAAATAGAATCACAGAACTTTAGAGGTTGGAAGGGACCTCCAGAAATCATCCAGTCCAATTCCCTGCCAAGGCTGGATCACCCAGGGTAGTTCACAGAGGAATGCACCCAGGCAGGTTTGGAAAGTCTGCAGAGAAGGAGACTGCACAACCTGTCTGGGCAGCCTGTAGAACCAGAGCAGCTTTCTGTTTCTTTACTGCCAGAGTGGTCAGGCATTGGAACAGGCACCCAGGGAGCTGGTGGAGTCACCATCCCTGGGAGTGTTCAAAAACATTAAGACATAGCACTTGGGGATGTGGTTTAGTGGACGTGGTGGTGTTGGGTTGATGGTTGAACTTGATCATCTTAGAGGTCTTCTGCAACTGTAAACATAGAATACATCAGGTTGGAAGGGACCCTGAAGATCATCTTGTCCTAGAATCATAGAATCATAGAATGGTAAGGTTGGAAGGGACCTCAAGGATCATCTAGTTCCAACTCCCTGCCATAGGCAGGGACACCTCCCACTAGTACAGGGTACTCAAGGCCTCTTCCAACCTGACTTTGAACACCTCCATGAAGGGAGCAGCCACAACCTCCCTGGGCAACCTGTGCCAGTGTCTCACCACCTTCGCTGTAAAGAACTTCCTCCTAACATCCAGTCTACCCACCCTACATCTTGTTCTACCCACCCTGCCATCAGCAGGGACATCTCCAACTAGATCTGCTTGTTCAGGCCCCCATCAAGTTTGACCTTGAGTATCTCTGGGGGTGATGTCTCCCAGGTAAGGCCTCCATAGAGCAGAGCGGTAGTATTGCCCCTCTCAGTGTGTCTTCTCTGGTTTTCTAGGTGCAGCTGCATTCCAGGTTGGAAGGGAGAGTTTGGCCCCAGCCACTTGACAGCCACCCCTAAAGAGAGTTGTGCTCGTTGATGAATTCTTCTCTCAGCCTTCTCTTCTCCAGACTAAACAGCCTCAAGTTCCTCAATCTCTTTTTGTATAGGAGATACTCAAGTCCCCCAATCATCCTCTCAGCTCTCCACTGGACTCTTTCCAGCAGGTCCTGTCTCCCTTGAACTGGAGAGCTCAAAACTGGGCACTCAGCAGGAGCAAAGGTTGAAGGATCTGCTCACCAGCAGGTACTCACGAAAGGTGGAGCCTGACAAAATGACTCTGAAATTAGCGTTTGCTGAATTATTTGATGGAATCAGCCTGGTATGGTTAAAAAAAAAAAAACACAAAAAAACCACAGTTATGTTACTGTGTTACATAACTCCCAGGAAACATCTATCAGACATCAGAGACTGGCTGAGGATATAGAGTTTAGCCTTCCCCTTCCTCAGAACTGCTTGTTCTTGCCCAAGATGGTCGCTTTCCACCACATCCTCCATCTGCTCCGCCCCCGCTTCCTACCCTGTCTGATTGCTTGTACACTTTCCTTATTTTAGCTTTTATTACTGATACTCATTTTAAGGAATCAATATCAGTTCTGCACTTGGATCTTCAAACTGCTGAAGACCCTCTGCCTGTTTAAAAAGTGATTCCAACTCCCATTAGCTTCAACTCACTGGTTTCAATTTAATCTCCCAGTTTACCTCTCCCCAGCGCTGGCAGTGTGCAGGTTGCAGCTGTGTGTTGGCAGGAAAATTTCACCAAGGATTCCCTTTTGCAGGGCACTGATTTTTATTTGTCCTGCATGCTGCTGATTTTCATTTCTTTGTGGTTATGGGAGCAAAGAGTCACACTTCAGAAGCACTGAAGGAGAATGGCTGGGAGGCATCAAAATGCTCTCAGGCTAATTTCAACCCCATGTAGAATAATTTTCATAGAATCACAGAATGGGAAGGTTGGAAGGGACCTCAATGCTCATCCAGTTCCAACCCTCTGCCGCAGGCAGGGACGCCTCCCACTAGCACAGGTCACTCATGGCCTCATCCAACCTGGCCTTGAACACCTCCAGGGAGGGAACAGCCACAATCTCCCTGGGCAACCTGTGCCAGTGTCTCACCACCCTCACTGAAAACAACTTCCTCCTAACAGCCACTTTCAATTTCCCCTCTGACACTTCAAACCCATTGCCCCTGTCCTGTGCAAGACCTTGTAAATATTCCCTCCCCAGTCTTCCTGGAGCCCCCTTTACATCCTGGAAGGCCACTATGAAGTCTCCTGGAAGCCTTCTCTTCTCCAGGCTGCACAGCCCAATCACTCAGCCTGTCCTCACAGCACAGCTGCTGCAGCCCTGTCAGGATCTTGGTGGCCTCCTCTGCACTGGTTCTAACACTTTCATGTCCTTTCTGTGCTGGAAGTTCCAGAACTACACACAGGACTCCAGATGGGCTCTGAGGAGAGCAGAGCAAAGGGGCACAATCCCCTCCCTTGCCCTGCTGCCCACACTGCTCTTGCTGCAGCCCAGCACACAGTTGCTGTCTGGGCTGCACTCACACTGCAGCCTCATCTGGAGCTTTTCATCACCCCACACCCCTAGGGCCTGTTCCTCAGGGCTGCTCTCAGCCATTCCCCACCCAGCCTGAAGTTGTGCTTGGCATTGTGCCTACCCAACTGCAGGACCTTACACTTGGCCTTGTTGAATGTCATGAGGTTGGCCTGGGCACACCCCTGCAGCCTGTCCAGGTCCCTCTGGGTGGATCCCTGATTTATTTATCTTCTTTATTATTATTTCTTGGGCTGTGCTGGTTTAAATTAGTGGTGTTTATGAGCAGGACCTGGATGCGTTCAGTACCTGAAGAGAACTTCTGAAGGCTTTGCCAAAGTTTTGATGCTTTGGGTCATCACACATCACCGGTATCAAGGACTGCAGGTGCAGTTCTTGTAAGTGATGTTTTTGTGATCCACATCACAGGACCATAGGATGTTAGGGGTTGGAAGGGACCTCTGGAGAACATTGAATCCAACCCCCCCGTACCAGAGCAGGACCATAATCTAGTGCAGGTCACACAGGAACATATCCAGACAGGGTTGGAAAGTCTCCAAAGGAGGAGAGTCCACAACCTCTCTGGGGAGCCTCTCCAGGGAGGATAAATGGTATGAAATTCCCTGATCCAACACTGGTGCAGGTACAGATGTGGGCAGCTGATGTGGAGGGCACAGTGGGCAAACCTCTCCTTCCCAGCCATGTACCATGTAATTCCTATAGCCTCTGAGTCCCCTCAGCCTTTCACACTCTTCCTGTAAGTCCTCTGCATCTCACAGCTCCTGCCTCTGACTTTTGCAGGTTATTTCACCATGCAAACCATCTGAGACTTCATTTCAAGGAAGAGTGCTTAGAAAGATGTACAGATCACCTAAGACAAGGTGTTTAGGTTTGAAAATTTAGTGATAGCTGTGCTGACTTGAAGAGAGAATTGGATCTTTTAGAGGAGATTTTGATGCAATTACTTAGTGAGTTTAGATACTTCTAGGTGCATTCAAATTTTTTTTTCTAATGCAATTGACAACCTGCGAACACAAACTCCCTAGGCAGCTTCAGAAGTCTCTGCTGGTGCTACTGACATTTGTAATTTGAAAGTTCATCTCTCCCAGACCACACAACCTCCTCTTTAAATAAAGGGAGCTGTGTCCACCTCTGGGGCCCTCAACACAAGAAGGGCATAAAACTGATGCAGAAAATCCAGAGGAGGGTCACAAAAATGACTGTAGAGCTGAAGCACCCCTCCCATAAAGACAGGCTGAGAGAGTTGGGGTTGTTCACAGGATCGCAAAAGCTTAGGTGCTGGAAGGGACCTTGAAAAATCGTCCAGTCCAACTCCCCTGCCAGAGCAACATCATCTATACCAGATCACACAGGAACACTTACAAACAGGTCTTGAATATCTCCAGAGAGGGAGACTCCACAACCACCCTGGGCAGCCTGTTCCAAGGTTCTGTCACCCTCATAGGGAAAAAGTATTCCTCATGGTTCCATGGAACTTCCTATGCCTCAACTTCCACCATTGCCCCTTGTCCTGTTATTGGGCATCACCCAGCAGAGCCTGGCTCCAGCCTCCTGGCACTCATCCTGTACATTTTTATCAACACAGCTGAGGGCAGCTCTCAGTCTGTTCCTCTCCAAGCTCCCAGCCCCAGCTCCCTCAGGCTCTCCTCACAAGGAGGATGTTCCACTGCCTTCAGCTTTTTTGTGGCTGTGTGCTGGATTCTCTCAAGCAGTTTCCTGAGGTCATTCTTGAACTGAGGGGTCCAGAACTGGACACAATATTCCAAAAGCAGTCTCATCAGGGCAGAGTAGAGGGGTAGGAGAACCTCTTTCTACCTGGTAGCTACAACTCTTCTAACACACTCCATCAGCCTGGAGAAGTCTCTGGGGAAACCTTCTAGTGGCTTTCTAGTACCTGAAGTGGGCCTACAAGAAAGCTGGGGAAGGGCTTTTTACAAGGACACATAGCAATAGGACAAGTGGCAATGGCTTTAAACTAAGGCAAGGTAAATTTAGGTTGGACATTAGGAAGTTCCATAATAGAGGATACTGGAACACTGGAACACACTGCCCAGGGAGGTGGTGAGGTCCCATCCCTGGAATCACTTGAGGTGAAACTTGATGGGACTCTGAGCAACCTGATCTTGTTAAAGGTGTCCCTGCTTTCTGTAGAGTGTTTGGATGAGATGATCTGTAGAAGTCCCTTCTAACCCTGTAACTATGGAGAGCAGGCCCTGGGAGTGTGGGGTGAGGAAAAGCTCCAGATGAGGCTGCAGTGTGAGTGCAGCCCAGACAGCAACTGTGTGCTGGGCTGCAGCAAGAGCAGTGTGGGCAGCAGGGCAAGGGAGGGGATTGTGCTCTTTGCTCTTCTCTCCTCAGAACCCACCTGCAGTCCTGTGTGCAGCTCTGGAGCCCCCAGCACAGGAAGGACATGGAAGTGTTGGAGTCAGTGCAGAGAAGGGCTATGAAGATTCTGAGAGGTCTGCAGCAGCTGTGCTGTGAGGACAGGCTGAGAGAGTTGGAGGTCTTTAGCCTGGAGAAGAGAAGGCTTCCAGGAGACCTTGGAGTGGCCTTCCAGGATCTGAAGGGGGCTACAGGAAGGCTGTGGAGGGACTATTGACAAAGTCTTGTAATGACAGGACAAGGGGCAATGGGTTTGGACTAGCAGAGGGGAGAGTGAAAGTGGATGTTGGGAGAAAGTTGTTTTCGGTGAGGGTGGTGAGACACTGGCACAGGTTGCCCGGATAGGTTGTGGAGCACAGAATCACCCAAAGTGATCTTTGATCACTTTGGGTGATTCTGTGCTCCACAACCTCCCTAGAGATGTTCAAGGCCAGGTTGGAGGAGGCCTTGAGTGACCTGTGCTAGTGGGAGATGTCCCTGCCTATGGTATGGGATTGGAACTGGATGAGCTTTGAGGTCCCTTCCAACCTTACCATTCTATGATTCTATGACTCTCAGTTTTATACCTTATGGGGAAGAAGACCTTTCACAATGCCCAGATGCAGCATGTGTTAAAGCAGATGGATGCTTGTAACTGCCTGGGTTGTATTTTATTGATGTTTCTGTTGTGTGTAAAGCCACTGTATTATAAAGTGAGTTAACCACAATCTTTAGCTGAGAGTGTGTTGGTGACTGAACTTGAGTGGCCCTGTAATAATCACAGACAATTAAAAAAGCCAACCAAAGAAACCCAAGTGAAAGGGGAAGAATCTTGTTTACCTAGTAAATAGGTCACAAGAGAAAAGCTGATAAGAGGGGGAAAAAAAACAACAAAACAAAACAAAACAAAGAAATCAATGACTCTGAAATAAGTGGAAAAGTCAAAATCCCCAATGACTGAATTTTCAACCCTACTCTGACAACATCTCTTCCCATGTTGGTGTCATAATTGTTTGGGCAATTTTGTGTGACAACAAAATTCCAGCTTTGCTGGAAGAAGTTTCATGAGCTGCCATTATTATAGCTATAAGTTTCCATTAAACAGTCACTCCTTGAATTCTCCTGCAATTTGCAGCTCAGACTTTTGACCACCAGAAGAACTCTTTTTGTTGTCTTTGGTTCCCTTGTCACATAATCATGACAGTCTCATATTTGTCAGTAGTAATGTAAAGGGATTGAGCCTTGGACAACTGATTGTTCTGCTTAGCTCCACTCCTTCTAGGTAAAGAGTGCACAGAAAATCTTTAGGGTGGGGAAAAAACCTTGAAGGAAGCCCCTGTATATCTTGCAGGTAAGGTGTGATCTTTGATCACGTTGGGTGATTCTGTGCTCCACAACCTCCCTGGGCAACCTGTGCCAGTGTCTCACCACCCTCACTCCAAACAACTTCCTCCTAACATCCAGTTCCAATCTCCCCTCTGCCAGTTTAAATACATTTCCTTCACTTAAAAGCAACGAGTGGGCAAAACACATCCTAAGATAACTGTTGGGTTCCTTTTGGAAAAAAAAAAAAAAAAAAAAAAAGAACCTGANAAAAAATATTACAAAATAGAACCTGAGGAGCTGAATAAAGTTAGAAGATGTGAATCCTAATTTGCACTCACCAGAAGAGAGCCTATTAGGGAATGCATGAGCAGGTGTGGGACTAACACTCTTAATGAAGTAAGGAGACAGTCATGAAGTTATCTTGAATAAGGAGCAGAAGAACTACAAACAAATAAATCATAGAATCATAGAATGGTAAGGTTGGAAGGGACCTCAAAGCTCAGACAGTTCCAACCTCCTACCATGGGCAGAGACACCTCCCACCAGCACAGGTCACTCAAGTCCTCATCCAACCTGATTTTGAACACCTCCCTGGGCAACCTGTGCCAGTGTCTCACCACCCTCAATGCAAACAACTTCCTCCTAACATCCACTCTAAATCTTCCTTCTGCCAGTTCAAACCCATTGCCCCTTGTCCTGTCATTGCAAGACCTTGTNCCCTTGTCCTGTCATTGCAAGACCTTATCAATATCCCCTCCCCAGCCTTTCTGTAGGCCCCCTTCAGACCCTGCAAGGCTACTCTAAGGTCTCCTGGAAGCCTTCTCTTCTCCAGGCTGAAGCGGTCCAACTCTCTCAACCTGTCCAACTCTCTCAACCTGTCCTCATAGTACAGCTGCTGCAGCCCTCTGAGCATCTTCATGGGCTCCTCTGGACCTGCTCTAACACTTCCATGTCCTTCCTGTGCTGGGGGCTCCAGAACTGCACACAGGACTCCAGATGGGGTCTGAGGAGAGCAGAGCAAAGGGGCAGAATCCCCTCCCTTGCCCTGCTGGCCACGCTTCCCTTGATGCAGCGCAGCTCTTCCTGACTGTCAAGTTTGTTTTGAGATGAAAGTGAACTTTGTGTCAACTCTTCCACTGAAGGATAAATTAAGCTTGATGAGCACAGAGATGAGTAAAGCGTGTTCCATCTTGTGAGGAGAGTTTGGCTTTTTCAAGCTTCTCCCCAGCCAAGCAGGCCAGGATTAGCACTCCTGCAATGTGGTGGTTTGGGTTTGTTTTTTTTTTTAAATAAGTCCAGCATTTCCTAGTGCTATATTGTCTAAAAGATGAGAGGAGTGTGAAAATTAAAGAAGAGCTCTCTGCCAGCATTTCAAGAGCTGATTATTTTACCCCTT
Source organism: Eubucco bourcierii (assembly GCA_013396675.1). Taxonomy (NCBI): domain Eukaryota; kingdom Metazoa; phylum Chordata; class Aves; order Piciformes; family Ramphastidae; genus Eubucco; species Eubucco bourcierii. The sequence goes on from VWZE01013315.1 coordinate 13,080, forward strand.
GGAAACAACGTATGGCTCCGAGCGTCTTTGGCTTTCTCTTGTGGGTTTTTAATAGGACAAATATATCTCAGCCTGCAGTTGAAATGGATGGAGCTTCTATCTTCCTGGTTCCATGTGTTCTTCTTTAACCTTTAAAGATTGGGAAGATAAATATTTCGTGTTATATAAACACTACATTGGGTGGGAGTGTTTGTCTGCTGAAGAGGAGGAAGGCCCTGCAAAGAGATCTGCCACAGGCTGGATTAATGGGTTGAGGTCAGGGGGATGAGGTTTAACAGAGCTAAGTGCCTGAGTCACAGCAACCTCAGGGATGCTCCAGACTTAGAGCAGAGTGGCTGGAAAATGCCTAATAGAAAATGACCTGAGGGTATTGGTTGATAACCTGCTGAAGATAAGCCAGTGTGTGGCCAGGAAGGCCACCAACATCCTGGCCTGGGTCAGCTGTGGTGCAGCCAGCACCAGTAGGAAAGTGGTTGTCCCCCTCTACTCAGCACTGGTGAGGCCACACCTTGAGTAACGGGTTCAGTTTTGGGCTCCTCACTTCAAGAAGGACAGTTGAGGGGCTGGAGCATGTCCAGAGAAGGTAAAAAAAGCTGGAGAAGGGTCTGAAGAATAGGGCTGGTGAGGAGTAGCTGAGGGAACTGGGGGTTAGACTGGAGAAGAGGAGGTTGAGGGGAGACTTTAATGCTCTGTATAGCTCCCTGAAAGTAGGTTGGAGTGAGGTGGGAGTTTGTTTCTTCTAAGCAATGACTGATGAAGGAAATAGCCTGAAGTTGCACAAGGGAAGGTTTAGATTGGATATTAGGAAAAATTTCTTTGCTGCAAGAGTGCTCAGGCATTGGAACAGGCTGCCCAGGGAGGTGGTGGAATCACCATCTCTGGAGGTGAGACCATGTAGCCATGGCACTTGGGGACATGGTTTAATGGCCATGGTGATCTTAGGTTAACTGTTGGACTGAATGATCTTAGAGGTCTTTCCCAACCCAAACAATTCTGTGACTCTATATAACAAATTCATATTAAAATATTTTCCTGCATTGTTCAGTGCAGCCTCTCAAGTGGAGGTCAAATAATTCTGAGATGCTCTTTAAAAGTAGATTAGTTGTTCAGACTCTTTTTACTGGAAGAGTATTCTGGTCATGTGAAGGAGAGAATGAGTAAATTATGCTGTAAGAGAACCAGATAAAGGGAAAAAGGGAACTGTAAGGCTCTGCTCTACTCATGTTGTATGTCTGATGCTGAAATTTGCCACAAGTCACAAGACAGACAACAGAGATTGGAGAAAATGTCTGGAGATGCAGACTAGATGCATACATTTTCCATTGTTCTCTGTACTCCTGAAGTGTGCAGTTCTGGAGCCCCCAGCACAGGAAGGACATGGAGGTGTTGAAGCCAGTCCAGAGGAGGCCACCAAGATGCTGAGAGGGCTGCAGCAGCTGTGCTGTGAGGACAGGCTGAGAGAGTTGGGGCTGTGCAGCCTGGAGAAGAGAAGGCTTCAAGGGGACCTTGGAGTGGCCTTCCAGGATCTGAAAGAGGATACAGGAAGGCTGTGGAGGGACTATTGACAAGGTCTTGTAATACCAGGACAAGGGGCAATGGGTTTGACCTGGCAGAGAGGAGATTGAAACTGGATGTTAGGAAGAAGTTGTTTGCAGTGGTGAGACACAGGTACAGGTTGCCCAGGGAGGTTGTGGCTGCTCCCTACCTGGAGGAGTTCAAGGTCAGGTTGGATGAGGCCTTAAGTGACCTCTGCTAGTGGGAGGTGTCCCTGCCTATGGCAAAGGGTTGGAACTGGTTGAGCTTTGAGGTCCCTTCCAACCTAAACCATTCTATGACTCTATTCTATGATTCTATGCTCAAAGTTGGCCAAGTCTTTCAGAACAGACTAATTATTCAGGACCTGGTTCTGGAATTAATCCAGGGGTGGAGATTCTACAACTCTTCTGAGCAACTTGCTCCAGTGTTTGAATCTCTTTATGGTGATTTCTTTTCCTCCAGTATCTAATTGGAATTTCCCTTGCTGCAATTTACGATCAACACCCTCAGCTTGTAGTTTTTAATAAACTTCTATTGATCCACAAAATCATTTCTAATTTAGAAGATTAGAAGCCAAACCAGTAACAATCTTTCCAATTTTGTTTTCGAATACTTAGTCTCTCAGAGGTTTTGGTCTGCTAAGGAGATATCTGCAATTTGCCATTCTGGCCAAGAGAACCAATAGCATCCTGGGATGCAGCACAAAAATTGTGGCCAGAAGGGCTAGGGAGGTTCTTCTCCCACTCTACTCTGCCCTGCTCAGACCACACCTGGAATACTGTGTCCAGTTTTGGGATCAAGAGAGACAGGGACTTGCTGGAAAGAGTCCAACAGAGAGCCACAAGGATGATTGGGGGTCTTGAGCATCTTCCCTATGAAGAGAGACTGAGAGCCCTGGGGCTCTTTAGTCTGGAGAAGAGAAGGCTGAGAGGAGATCTGAGCAATGTGTGCAAATATCTGAGGGGTGAGGGTCAAGCGACTGGGGCCAAGCTCTTTGTGGTTGTCCACAGCAGTAAGACAAGGAGCAATGGATGCAAACCAGAACAGAGAAGGTTTCACCTTAACATAAGGAGAAATTTCTTTCCAGTGAGGGTGACAGAGCCCTGGAGCAGGCTGCCCAGAGAGTCTGTGGAGTCTCCTTCCCTGGAGACTTTCAAAACCTACCTGGATGTGACCCTGTGCAATCTGTGCTATGGTCCTGCTGTGGCAGGGGAGTTGGACTCCAAGATTTCCAGAGTCCTTTCCAACCCCTAACATGCTGTGATTCTGGATCAGCAGTCTCTAGGGTTACAGAAGAGAGATGCAAATCTGCCTCTAGGCTATAATATAGAATCACAGAATCATTAGAATGGTAAGGTTGGAAGGGACCTCAAGGATCATCCGGTTCCAACCCCCTGCCATAGGCAGGGACACCTCCCACTAGTACAGGGCACTCAAGGCCTCCTCCAACCTGGCCTTGAACACCGCCAGGGAGGGAGCAGCCACAACCTCCCTGGGCAACCTGTGCCAGTGTCTCACCACCCTCACTGGAAAGAACTTCCTCCTAACATCCAGTCCAAATCTCCCCTCTGCCACTTCAAACCCATTGCCCCTTGTCCTGTCATTGCAGGACCTTGTCAATAATCCCTCCCCAGCCTTCCTGTAGCCCCCTTCAGATACTGGAAGGCTACTATCAGGTCCCCTCGAAGCCTTCTCTTCTCCAGGCTGCAGAGCCCCAACTCTCTCAGCCTGTCCTCACAGCAGAGCTGCTCCAGCCCTCTGAACATCCTCGTGGCCCTCCTCTGGACCCGCTCCAATATGTCCNCCTGCTGGCCACGCTGCTCTTGATGCAGCCTAGGACTCAGTTGCTGTCCGGGCTGCATGTGCACACTGCAGGCTCATGCTGAGCTTTTCATCAACCCAGACTCCAAGGTCCTTTTCCTCAGGGCTGCTTTCAGCCATTCACCACTCAGCCTGTATTTGTGCTTGGGATTGTGCTTACCCAGGTGCAGGACCTTACACTTGGCCTTGGTGAATCTCATGAGATTGACCTGGGCCCACCTCTCCAGGCTGTCCAGGTCCCTCTGGATGGATCCCTGCCCTCTAACAAGTCGACTGTGCCGCACAGCTTGGTGTCATCTGCAAACTTGCTGAGGGTGTACTCAATTCTTGTGTCCATGGCACTTACAAAGATGTTAAACAGCACTGGTCCCAGCACTGACCCCTGAGGGACAGCACTTGTCACTGGGAACACCACTTGTCACTGGGGACACCACTTGTCACTGGATAATATGGATAACATGGCAGAAGACATCAACAGAGCATGGCCAGAGAATGCAGAAAAGCTGGGGCTCATACACAGACCACAAGAAATTCATTTGGTCTTTCTGCCTCATTATCTATGGCTTTGGTTTTGGTACTGAAAAGCTGTGGGGACAGACTTCCCAATTTGTGCAGTGCCTTCCACCAGTGCTGCTGCTCTAACCTTGACTGAGGACTCCAGGTGCAAATGTAGTGGCAGGGGTAATTAATTACTGTGAGTTGATATGTAAAAAATATTAATAGAATTTATTAATATTAAATATTGAGAACTGACAGCACCCTGATCACCAAAATAACAATAGTAACAGGTTCTTGCATCGTTATGAAAACTACATACAGGTTATAATAAGATCTAAAAATAACTATTAAATAAATATATTAATTGAACTTGACTAAACTGGCAGAGAAAGCTTTGCAGTCAGTGCACCGCTTGCGGTCAGTACTCCGCTTGCTCACTGGATGGACTCAAGGAGCAACTTTCTGCTTATGGCAGAAGGTAATTAATGATTATTAGAGGCTTTTGGTATTTACTCACAAAAATATTATCTGACAGTACCCAAAGCTCGTGGGGGGGTTGCTGTCGGAGCTGTCAGAGGCTTTAGAGTTTCCCCAGGCTTCTGGGCGCTGGAGAAAGGAGCCAGACGATCTCTGAGCTGTTCCTGGCTCTCTGGACAGTTTGTGTTCCCTCCAGGGCTTCCCCCTGGGCAGAAGGCTTTCAGGGGCAGGCAGATGCCTTGCGGTGTGCGGTCTGGGCACGGCGTCACGCCGGCTGTGCAGGCCGAACGCGTGACAGGGATCAGAGCCTCAGCTCAGGATCAATGTCCCCAGGGGACAGAAAGCCTCTGGATGGCACCGTGGTGGTGAGTTTAGTCTCTCCACATTTCCCCAGGCTCTGCTTCAGAAAAGCCAACCAAAAGGAAGAGGCATGGAAAGGAGAGGCCCCTGCTGGAGTGCTTCCAGAGAAAGCAGTGATGACTGTGCAGGTGTTTGCCATTGTGCCTGGTGACCCACTCATGAGAAATGATGTGCTAAGGCTCTGTCTGTCTGGGCATAGCATAGGACTCATCTGATATTTTGTGGGTTTGTTGGCTTGCTTTGTTTTAATGAGAGTAGTTCCAAGTAGCCCTTGGAGAAGACACTACAAGACAAAGGTGGGAGACCTTCTTGTGACCTTTCAGTACTTAAAGGTGCTGGTCAGGAAAATGGGGATGGTTTTTCTGCAGGGCCTGTTGTGACAGGATGGTTTTAAACAAAAAAGGGAGATTGGGACTGGATAGAAGGGAGACATTTTTTACAATGAGGGTCATGAGATACTGGCCCAGGTTGCCCAGAGAGGTGTCCCAGCCCTAGAAACACAGAAACACAGATGGTGGGGGTTGGAGGGGACCTCTGAAGGTCATCTTGTTCAAGCCTCTTACTAGTAAATCACACAGGAACACACTCAGGCAGGTTTTGGCTGCTTCCAGAGGAGACTCCACAGTCTCTCTGTGCAGCCTGCTCCAGTGCTCTGCCCCTCTGAGAAGAACTTTCTCCTTTGGTANAATTGTTGGAGCCAGTCCAGAGAAGGGCCATGAAGATGCTGAGAGGGCTGCAGCAGCTGTGCTGGGAGGACAGGCTGAGAGAGTTGGGGCTCTGCAACCTGGAGAAGAGAAGGTTTCCAGGAGGCCTTGGAGTGGCCTTCCAGGATCTGAAGGGGGCTACAGGAAGGCTGGGGAGGGACTATTGACA
>VWZE01013316.1:0-15803 GCA_013396675.1 Eubucco bourcierii
ACTGCCCCTAGCACAACCTCACTGCCCTGAGTACTGCCTCACTGCCCTGAGCACAGCCTCACTGCCCCAGGCACAGCCTCAGTGTCCCGGGCACAGCCTCACTGTTCTGAGCACAGCCTCACTGCCCCAGGCACAGCCTCACTGCCCCTAGCACAGCCTCACTGCCCTGAGCACAGCCTCACTGCCCTGAGCACAGTCTCACTGCTCCGGGCACAGCCTCACTGCCCTGGGCACAGCCTCACTGTCCTGAGCACAGCCTCACTGCCCCGAGCACAGTCTCACTGCCCTGAGCACAGTCTCACTGTCCTGAGCACAGCCTCACTGCCCTGAGCACAGCCTTACTGCCCCGAGCACAGCCTCACTGCCCAGAGCACAGCCTCACTGCCCTGGGCACAGCCTCACTGCCCTGAGCACAGCCTCACTGCCCCGAGCACAGTCTCACTGCCCTGAGCACAGTCTCACTGTCCTGAGCACAGCCTCACTGGTCCTTGGTGCCTTACCCTGTCCACTCACTCCACCCCAACCAGGCAATATTCCAGCTGAAAACACCACCCCCAAACCTCAGGCACCTCAAACCAAAGCACCCAAGATGTCTCCTCACATCACAGAGATGAGCAATGAAGTGGCTGCTGAACAAAGACTCCCCAGCAAGACCTGGGCAAAGGAACTGCACAGCTGCAGAGCTCAAAGGACACTCATTAACCTCAGGGCTACAGCTGAAACTACAGCACAAGATGGGAACTTAGGCTGGAACTGTGGTTACAACTGGGCTGCATCCAAAGCAGGGAGAGCAGCAGGAGGAGGGAGCTGACTCTACTGCTCTGCTCTGCTCAGCCCTCACCTGCAGCACTGCCTCCAGTTCTGGGGCCCCCAGCACATGAAGGACCTGGAGCTGCTGGAGAGGGGCCAGAGGCCACCAAGATGCTCAGAGGCCTGGAGAAGCTCTGCTGTGGGGACAGGCTGGCAGAGTTGGAGCTGTGCAGCCTGCAGAAGAGAAGGCTGCAGGGAGAGCTCAGAGCAGCTTCCAGTGCCTGAAGGGACTTGCAGGAGAGCTGGGGAGGGACTCTGGCCAAGGGCTGGCAGTGCCAGGCTGAGGGACAATGGCTTTGAGCTGGGAGAGGGGAGAGTGAGAGTGGAGAGGAGGAAGAGATTGTTGAGAGTGAGGGTGGGGAGAGACTGGCACAGGTTGCCCAGGGAGGCTGTGGCTGTCCTCTCCCTGGAGGTGTTGAAGTCCAGGCTGGATGAGGCCTTGAGCAAGCTGTGCTGGTGGGAGGTGTCCCTGCCCGTGGCAGGGGTTGGCACTGGATGGCTTTGAAGGTCCTTTCCAACTCAAACCATTCTGTGAATCTATGAATTACTGTGAGAGGCCTTTCCTCACGCCACGTGTCCCTTTGTGCCACTCAGGCCTACCAGTGAAGTGAGGGCAAACATGAGCCCTGGGCATGTGTCTCTAGGGAGCAGCTGTCTGCCAGAGCACACAGGGTTGGTAAAGGTGAGCTGATTTGCAAACCTGGCTTAAATCACTTCAACTTTCATTGAAGAGAACAAAAAAAATAAAAGAAAAAGATTCTGCCAATATAATCCTGGGGCTACATTTTGGAACAGCTGAATGCTGCCTTTGGAACAGCACAGGTGAAACTGCCTCTTCTGTGCTGAGCTGGAAAACAAAAAAGGTGGCTTGGACACAGCAGTGGAGCAACTCCTCACATTGTTCTTTTGAAGAGAGATGAGAGAGAATGGAAGACAGCTGCTGAAACAGCAAATTCTTCTTCTGAGAGGACATTTCAGTTCCCTTGGACAGCTCCAGGAGCCACGAGCACAGGAAGAGCCTGGGCAAAGGCTCTGCTGCCCTGCAAGCGGTTTCACTTCGTTTGCTTCAGTGAGAACTGCCCCTCCTGCAGGAAGGGACTGCATCTCCTGTAGGAGTGCCCCACAGATGGCTATGCCAGGAGCAGGCCCTAGGTACCCGTGGGCAGTCTGGTGTGAGCACTCTGGTGGGCTTGGTGCCAGCAGGGCACATTTCCTCTCTCCCTAGGGACTGGAGTGCTGCTTATGGGATCCTGTGAGCCTTGTGTTGCTGCGGCCACTGCTGCGTGCCCCAGGCTTTGCAGGTGACATCAGTGGGGCTGTGGAAAGGGTGAGCACAGAAAGCTGGACTGACAGACACCAGGGGCAACAGCAGGCAGCAGCACAGAACCTGATTCTCTGCTGGCAGTGAGTTGATGTGCCCAGCTTACCTGCGTGGGACTGCATGTGCTCCAGGAGATTGTTATAAAACTGGAACTGGATTCCACAAGCTCCACAGGTGTAAGGCTCTGTTTGGGAGAAATCAGTTCAGAATTACACAGAGTAGGCAGGGAAGCAGCACAAGTGCATGCTTCAGTCTGTTACAGCAGCGGGGCAGTGCCTGAGGGCCTGGCACTCCTCACCTCAGCCCTCCTGCGCCTGGCGTGGCAGTGACTCAGCACTGTGCCCGTGGGCAAGCCTTAGAGCACGTCACTGCTTCCTGGGCTGGGCCTGGCACTGCCATTGTACTGCCCTGGGAGGGCAGAGGGGCAGTTCCTGCACCCACCGGGTGTGAGGGTATGAGGGGCTGCAGCTGACCTGGCTGATGCCTGCTGCAGGCTGCTCTAAGCTCAGCTTGTTCTGACCAAGCCTGACAGCAAAGCAGGGTGAGCTCATTTCACATCCATTCTGTCCAATTCCAGCCTCTGCTGCCTCTCCTGAGTAAGATGAGGAGCACTGGGTTGTGCAGAATCCTTTTGCTCAGCAGGGCATGGAGAAGAGCCACAGGGAGTTCACCTGGGGGGGCTGTGGCAGTCAGCAGGTGCAGTGAGACTGGAGCCTGGTGAGTGCTGCTGCTTGGTGGCAGAAAGCCGCTGGGGTAAGCAGAAGTGGAGGGGGAGAAGCCCAGAATTCAGAGCTGAGCCAGAAGGCTGAGAGCAGAGCAGGAGAGCCACGTTGCCAGTGAGATGGACAAACTGGAGTCAGGAAAGAGCTGGGTGCAGAGCTCCATTGTGAGCTGGAAGAGAACTTTTAGTTCTGTCCTAGCAAGAAAGGTGGAAGTACATTGCTCCAGTGGATTAACCTAGCAGCAGATGTTGGCAATGCTTGTTTCAACAGCAGTAGCTGAGTGCCTCAGCTGACAGATGCAGCATCGAGCTAGAGGGGCTGAAACATATCAACATTGCAGCTGGCTCCTACCCCTCTGGGCAGATCAGTTCACTGCCACCACCTCCTCTGTGGCATTTTGTCTCCTTACAGCAGAATGGACAAATGCAAGCACATGGCACATAAACAACTCTGCACACAATGCCTGGCACACAGGGGGTAAGGTCTGCTGCTACAATAGCCCAGGAACCTGCAGCTGCCTTCAGAGGGAACTGCTCTGGATCATTGCAGAAGCACAAGCAGCAGCAGCAGCCAGGATGGAGGAATCCAGCCACAGGGAAGCACAAGCCTGAGCTGGCTGTAAGCTGGGAGGAGTCCATCTCAGGTAGCGAGCCCCAGAACTCACCACATGGCTACAAGGAGCTTGCAAGGAAAAACAGAAAGAGACCAGGAGTGCTTCAAATAAGCTTCGGACAACCATGGAGTTGTTTGGGCTGGAAAAGCTCTCTAAGGTCATCCAGTCCAACCAGCAACCCAACACCAGCATGGCCACTAAACCCTTCAAAGATTGCACTGGGTTGGAAGGGACCCTCAAAGCTCCTCTTGTCCAACCCCCTGCAGGCAGCAGGGACACCTCCAACTAGGGCAGGCTGCCCAGGGCCACATCCAGTCTGACTTTGAGTACCTCCAGGGACAGGGTCTCAACCACCTCCCTGGGCAGCTTGTGCCAGTGTCTCACCACTCTCACTGTGCACAACTTCCTCCTATGTCCAACCTAAAACCCTGTCCCCAGGTGCCATGGCCACACACTTCTGGAACACCTCCAGGCATAGGGACTCCACCACCTCCCTGGGCAGCCTGTGCCAATCCTTGGCAAAGAAGTTTTTTCCTCAGCTCCAACCTAACCCTCCCCTGGTACAATTTCAGGTCATTTCCTCTCATCCTTCACTGTGAGGCTGTGAGGTGAACCACCCTGCAGCTCCACTCTGCAGTGATGGAGCCAGCTCCATCTGGAGGAGCAGAACCCAAGGCTTTTTTTAACTTGCTGTATTGGCTGTTTTTTAACTGCGGTGAGGAAGTTTGGGAATACCCTACTTAAGTAGCTGTGCTTGTGGAAAAAAAAGGGAAGAGCTGGGCAGCTGAGGGACACAGGAGGGATTTCAGGACCAGGGGAACTAACATGGACAGGCTTCTGCTGAGGTCAGTGGAGAAATGGTTGTGGTAAAATGAACAAGAGGTGAGGAAAGTGTTTAGATTTCTGTTGTAATTATCATAGAGGAGAAGACCTCACCTGGGTTCAGACCACTTCCCCAGCCTGTCCAAGTGCCTCTGCATGACACCCATCCCATCCTTCACTCTTACCAACCACATCACTCACCCTGGTGTCAGCTGCAGAGCTGCTGAGAGTGCCTCAGCCTCACTGTCTGTATCACTGATGAAGACACTGAACAGTACTGCTTTGGACACCTAAGGGACACTACTTGCCACAGGTTCTTCTGCAGCCATGCCAGCTGTGGTTGTCTTCCCCACTCCTGCCACTGCCTGCCATGCAGGGGAGCAGACCCCAGCTCTCAGAGGTGGTCCTCTCTCAATCCACAGTGCTCCCTCCAGCAGCTCGAGGATCACACTGTGCTGAGCCAGGACCCCGATGCTGATCACCTCTTTGGAGACAAAAGATTGGTAAGTTTGGAAGGAGGAGAAGAAAATCACTGAACATGTTCTGCCTGGCAGCCAGCTGAGCTCAGTGCACTCTGACTCCTTCCCCAAGTTCTCCCATATCAGGGGGACTGCTGAGTGGACAGTACAAGAAAACCCAATGCAGGCAGGCAGGACCAGTGGAGCTGCAACATCCATCCCAGGGCACTGCCTCCTGCAAGCTGCCTGAGCCCCAAGCACTGCAGCATCCCCAAGCAGTGGCATTTCATTCTCCTGGCAGCACCAAAGAGCTTTTGGCCCTGAGGAGCTGTGCCTGTGCTGCACTGGGTGCCAGCAGCACCCCTTCTCCCCAAAAACATCTTTCCCCAAGCCCTTTGTGGGCCAGGGTGCTCTCTGCTCTGAGCAGGCCATGCCAACATCTCACCCTTACTGCCTGCCCAGGTCCTCTCTGCAAACACTTTTACAGAGAGGGACCTACAAGAAAGCTGGGGAGGGACTTCAAAGGGTGGGAGTGACTGAAGCTGGAAGGGGGGAGATTGAAAGTGGAGAAGAGGAAGAAATTGTTGAGAGTGAGGGTGGGGAGAGACTGGCACAGGCTGTCCATGGTGGTTGTGGCTGCCCCCTAACTGGAGGTGTTGAAGGCCAGGCTGGATGAGGCCTGGAGCAAGCTGTGCTGGTGGGAGGTGCCCTGCCCATGGGGTTGGCACTGGATGAGCTTTGAGGTCCCTTCCAACCCAACCCATTCTGTGAATCTCTGAAACCTAAAGCACCAGCAGCTGCTGAAGCCTCTCCCATCTCCTGAGCCACACAGAGCTAAGAGCTGGTTCCACCATTCAAAACCTGTCTCCCCAGGACTATTATTAGACCTTTTTATTAGTGCTTTAAACACAGCCAGAGAACAAGGCTGCAGAGCAAGGCAGCAGCCTGCAGAAGCCAAGGCAGAGCAAACCCCAGCCCCTGTGCTTAGGTTAAATAAATCACTCCAATCCCCACATTAACTCTCATTGCCACATCTAAGCCAGTGAAAACAGCAGAGCCTGGTGTGGAGCCAGGAGTGAACATGAGCTGAGAGCTTTCTACAGCAAGCTTCAACAGAACCCCCCCAGCTGCTGGTGCTGCAGTGGAAGCCAGCAGGCAGCTCAGCTGTGCAGGGAGCAGGCCCCCAGGCAGCTCTCTGCTCACCACCAGAGCCACATTTCAACACTCCTGCCACATTCTGATGAAAACCAAATGCAGAAGAGCTGCAAGGGAAACGTCTGAGTGTTCTCACCCAACGTTTCCAGTGGTGTTAGCTGGAATAACAGAGCAACTGCAGAGCAACTGCAGAGGAACTGCATCTTCCTGCACCCCTGACACAGCCATCAGACAGTGCTGGGAACAGCAGCAAGCACAGAATCAGAGAACAGCTTGGGTTGGAAGGGAGCTCAAAGCTCATCCAGCTCCAGCCCCCTGCCATGGGCAGGGACACCTCCTACCAGCACAGCTTGCTCATGGCCTCATCCAGCCTGGCCTGGAACACTTCGAGAGAGGAAGCATCTACAGCCTCCCTGGGCAGCCTGTGCCAGTCTCAGCACCCTCACACTGAACAACTTCTTCCTCAGCTCCACTCTCACCCTGCTCTGCCTCAGCTCCAAACCATTCCCCCTTGGCCTGGCTCAGATCCCCTCAGCAAAAGTCTCTCTGCAGCCTCCCTGCAGGATCCCTTCATGCACTGGCAGCAGCTCTGAGCTCCCCCTGGAGCCTTCTCCTCTGCAGGCTGCACCCCCCCAGCTCCCCCAGCCTGCGCTCACAGCAGAGCTGCTGCAGCCCTGGCAGCATCTTTGTGGTCTCCTCTGGCCTCACTCCACAGCTCTGTGTCCTCCTTCTGCTGGGGACAGCAGAGCTGGAGGCAGGATTGGAGGTGAGGTCTGAGCAGAGCCAAGGGGCACAATGCCCTCTCCTGCCCTGCTGCCCACACTGCTCTGGCTGCAGCCAGCACACAGCTGCCTGCTGGGCTGCATGAGGGCACTGCTGGCTCCTGGGGAGCTGCTCAGCACCCAACACCCACAAGGCTTTCTCTTCAGGGCTGCTCTCAAGTCAAGTATCTTTTTGTCCTTTCTGCTTTTTTACCTTCTTGAAGTCTCACACTGTCCCTCATCCCTGATGGCCTAGAGGTGTAACAGCAAACTCTTCATTTTACTGAGCCACCCACAGTATCCAAACCAGGATCCAGGTTGGATCCCACTGCAAACACTGGGTTAGAGATGGGTGCTGTGCCTGAGGCTTTCTGAAGTCAAAGACTGAGACAACAGAGAGATCCAGGAGCTTGGGAGCTAAAATATCCCAGCATGGTGGATGATGGAAGGGACCTCTGGAGAACATCTAGCCCAGCCCCCTGCTCCAGTAGGGCACCCACAGCAGCTTGCCCAGGAGCACAGTGGCATGGGGAGGTTGGAAGCTCTGCAGAGCAGGAGACTCCACAGCCTCTCTGGGTAGCCTGTTCCAGGCCTCCAGCACCCTCACACCAAATAAGTTTTACCTCTTGCTCAGAGGCAACCTCCTGAGTTCCAGTTTGTGCCATCTGCACCTTGTGTCCTGTCCCTGGGCAACACTTACAAGAGTCTGGCCCCCTCCTCTTGAGTCTACTCACCAGACATTGATCAGCCCTGGAAGATCCCCAGTTAACCAAGGTCACCAATAATTATCATGCCCTGAGCATCAGAGCTGCATTCACCCACCAGAAATCCCACCCTGAAGGTAGCAGTGTGAGCAGATGTGCTGCATGGGCACTGGACCACAAAGAGCCAACCACAGAGCAGCAGGAAGATGCCAGTGTTTGCTCCACACCCAGCTGGTTCCATGCCCACCAGCATGGTGCAAAGCAGCTTTTGTTGCCCTTCAGCTCTTGCTCAGCACTGAGGAGTTGTGTGCCAGTTGTACCAGGTTGTACCACAGTGCTGCAGGGCCAGGCCTGCAAGCTCCAGCTGTGCCTGGTGGAAGAGGAAGGCAGCAAGGCCTCATCACTGAACACAACATCTGGATTTGCCCCTTTCTGGGACCTTCTCCTTCCCATGGGCAGGCTGCTGACCACCAGTTTTTGCAAGGAGAGCAGTTCAGAAGCAGGCCTACAAATCCTGCTTGGCCCTTGGCACAGGAAACCCCTGCCTGAGTCAAGAGGGAGTGGAATGAGCACCACAAGATGGGTACCAGCACTGCAATGAGCCAGCTCCACCCTGCAGCACCAGGGCAGGCCTTTGCTCTTTGGACCTTGCTTAGTTCATCAGTGAATAACCACAAGCTCCAGCAGACCTGAGACCTCTGTGTTGGCTGCCTGTGGTCAGAGGGAGCACAAGAAAGCCACCTGCACATTTTAGCAGGTTATTATTATGATTTTTAAAGTACTATAAAACTTCCAAAAGCAGGTTTAAGAGGCTGTGCAGGCTCTTTCCCAGGGCACTCTCCCACTCATCAGGTGGATCACAGATCCCAGGATGTCAGGGTTTGGAAGGGACCCAAAGACCTCACCCAGTCCAGTCCCCTGCCAGAGCAGGAGCAGACAATCCAGCTCAGGGCACACAGAACACATCCAGACAGGGCTGGGAAGGCTCCACAGAGAAGGAGACTCCACAGCCTCTCTGGGCAGCCTGTGCCAGGGCTCTGGGACCCTTCCAGGTAAGAAGTTTCCCCTTGTGTTGAGCTGGAACCTCCTGTGCTGCAGCTTCCATCCATTGCTGCTTGTCCTATCCCAGGGAGCAGTGAGCAGAGCCTGTCCCCCCCTGCTGACCCTCAGCCCCCAGATAGTTATAAACATTTATCAAATCCCCTCTCAGTCTTCCCCTCTGCAGACTGCACAGCCCCAGGTCCCTCAGCCTCTCCTCCTCAGGCAGTGCTCAGTCCCCTCAGCATCCTCACAGCCCTCCCCTGGACATTCTCCAGCAGATGACAGCTAAAGAGTCCTTCTCCATCCACTCTGTGGCTCCACCATGCCCTGCTGGCAGATGGACTTTCTGCCACTAGATGGGCTTCCAACAAAAGCACAGGGTAGGGCTCACCTGCAGGAGCTGCTGGCAGTGGGCAGTAAGATGCCAGGGGACAAAGAGTCTGCTCAGCAGGTTTGCTGCTGGCACCAAGCTGGGAGGCTTGGTTGATCCAGCTGCAGGTTTGCTGCTGGCACCAAGCTGGGAGGCTTGGCTGATCCAGCTGCAGGTTTGCTGCTGGCACCAAGCTGGGAGGCTTGGCTGATCCAGCTGCAGGTTTGCTGCTGGCACCAAGCTGGGAGGCTTGGCTGATCCAGCTGCAGGTTTGCTGCTGGCACCAAGCTGGGAGGCTTGGCTGATCCAGCTGCAGGTTTGCTGCTGGCACCAAGCTGGGAGGCTTGGCTGATCCAGCTGCAGGTTTGCTGCTGGCACCAAGCTGGGAGGCTTGGCTGATCCAGCTGCAGGTTTGCTGCTGGCACCAAGCTGGGAGGCTTGGCTGATCCAGCTGCAGGTTTGCTGCTGGCACCAAGCTGGGAGGCTTGGCTGATCCAGCTGCAGGTTTGCTGCTGGCACCAAGCTGGGAGGCTTGGCTGATCCAGCTGCAGGTTTGCTGCTGGCACCAAGCTGGGAGGCTTGGCTGATCCAGCTGCAGGTTTGCTGCTGGCACCAAGCTGGGAGGCTTGGCTGATCCAGCTGCAGGTTTGCTGCTGGCACCAAGCTGGGAGGCTTGGCTGATCCAGCTGCAGGTTTGCTGCTGGCACCAAGCTGGGAGGCTTGGCTGATCCAGCTGCAGGTTTGCTGCTGGCACCAAGCTGGGAGGCTTGGCTGATCCAGCTGCAGGCTCTGAGCCCATCCAGCCAGACCTGGGCAGACAGAGCTGGGCACAGAGGAACCAAATGAGGTTCAACAAGGACAAGTGCAGAGTCCTGCACCTGGGGAATAATAAACTGCAGCAGCACAGGCTGGGAGGTGACTGCTGGAGAGCAGCCCTGAGGAGAGGGACCTGGGAGTGCTGGGGGAGAACATCCATGGGCAGCAAAGTGCCCTGGGGGGCAAGAGGGCCAAGGGGGTCCTGGGGGGCATTCAGCAGACTGTGTCCAGCAGATGCAGGGAGGTTCTTCTCCCCCTCTGCTCTGCCCTGCTGAGACCTCATCTTGAGCACTGCCTTCAGTTTTGGGCTCCCCAGTTTCTGAGGGACAGGAACCTGCTGGAGAGCCCAGGGGAGGGCTGTGAGGATGCTGAGGGGATTGAGCACTGCCTGAGGAGGAGAGGTTGAGGGACCTGGGGCTGTGCAGTCTGGAGAAGAGAAGACTGAGAGGGGATTTAATCAATGTCTATAAATATCTGGGGGCTGGGGGTCAGGAGGGGGGGACAGGTTCTGCTCACTGCTCCCTGGGATAGGACAAGGAGCAATGGATGGAAGCTGCAGCACAGGAGGTTCCAGCTCAGCACAAGGGGAAATTTCTTGGCTGGAAGGGTCCCAGAGCCCTGGCACAGGCTGCCCAGAGAGGCTGTGGAGTCTCCTTCTGTGGAGCCTTTGCAGGCCTGTCTGGATGTCTTCTGTGTGCCCTGAGCTGGATTGTCTGCTCCTGCTCTGGCAGGGGTTGGACTGGATGAGCTCTTTGGGTCCCTTCCAACCCCTGACAATCCTGTGACCCTCTGAGGTTACCCAGTTACACCAGGTAGTTGTTGAGACAAGGCCAGGGGCTGTGCACGGACAAGAGGCATCTGAAATCCAACACCCACTCAGACTCCCTGCAGCACTGCATTCAAGTCCATTTCAGGTGGCTTTAGTTGCTGACTTTCCTGCTCTGCCTGTCCTCCCTCTCCCTCCTAACTGCAGTTCAGGATGGGGACAGAGGAAAAGGAGCACAACATACCCAGCTGGGTGGCCTGGAATGCTGCTGCTCTGCTGTCACTGCCACCCAGCCTGTGCCACAGAGCAGGTGGCACAGGGCATCAAGCTGTTAACAAGGCCAAGCTACAGCTCTCACACTGCTCAGCTGGGACCTCCATTTGCCTCCCAAACCTGGGGATGATTCTTCACAGCAGCAGGAGTGTGGTGACAAGCAGCAGATGGGAGTGAGGAGGAGGGAGGTGCTCATCCTTCTGTCCTTCTCAGGCACATTAGCACCAGCTGCTTCCCTGCCTGTGCACAAGCTGCTGGCTGCAGCACAGCAGAGGAGAAGCCAGCAAGGCCAGAATCACTCCCAAGAGCCTGCATCCCACATATGAACACTTAGCTGTCCCCCCTAATGAAACACAGCCCTGGGACGAAGGCAAACAGGGAGGTGAGGACATGCCAGATCCTTAGAAAGGAGTTACTGAGAGCTCTGCTTGGACACCCATGCACACAGGAGCCTGCAGAGCCTCCAAGGCCTCCCACCAGCAGTGCCAGTCACAGCCTGATCTGGTGACACTGGCTCAGGCTGCTGGCAGTGAGAACACTGAGCCTGACTCCTGAGAGCAAAAGGAAGCAGCTTGGTGCAAGAGCTGGGTAAGGGCACTGAATGGGCACAGGAAGCAGCACAAAGATGGAGTCAAGGAGGAAAACAGGCCTGGGGAAGAAAGGAGGGTGCAGGATAGGGAAAGGGAAGATGTTTATGCATCCTCCTGCACCAGTCTGGCTTTCAGGAGTGTGTCAGCTGCTTCCAGCCAGAGCCTAACTCCCCTGAACCCACTCCAGATAAGCTCACACTGGAGTTCCTCATGCTTTCTGGCTCAAAGTTTAGATGAACACCTTGCAACTTCCCTGCAGCCTGCCAGGCTCTGGACTAAGCCACTAACCCAAGCTGTGCACACAGAAACACTTCCTGCAGTGGAGATGAGCAAAATCACATTAACCTCACTACTCCCTTTGTAAGATGTCTGCCTTGGTCTGGGTTTTCCTGTGAACCTTTACTCCTGTGCTTCAAATGCTACAGTTCAGACAGAAAGGGACTCAGAAGAATGCATGTGATGAGAGCTGGCAGAAGATGGCAGGAGGAGCCTGTGAGATGTGGCACAGAACCACAAGGCAGTGCTTCACAGCAATGCAGGCAGAGCTGAGCTCTTGGGCTGTTCAATGCAGCCACTCCTTGTGGCAGATTCCTGGAGCCCTTCCCATCCTACAGGTTCATTTCCACTCCAACAAGAGCTTTGCAGCCAGAAGGTTTGACAATGCAGCTCCCTTGGCTGATCTGAAAGAGGAGAACTCTGTCCTTCCTCTGCAGGCTACACAGGGCTTGGCAGGAAGGAAAAAGGAGCAGTCTGAGGCTGCTGCTTTCCAAGGGCCCCAGAGGAGTCAGGAGCTCAAATGGTATCTTGGCATTTGAAGATGTGCACTTGAAGGCTTTGAAACCCTTCTGAAAACCACTCACACCACCTACAGAGGACAAGGCAGGAGGAGCAGAGCTGCTGAGAGGCCAAGTGTCCAGCCTCAGAGCAGCCAGGCAGGCCAGCAGCTCTCAGTTGCTCTGTGTGGTGTCTCCTACCCTGGCTGGGCTCCCTGAGACAGACCTGGCCAGCTCCTAAGGCCTCCTTGCCTGCTGCTACCCAAGTGGAACAGAAGTGAAGAAGGGCCTGAAACACAGAGAGAAGCTCACCTGATGGGTTCTGCTTACATCTCTTGTCTTTAGGTTTCTCTGTCCCCGAGTGAGCAGCTGTAATTGTGGGGAATGCTTGGGTTAGTAGAGGACTGCTCCCAAAACACAAGTGCAGCATTTCAGCAACAAATCACACTTGGTCCCATTCACTATCACCCACATGTGGGTTTTCCCACACCACTTCATTCATTTTCAACATGGCTCCTTCCAGAAAGCCTTTTCCTTGCTTCAGAGGCAGACACAACCCCCCACGACAGGCACTGAGTAACCTGCTGCAGGGAGAGCTCCCTTCCCTTACCTGTCCATCTCCACACCATGTGCTCTGGACCTCCTGAGTGGCTGTGGGATGGAGCACGCCAGCCTCTGCAGCTGCTCTGCTACTGATCTCTGCACCAAGCTGCAAAAACCCCATTTCAACAGGGTCTAAGCTGTTATGCTCCAGGCAGGGAACATCAAGAGAATGGGCAGGCCCCACTGGCAGGCAGGACACAGTGGCAGGATGAAAAGAAAACTGCCTAAGTGCTGTACCTGAACAGAACTGCCTAGGCCAGAGGCTGTGTAGTTACTGTCTGAACAGAACTGCCTAGGCCACAGGCTGTGTAGTTACTGTCTGAACAGAACTGCCTAGGCCAGAGGCTGTGTAGTTACTGTCTGAACAGAACTGTCTAGGCCAGAGGCTGTGTAGTTACTGTCTGAACAGAACTGTCTAGGCCAGAGGCTGTGTAGTTACTGTCTGAACAGAACTGTCTAGGCCAGAGGCTGTGTAGTTACTGTCTGAACAGAACTGTCTAGGCCAGAGGCTGTGTAGTTACTGTCTGAACAGAACTGTCTAGGCCAGAGGCTGTGTAGTTACTGTCTGAACAGAACTGTCTAGGCCAGAGGCTGTGTAGTTACTGTCTGAACAGAACTGTCTAGGCCAGAGGCTGTGTAGTTACTGTCTGAACAGAACTGTCTAGGCCAGAGGCTGTGTAGTTACTGTCTGAACAGAACTGTCTAGGCCAGAGGCTGTGTAGTTACTGTCTGAACAGAACTGTCTAGGCCAGAGGCTGTGTAGTTACTGTCTGAACAGAACTGTCTAGGCCAGAGGCTGTGTAGTTACTGTCTGAACAGAACTGTCTAGGCCAGAGGCTGTGTAGTTACTGTCTGAACAGAACTGTCTAGGCCAGAGGCTGTGTAGTTACTGTCTGAACAGAACTGTCTAGGCCAGAGGCTGTGTAGTTACTGTCTGAACAGAACTGTCTAGGCCAGAGGCTGTGTAGTTACTGTCTGAACAGAACTGCCTAGGCCAGAGGCTGTGTAGTTACTGTCTGAACAGAACTGCCTAGGCCACAGGCTGTGTAGTTACTGTCTGAACAGAACTGTCTAGGCCAGAGGCTGTGTAGTTACTACCTGAACAGAACTGCCTAGGCCACAGGCTGTGCAGTTACTGCCTGAACAGAACTGTCTAGGCCAGAGGCTGTGCAGTTACTACCTGAACAGAACTGCCTAGGCCACAGGCTGTGTAGTTACTACCTGAACAGAACTGTCTAGGCCAGAGGCTGTGCAGTTACTACCTGAACAGAACTGCCTAGGCCACAGGCTGTGCAGTTACTACCTGAACAGAACTGCCTAGGCCACAGGCTGTGTAGTTACTACCTGAACAGAACTGTCTAGGCCAGTGGTTGTTCAGCTACTACCACCTGGACTTAAAATGTACTCCAGAAGTGGAGGAAGTCCTCATCCTTTCCAGCACATGCATTCTGGTCCCATACCTATGCACTTGGCAGGTTGTGACCTTCAGGAGGTGAACTCCCCAGCAGCTGGCCTCAGGTTACACAGAGGTGTAAAGAAGTTGTCAGGTTGAGTATCACTGTCATATTCAACCTGCTCTTTGCTCCCAGTCCTTGGACTTCCCTTGCTTGTTGCAAGCAGCTCTGCTTCATGAGAGCTTCACTGACACACAGACAACTGCTGGATCTCCACCTGTGTTCCTCTCTCTCTGCACCTTTGCTCCCCACTGGAAAACCCTGGACCCTGGGAGCAGGACTCCCCCCATCACCTCTTGTACAGGTTTGGAGTGGCAGGGAAACTGGGGAGGACTGAGCAAAGGGCACTACCCCAGAAGGGCAGCTGCAAGCTGAACGGAGGCATCCCAAATATCCACACAAAGCCTGCTGGCAGCTGAACCCTGCTGTGCAGAGGGAGGTGCTGAGCAGCAGCAGGGAGGGGTCACACTTACCACTGGAGTTCTGAGAGTTGCTGTTTGCTTCTTCAAAGTTGTTTTGCACTTTGCCTTCCACTCTCCGGCTGAAAGCACTTTCTGCTGGGTGGAGAAAAGAGCAGGGATGGTGACTGGTCAGTGGTGGATGCAGAAGCATGCAGACAAGAGGCAGGAGAACATGCTCCTGTGCCAGGTAACTGCAGGCCCTGAGCACAGCAGGAAGGGTGAATCCCTTGCTCTGGAGGCAGGTGGGACAGACTCACTGAAGGGGTAACAGGAAGAGACTTTTCTTGAGTGCCTTCTGGCTGAGGTGGCCTGGATTGGCTCTTAGGGAGTCCATGAACACCAGTTCTGACTGAACCAGAAGGTGCATGGCTTCCTGCCCTGCAAAAGACCCAAGCCTTACCTTGCTCTGCCATAAGGCAATAAGCAGCCCTTAAAGGCTCTGGCAGAGGTGAGCAGGTCTGGTCCCTACCACAGCATCTGCTTTGCCACCCACAGAAGCCCTGGGCCAGGTCTCCCTCTGCTTCCCAGCAGCCTGCATTCCCTTCCTACCCACCCTCCCTGGCATTTGCCAGCAGACTACAGTCCTGGCTCAGAGCCTGCCCAGGTTGTCTGGAGGAGCTCTGGCAGATCCTCTGTGCTTGCCAGTAGCTCCCTACTGCAGCCTTCCCCAGCCCAAGCAGGGAGCTCTGCTCCCCCACAGCGAGTTGCCAGCCTGTGCTCTTGGCACTTTGCTTGCTGCCCACACTTCAGCACAGTTTCCCAGCAGCTGCAATGGGAGGGCTCCTCCAGCCTTGCAGACCTGGCTCTTGATCCTGGCAGCAGCTGCAGTGCCCTGAAGGACCACAGCACAGCTGAGGTAGGTCTCTGCCTTCTCTAGCTGGTGTTCCTCAGCACAAGATCAACAATTCAAACGGGGTAAGGTTTCATCTCGCTTCAGGTAGCTCTGCTGGGCAAATGGATTTACTGGGGTGACTTAAAGGGTAACCTAGAAGTAAATAAAGTGAAGGGTGAGCTGCCCAGACCAGTGGGTATGGTCTGTGCCTTATAGTAGAGACTCTTCCTATACAAGGACTCACTCATGGAGTCCACAGTCACCCACTGGGTTCATCTGGACATGGCTTTGCAAAGCTCTGCTGGGCTCAGCCGGTGCAGACTGTACAGAGACAGAGCTGGAGGACAGAATTCCTTCACTCCAGGAGTGACAGGGACTGCTGAACGTTGCTGTCAGGTTGTGATTTCTCTATTTCTGCAGAGCACTGCAGTGCCCAGCACTGCTGCCATGAAGCACTG
>VWZE01013316.1:17148-31548 GCA_013396675.1 Eubucco bourcierii
ACTGCTGCCATGAAGCACTGCTGCCATGAAGGACTGCTGCTATGAAGCACTGTGGCAATGAAGCACTGCTGCCATGAAGCACTGCTGCCATGAAGGACTGCTGCTATGAAGCACTGCAGTGCCCAGCACTGCTGCCATGAAGCACTGCTGCCATGAAGCACTGCAGCCATGAAGGACTGCTGCCATGAAGGACTGCTGCCATGAAGGACTGCTGCCATGAAGCACTGTGGCAATGAAGGACTGCTGCCATGAACATGGCACTGCTGCCATGAAGCACTGCAGCCTCACCTGCTCCCTGTGCTGCTGTGGCTCAGACACTGCTTTTGTGTCCTGTGGCTGGAAGGGACCTGAACAGCAGGAAGCTCCTAGATCATCACTTTTGGTCCAGCCAGTCCTTAGTGGGCACTTCCAAGTCCTAAGGAGGCTCCTCAAATTCCCAATCTCCTACATTCCTGACTTCAAAATGCAGGAGAACAGGAAAACTTTCTAATCAGAGCAAGTCAAGAATCAGAGACAGGGCTGAGGAGGAACTGGAGACTATCTAGGCCACTGCCTTGACAGAGGAATAACAGAAAATTCATAGAGTGGCTCAGCTTGGAAGGGACCTCAGAGCTCATCTCCACCCCCCTGCCATGGGCAGGGACACCTCTCAACTGGACTTGGCTGCTCAAGGCCTCATCCAGCCTGACCTTCCACCCCCCCAGGGAAGAGCCAGCCACAACCTCCCTGGGCAGCCTGTGCCAGTCTCACCACCCTCCTACTGCAGAACTTCTTCCTCAGCTCCAGTCTAACCCTGCTCTGCCTCAGCTTCAAACCATTTTGGCCTGGCTCTAGACACCCTCATGAGAAGTCTCTTTTCAGCCTTCCTGCAGGGTCCCTCCACGTATTGGAAGGCAGGGAAAAAGAGAACACAACAAAATGGATCAGGCCAACCCACCCTGCAAGAGACCCAGGGTCAACTTTAGCTCGTGTACCAAGTGGAAGTGAGCTGGAGGGCTCCCAAAATGTTTGGACTAAATTTGCCTGCCTCTTTCATTCATTTTGTTTTTAACCATGTCTGGCAATAAGGAACAAACAATTTAATTCATCTGCTTGGTGCTGCTGTGGCCTTCCCACACAGGAGAGGGCAATGCCACAAGCTCTCTCTTTCTCCTGGCACCTGGACCTTTTGCAAAGCAGAAGTATCTGTACAGACTGAGGAGGTGCCACTCTACCAAGTGGCTGTGCAAACAGTGCCAGTGAAGAGAGGCTCCACTGCCTCTGGGATCATCCAGGTCCCCATGGAAGGTCTCTTGGGAGGTGTCCCTTCTGGAGACTGTCTACCTGTTGTGGTCAGTGCCTTTGCAGCCTTAAGGAGCTGCTGAGATTGCTGTGTACAAGACACTGCTTTGAAAGACACCAAGGAAGTGATGGCAGCAGATAGCGAGGGGAAGATCTCCAGGTTGGAAGATCAATCTACCAGGCTCAAGCACGATGTGATTCCTTCCTCCATGCAGCAAGAGAACAGCTCCAAGTTTCTACCCAATGCTGCTGACACTTTTTGGTTCCCAGGCTGGGGGAAAAAAAGCCTTGAGCAAACCTATCTCCCACTTACTGCCCACTTGGCTCTGGCCTCTCACCACAGGCTCTCAGTTTGCCCACTTCTGGGAGAGACACAAACCTGGGACAAGTTGTTGCCAGTTTAAGGTTTCTCAGCGTGAACTCTCGGTTTGGGTGGGCCTCACATTAGTAATAAAACCTTACAAATGTTCAAGGGGTGCAGCAGAAATCTGGGATGCCAGGGCTCAGCAGATGGAAGGAGCCAGGCCCCTCCCTGCAGCACTGGCAGCTGGGGCTTTGTGACTTCTGATAAAAAACCTCCTGCAGCCTGTGGCCTCCTCTCCTGCCACAGCCATTGCTGCTGCTTGGCACATCTCCATGCCAGGCACTTCAGGGGTGTTCGGACACCAGCTGAGGGACCTTCTTCCATCCTGAGGTGGATCACTCAGTCCCAGGGATCTGAGTGCTTCCCTGCTGCCTGCACACACGAACTCCGCAGCTCCCATCCTAATTAGGAAGAGTTAATTTCTCACTCTTTGCTTTGTTGTTTGTGGTTTTTACACCTCTATGTTTAAGGTTTGAAGGAGGAAACAGAGACTATGGGAGGACCAATGTCAACGTGAGTCTCCCAGCACCTCTGTAATGGTTCTGGTTAAGCATTAATCTTGCTGCTGTAGCAACCTTCATCTTGGTTGCTGCTGTGGGGAGTGGGGCACTGTGGAAGCAGCAGGACTGCAACTGATTGCCTCAGGCACAGCCCTGCAAATAGCACCCAGAGGGAAACAAACCCTAAGTGTCAAAGGAAGCTGAAAACCAAACCCCCAGACTATGGCAGTGCTAGTCAGGAAGCTCTCCCCAGTTTATGACACCAGGATTTGAAAGGTCTGCTGCACCTCATGGTTAGCATGATGCTTAACAACCACCAACTTGGCGCTGTGGAACCTGCTGCTGAAGGACAGCTTTATACAGCCACAGAATGGAGGGGTTGGAAGGGACCTTCAGAGATCATCTAGTCCAACCCCACTGCCAGAGCAGGGTCACTCAGGGCAGGGCACACAGGAACACATCCAAGTGGGTCTTAAAAGCGTCCAGAAAAGGAGACTCCACAGCCTCGCTGGGCAGCCTGCTCCAGGATTCCAGCACCCTTACGTTGAGGTGGAACCTCCTGGGTTCCAGCTTACCCTTCTTGTTCCTTGTCCTATTACTGGGCACCTTCATCCTGACACCCACCCCTCAGATACTTAGAGACACTGACAAGGACCCCTCTCATCCTTCTGTTCTCCAGACTGACCACCCCCAGGGCTCTCAGCCTTTTATCTGCCACAGGACCTGGGAGCAGCTCTTCCGCCAGGCGGGGAGGGAGCAGGCTGAGGGCAGGAAGGGGCAGGAGGCAAGGCAGGGCGGGCAGAGGGCAGGCGGTACCTGTGATGGCCTTGCTTCCCGGGGAGGCGGAGTTGGGAGCGCGGAAGATCTGCGGCTGGGACGCGGGGGGGCCGGCGGCAGGGCCGCGGTGCAGCAGCGCCGAGCAGCGGTTGACGGAGGCCGGAGGCTTTTTGCTGGACTGGCTCCCCTGGGTCTTCACTGCCACGAAGAGTGGAGATCGAGAGAACTCTGGATATGAACACTCAGAACTAGTGCCTGGACAGGCAGCCAGCCCCCAGGCCGTGTGCCTGCTGGGAGGTTGCTAAGAGCCAGGCTCGCCCGGGCCCCTGCGGCGGCTGCGCAAGCAGCGAGCACACAGCCCCCAGCTGCTCTCCTGCTCACCCCAGGGGACAGGCTCTTGGGCTGCTCCTTCCACGTCTTTAACTGCCACCGGCCAGCAGCATCCCCTGCCCCAGGCAGGAGCACTGATTGCCATGGCCTGGCTGGGGGCACCTGCACCTCTGTCCTCTGCTCCTACAGACCTGCGAGTGTGTTACTAATGTGGAACTGGCAGCTCTGAGGAGGGAGAAGCTCACACCTGTGTCACTTGAGCCTAGAGACCTCCAGCTACATCCCCTCTCTTGTTAGCCAAATGGGGAAAGGGAGCTGCTGGGAATGGAGGGGAATGCGGGGGCAGAGCTCCCACCCTGCAAGTCAGGAGAGGCTCTTTGGCCCCTACCTCCTGACAAGTTCTGTGACACTGGGAGGAAGCCTGGAACCACTGGGATGTGCTCCACATTTTGCTCTCTGCCATGCACAGTCAGAGGCACCAGGAATTTTCAATGCCAACAGTCACCTGAAGACCCTTCAGAAGGAGAGGTTTTTGTCTAGGCACTGTGGATTAAAAAAGCAGCTACAAAAAGGCAGTGAGAAGCTACCAACTGCCTTCACTCCCCACTGGTCCCTTCCATGGACATGGTTCCCACTCCATCCAGCTGTCAGGGATTCTGCTGCCTTCTCTGCAGTTACCAGAGGAAGGTATGGTGAGTGCACACTCCTGAGCCTGGACTTAGGCAGCTAAACCACATCCTTGGTGGCTTTTGTAGCCCATCCGTGTTCCAAACCCCCTTTGGCTTTCTCTGGGCTCTAAAGAGATCATACATAAGAGCAACCCCAATAGTCCTGCAAGTGTGGGTCAAACACTTCCACCCTCCAGAGCAGACAGAGCCTGGAGGAGGACAGGAAGCAGCTCTGAACCCTCCCTCTCTGCCCCTCCATTCAGAGACACTTCTAAACTAGGACAACAAATGTGCTTTAGCCCAGGGTGCTTGGGAAGCCTCTGCCACTGCTGGGAGAGAGTAAACAGGCCAAGAAAACAGCACAGTAGATAGACAGACTCACAGAATGGGTTGTCTTGAAGATCACCTTCAGATCATCCAGTTCAAATCCCTACCATGGGCAGGGACACCTCCCACCAGCACAGTTTGCTCAACCTGGCCTCGAACACCTCCAGGTAGGGGCAGCCACAGCCTCCCTGGGCAACCTGTGCCAGTCTCTCCCCACCCTCACTCTCCACAATCTCTTCCTCCTCTCCACTCTCACTCTCCCCTCTCCCAGCTCAAAGCCATTGTCCCTCAGCCTGGCACTGCCAGCCCTTGGCCAAAGTCCCTCCCCAGCTCTCCTGCAGCCCCTTCAGGCACTGGAAGCTGCTCTGAGCTCTCCCTGCAGCCTTCTCTTCTGCAGGCTGCACAGCCCCAACTCTGCCAGCCTGACCACACAGCAGAGCTTCTCCAGCCTCTGAGCATCTTGGTGTCCTCCTCTGGAGCCTCTCCAGCAGCTCCAGGTCCTTCTTGTGCTGGTTCCCCAGAGCTGGAGGCAGTGCTGCAGGTGAGGGCTGAGCAGAGCAGAGCAGAGTCTTTTAAAAGTGGAACAGCCCAGTTGTGAGGGTGTGGAAAAGCTCCTGCTCATCACTACCAACAGGGAACCTCTGCAGGAGACATTTGGCATTAACAATTCCTGGGAAACCCCCAGCAGAGCTCTCTTCCAGACAGCAGGCATCCAGCAGCACCCACCAAAAATTATCCTGACAGCTCCCACTGCCCCTGCAGGATGTGAGTCCTTGTTTTTTAGCTCATTTGCAATGTATTTTTCCTCCAGGATCACAGAAAACCAGAAAGCAGGCTCCAGAAGGGAAGCTTGCACTCAAGCAGAGGGACCCAGGAACCTGACTTGCTAATGCTGAAGTGCTTTCCTTCCCCACTTCCACCATGGTTCTGTTTCCAGCATTTGCCTGATAAGCAGAAGAGCAAATCCAGTGCAAAGACACAGTCTCAGCTTTGCTTTACTTCTTCTGCCTGCCAGGACCTGAGGAAAGCCACTTGTGCTTGTCACAGGTCCTGTGCTTACAGCTGCTGACAGGACCTTTGGGTTTACAGGAAGAGCAAAGTCTGAGCAGCTGAAAGCTGGGAGGATGCCAACCTGCCCTGGGGGCTAACCCTGCCTCTTCCTGGATGCTCATCAGGGTTAGAGATTTGTCACTGGAAATCATGAATCCTACTGGTCAGGGGAGCTGGGAGAGGGAAAAAGAGGTTTGAAAAAAAAAAAAAGGAGAAAGAAAAGTTTATGGGGAGGGGGTCAAACCTTATGGAAACATTACCCTGGCCTGAGCTTAGCTGTGCTTACAGGTAAAGATACTTGCTGGCAGCTGCACATCTCAGGAGTGCTGCCCTGTCCTGCAGCTGGGCACTGCAGGAACCACACTGCAAGCATGACCTCAGTCCCAGCAATCTAAAGAATGTGCCCTCACCTCCAAAACTGTCATAAAGTGGGCATCAGCAGCTGCACTCTTCACAGTGCCAGTGGAGCACTGATGTCTGCAAGCACCACTGAGGGCAGACACCTCTGAGAGAACAGTTGTGGTTCTGTCCTGTGCTAAAGAGCCTGGACTGGACCCAGCAGCTGCAGCCTGTTGCTACAGATGGCTGGGAGGATGGAGAGAGAACCAGAGCCATAAATCCCCTTGAAGTGGGAAGTGCAGGAAGACAACCACCTGCTAATGCCCAGTCCTTCCAGCACACTGCTCCTCAGCTCTCTGGAGGGCTGCACCTGAGACACCATAGCCTTGGAGCCCAAGGGCCTGTCTACACTAGAGCTGACCTACTGCTCAGCACCACCAGTGGCTTCCCTGAGGGCCCCCTGAACTAAAAGGTGGGGTTTGGGGGTGCAGGGATGTTTAGGAATTGCTGTTGAGAGATAGTAAGACTAACTCTGTGCTGATGGCAGTAGAGGGCCTTTAAGCCCTGTACCTTCTGCCAACATCTTGGTCCATCTCTATGCTGCAGAGAAGCTGCATGGGAGCTGTTAAGAGCCACCAAGTCTTGACTCATCTCACACTGGATGATGCTCCCAAGCTATTGCTGTGCATGTCTGCACCCAAAGCTGCTTTGGTAATAACCAGGAAGACCCGAGGAAAGCTGGATCCGGTGAGCAAAGAGTGTGCACTCCCTCTGCTGGCTACAGAGCAGCCACCGAGCTCCTGGGCTCATCCTCATCAGCAGCCCAAACACTGGCAGCAGGACAGACACGGGACTGACCTCCCCAGGGAGGCACAGGGCCAAGGCAGGAAAGAAATTCAGCTGTAAAGAACTTCTCTGCATCCTTTCAAAGCACCACAAACCTGTGTCTAGAATCACAGAATGGTCTGAGTTGGAAGGGACCTCCAAAGCTCATCCAGTCCAACCCCTGGCAGTCAGCAAGGACATCCTCCACCAGAGCAGGCTGCTCAGAGCCCTGTCCAGCCTCACCTGGAATATCTCCAGGGATGAGCCTCAACCACCTCCCTGGGCAACCTGCTGCAGTGTTCCAGCAGCCTCCTGGTGCAGAACTTATTCCTCACAGCCAGTCTCAATCTGCTCTGCTCTAGTTTGAAGCCATTGCCCTCATTCTGTTCCTGCAGGCCTTTGCAGTCTCTCTCCATCCTTCTTGTAGCCCCCCTTTAGGTCCTGGAAAGTCATTATTAGGTTTCCCCAGAGAGTCTCTTCTCCAGGCTGAACAACCCCAGCTCCCTCAGCCTGGTCTCATAGCAGAGGTGTAGGAAGTCTCTCAACCCTTTTACTAACATTTTGCAGTGAATTGCTCATTAGAAGCTCCCTTTAGTCTGGGGAGTGCAGATCAGTGTCCCTCCAGAGTGCAGATGGCAGTATCCTGCAGTGTGCTGAGAGCTGCCCTTTGCTAAGCTCCCTGGAATAAGGACTTTACTGCCTGTGATTCAGCTGCCAAGGGACCACACCTGAACACCACTCTTAACTCACTGGCTGAAATACTTTCTCAGAAGCAAAATGCTTCCTCCCTAGCATGGATCTTTGCTTATCATTGAGTTGAGTCTAAACACCTTCAGTTCAAATGAAATACGAAAGCCCCAAGGGCCAGAGGTGGAAGTGCACAGCCTCTGGCAGGGCTTTAGTGACCTGACAGACCTCCAGTCCCACTGTCCCTCTGAGAGGAGATTCCAGCTCAGTTTTACAGTGGTCAGCACACCATCCACACCCTGCCAGTTGCCAGCCCACAGGTCCAGTGGAAGGATCCACAAGGACCAGACCCTCTCCTGCAGCCCTCCTAGTTCCCACCAGCCACTGCAGTTCATCCTGTAAGGATGTGGCTTTCCAGCAGGATACTCACTGATGGGTGCATGCAGTGCCACATGCTCTTGGTAGGGAGTGTAGTACTTGTACTGCTTGCCACAGAACTCACAGGTGTAGTTGCCAGTCTCTGTGAAGATGAAACAAACACAAAGATCAGCAAGCAGTGCAGCACCCTCCCACAGAGTCCCCTCCCTGCCTGGCTACATAGGAGCTGCCCAGGTGACAAAACTAGAGCAGACCTCTCATGCACCTGGATACATCTGCCCTCTAATTCACAAAGCAAACCCTTAAAGCCAGAGTCCAGAGTGATGGACTGTGCAGAAAAGGTGTAGGAGAACTGAACAAGCTGCAGGAGATTATCCCAAAATCACATCAAGTGTGAAAAACAAAGGAGAGAATCCACTGCTGAAGTCTGTGTTACAGCTGCCACAGTTCTGTCTTCTGGTTACAGTCAGCCTGAGGTGTGGGCAGCAGGAACAGCCAAGATAGGAAAGAAGCTGTCAGGCTGAAGTCTCAACTGCAGAGGCTTTCTGTTGGGAGTAGTAGGGCTCTCCTGCAGGAGAGGCTCTTCTGCAGTAACTGTGCCCATCCCTGCTTCGAGGGTGCCTCAAATAATGCAGCAGTGTAAGCACACACCAGTGCCAGTGCTGGGAGTGCAGAACTGGCAGCAG
This sequence comes from Eubucco bourcierii, assembly GCA_013396675.1. Taxonomy (NCBI): domain Eukaryota; kingdom Metazoa; phylum Chordata; class Aves; order Piciformes; family Ramphastidae; genus Eubucco; species Eubucco bourcierii. Next base: position 25,361 of record VWZE01013316.1, read on the forward strand.
GCTGCAGGCCACAGCAGAACCCAGGGCTAATGGGAAGGGAGGATTCACAGACATGCTTGGTATGTCATCTGTGATCTGTTTGAGGAACCACCCCAAGACACCTTCCATCTGTGCCAGTACACCTCAAGGCCCTCTCTAGTGGCTGCCAGTTTGCTTGTCTCCTAAACCCCTTCTCTTCACAGAGAACATCACAGAGCAGCACCTCTCAGGGCCAGAGCTGCTGGTGGTTGATGTTCACCTGAGCCCAACCCTATCTTTCAGCACCTCTAAGGTCCCAAGAGCTCTGTGTGTGGCAGGGCTTTCTGGGTTTCCTCGAGGTGCTCCAGCTGCTGCCAGCTCTGAATCCCTGTGCTGTGAACCCCCTCCCACAGGAAGCTGTAAAACGATTCATACTTGGACCAATTTTCTGGAAAGGTTCTGGCTCCTCCTCCTTCAACTCATCCGCTGCTATGACAGCCTGGTCATAGGGGTCTGCAAGAGAACAGAAGCAGCAAGAGAGCTGACAACATCCTCAGGTTTTCCTTCTACAGCTGCACAGGCACTGAGTGCTCCTGCACCTGTCCTGACATTCCACTCTGTAACAAGGCTTCAGGACCGGAATCCAAACACAGTTTCTATGTGCAAAGATCTATCAAGAGCAACCCAAGGACCCCTCTGTCTGACTCTGTCCTCTCCTCTCCTCCTCCTCAGGTGCCCCAGCACTGCCCTGCTCCCAGCCCAATGACATATTCTGTAGCTGTATCATGTTTAAAAACTGCAGAGAAAGACTGACCCAAGACATTGCAAAGCCTGATCCTTATTTTCTGGTTGTCTTCCAGACCATCTCTCTGGCTGTCTGCAAGGGGCCACAGGGATGCAGTCTGCAAGCAAGTCAGCTAAGCAGCAGTGCCCAGTGCTCTTCTGGCACCTCACAGCACAGTCAACAACACACCAGACCCAGCATTAACTCATTTCATTTAGGTCTTGAGCAATCCCTAAGCCACCAAAGCCATGAAGCACCTGCTTGTTGCCTGACACAACAGCCTGGGATGTCCTAGGGCTAGTGTCGTAGCCTAAGCAGGCCAAAATAGGCTTGTACATGTCCTGGCTTGCCCAGAGATGTTTTTCTGCTCTCCTTCCTTCTGTTCTGGGGAGAGCAACCATGGAAAAGAGGACAAAGAACCTGGAGGCACTAAGTCTGGGGTCTGTGGCCTGCCCAGCCCCTGTGGTAAACAAGGTGCACAGGGTTGCCTTGTGCAAGGCTGTGTGCTGCCCTAACAAGGGTAAAGCAAGCCTATGGCTTCACCTAATATGGTCAAGCTTGGCTAACTGCCATTTGATTGGCTATCCTGTGGCCAAAGGCCCATTAGTCTGGGGCTGTATGGATAAAAGGAGATGAGCAGGGAGCACAGCCTGTGCTTTGCCATGACAAGGTGTGGCTGCTGTTATACCTGTGCTCCACTATTCTATCTGCTCTAGCTGTGCCCAGACTGCACACCGCAAGGCATCTGCCTGCAGCTGGAAGCCTCCTGCCCAGAGGGAAGCCCTGGAGATGACACAGACCATCCAGAGAGCCAGGACCAGGTCAGAGCTTGTCTGCCTCCTTTCTCCAGCACCCAGAAGCCTGGGGAAACTCCAAAGCCTCTAACAGCTACCGACAGCAGCCCTGCCACGAGTTTTGGGTACTGTCAGGTAATATTTTTGTGAGTAAATACCAAAAGCCTCTTGGAATCATTGATTGCCTTCTGCCATAAGCAGAAAGGAGCTCCTGGCATCCATCTAGCGAGCAAGTGGAGTACTGACCGCAAGCAGCACAGTGACCGCAAAGCTTTCTCTGCCAGTTTAATTAATGTGTATATATTTAATAGTTATTCCTAGATCCTATAATAACCTGTATATAGTTTCCATAAATGATGCCTAGAACCTGTTATTATTATTAAATTGGTGATGAAGGTGATGCCAGTTCCGAATATTTAATATTAATAATTTAACATTAATATTTTTAAAAACATCATCTCACAGTAATTAATTACCCCTTCCACTACAGCTGGGCATTGACCTTCTGGCTGCAGACACTGAAGGAGGGTGAGGGGACAGCCCCTCTGCAGCTTGCAGGCAGTGACACAGCTCCCTTGCCCTGTCCAAGTGCAGAAGCAGAGCTGCTGTGCCTGAGTTAGTTGAAAGCTGGCAAAGGTTTGTGAAACGAAGCACAGGAAGGAGCTCTGCTTACCTGCCCGGGTTTCTGGGGCCCCTTCCACACTAAAAACTAACACAAAATAGAAGAAGGAGGGGAAGAGACAAACCAGAAATTAAATCTTCTCAAATGGCCTTGCTGTCCTCCTGCATTCCATGCCCCACAGAAGGCACCAGGCTTTGTGCCCCAGTCCCTCCTCTTCCCAGCAGCATCGAGGCAGGAACCACTTGGACAGGTCTAGCCCTGACACACGCAGATTCTCAAGGCCTTTGTTCTAACACTGACAGAGCTTAAGGCACAGCTGCCTCACCCTTGTGCCTGCTAAAACACAGCCAGAGCCTGGCAGCAGCTGAGACCAGCAGGGTCTAGGCAAGGCACAAGTGGAAGATGTTTCCAAAGCCATCTCAGAAGCCTAGGCAGAACTCCCTGCCCCACAGTGATGCAGACACCTTTCTGACAGAAGCAGACACATCCTCATGGGGCCAGTCCCAGGAAGTGAGTTTCATCTCCCCAGGGGCAGCTGGGAGCTTGCAGTGGTGCACAGCAAGAGAACACTGCCTGTCCTTAGAGCATGTTCATAGAATCACAGCATAGCAGGACAGCATAACAGGGGTTGGAAGGGACCTCCAGAGATCATCCAGCCCAACCCCTGGCCAGAGCAGGATCACCCAGGGCAGGTCACACAGGAACACATGCAGGTAGGTTTTGAAACTTTCCAGAGAAGGAGACTCCACAACCTCTCTGGGCAGTCTGCCCCAGGGCTCCAGCACCCTCACACCAAAGAGGTGGAACCTCCTGGGTTCAGACATGTCCAAGTTCCAGTTAAAAAGGGCAAGTTTTTAGACACTCCTACTGTCAAAACCACTTTTCTGAGACAGTTCAGGCGTTCCAAACCTCCTGCTTCCCAAGCAGCCCCTTTCTAGAGCTCTGCCAGGGCTCCCTCCTTGGCCAAGCTGCACTCACAGGCTTGTGACACACACACACTGAGGGTTTGCAGCAGCTGTGGGCTCTGAGCTGAGGAGAGTTAGAGGCCCAGGGAGCAGAGGAGGGCAAGCCCAAGCCACAATGTTATTGCTTCTATTTCTCCCACAAAAGAAACACTGCTTCTGGAGGAGGTGTCTGCTTCTGACCCAGTGCCACGCCGCCTTCAAGAGGAAGAATTGGCCTGTAAGGTCCACTGACAACTGCATCAGTTCACTGCCTCAGGGAGCAACACAAGTGAAACAACATCTCCCAACTTTGTGAGGTGGTTTCCAACAGAGGAGAATGTTGAGAACCAACCTGGGAAGTCAGAAAGCAAAAGGCAACCAACCCTTGCCCAGAGCAAGACCAGATGGCCAAATGACTTTGAGGCTCTCAGCTCCAGCCATGAACTTGCACACAGGCAGCACTGCCAGGACCACAGGTCCCCACAGAGGGAGGCTTTTCTGATGCACACTGTCATGCCTTTTAAAGACAGCAGACAGAATGAAGCTCTCAAATCAATTGGAGAGGAAACAGAATTGTATTTGGAAAGAGAGATACAGAAAGAAATTACAAAGCAGATACAACATCCATGGCGACCTCCTTGGATTTTCCCCCAACCCAAAACTAAATCTACCATCCGCAGTGCTCCAGTCTTACCCCCACACACAATGCCTCTGCCAGCCATAGGCCTAAACACAGCCTCTGGAGGCCCCAAACCAGACCTGCTCCTTACATGTTTGTCCCAGTAAAAGCAGCTCCTGCCTGATACAGGGCTGGAGGAGGAGGAAAGGAGAGTGAGCTGGCCTGGCCCTGAGTCTATAAAGAAATGGCAGAACTATGGGATCGAGTAACAATTTTCTAGTCCCTAGAGGATGTTTTTTTAACCCTATAGTTCCCAACCTGGGATAGTCCACCCCTTATTCAATCCCATAATTCCTGCTCATCCTACTAGAAAGAGATTCCATACAGCAACTAGTGCACCCAAATCATTCACCTTCCCAGAGCTTGCTTCGAACCCATCTGCCACTCAGATCCTGGACACAATTCCCCTTTTCATCCAAGGGGACTTCTCAGAACTCCAACTCCCTCCGTTAAAATCAAACTCCTCTGTGGAACGCTCTTGATCTTACCACCTTCCTGCACCACTCAACATACATGTCCTGGACTTCCACCATCAGGAAATAGCCACCCCTTGGGCAGGTTCTACCCCCACCCAAAGGCAGAAGACACCCAGACAATTTTTCCCAACAGATTCTTTTCACAAACAAAGGGACTCTATTTCCATCTGCATTGTGCTCAGCAGCACTCAACATCAAATAATGGACAGCCCCAGTCCCCTCTCACTCAAATCTTGGCAGTCTCTGCATCCAGCCAGGAATCGAGCCCAGGTCTCCCACATCCAAGGCTGTTCTACCACGGAACTACAAATGCACAAGCAACTGCTCACTGCAAAGTCTCAGTTACTCATTGCAGAATTCTTGTCGAGTCCCTCTTGGCACACTCTGGATCAGTGCACATCTGTCTCAAATGTTGTGTTTCCACCCCTGGGGCAGTCTGATGGGGCAGCTAAGTCCAGTCCACTCCACTCTTCAAGCTGTTGCTCCATTCTGCTTCTCACGTATGCAGGAGTGAAGATCCCTTTGTCACAGATGAGTTCCATCTCTCAGAGTTCCAGTATCCACAGGAGTCCCATGCTTCTGTTTGTCTCATGTACCAGGCCATCTACCACCCCTCTGGGTTCTGTCCTGCAGTTCCTCCATTCCAGCTACACAATCAGAAGTGAACCTGCCACACTACCAGTCCCTGACCTTATCTTTCCTCCCCAATCTAAACAGAATTGCTCCAAATTTTATTTAACCTTCCTCAACACCACTCCATCCACCTCCTCAATGGATGATTGAAAAGGAGGAGGATCTGGTGATGGATGAGAAGGAGATGGTTGAATTAGGAAGAAAATCACTATGGGGTCAGTACCATTCACAGGAACCACTACCAGACCAGGACCATCTATCCCCATCATTGCCTCACCAGCCAGAGGAGGTGCTACTCTCAGGGCACCCCTGCAGCTCACCTTGCTGCTTGAGTTTGGCACCAGGGCTGTCGCTGCCACTTCCGCCACCACTGAAAACTCCATGGGGAGACACAGAGCCACAATGCCCTTTGCGGCTGGTCCTGGCTGGCCTCCCTCTGCAGACACAGCAGGAGTGCGCAGGAAGGGAGCAGAACTCCTCCTCCACCCATGCTTGGTACTGCCAGTTCTGCCACTGTAAAGACTGACTTGCAGCAGGGGGAGCAGATCCCTGTCACTGCTCTCCTGTGGGTATCCTGGCAGGACACACTCCAAATGCAGGCTCGCAATTTGCAGCCGCTGCCTGCCCATGCATGCTGCCTGTACTGGGGCAAGATGGATACCAAGGCATGGTCGTTTCTTGTGGAGCCATCAGCTCATCCCGTGCACAGGGAGTGGCTGCCCTCAGGAAGAGGATGGAAATGGCTTGTGTCATGGCCACCACTGCCATCAGCCCGGCAATGAGGATGGCACTGCTTCTGCCTAGAACCATGTTTGAAGTGCTGCCGGGAGCTATGGGACCAGGGGAAGTTGCTGGCACAGCCGGAGCTGCCTGCGTTTCTGTGCCCGGAGCCGCCTGCGTTTCCACGCCGAGAGCCACCTGAGTTTCCATGCTGAGAGCCGCCTGTGTTTCCACGCCGAGAGTCGTCTGTGTTTCTGTGCCCAGAGCCGCCTGCGTTTCCACGCCGAGAGCCGCCTGCGTTTCCACGCCGAGAGTCGCCTGTGTTTCCATGCCGAGAGCCGCCTGCGCTTCTGTGCCCAGAGCCGCCTGCGTTTCCACGTCGAGAGCCGCCTGCGTTTCCACGCCGAGGGTCGCCTGCGTTTCCATGCCGAGAGCCGCCTGCGTTTCCACGTCGAGAGCCGCCTGCGTTTCCACGTCGAGAGCCACCTGCATTTCTGCGCCCAGAGCCGCCTGCGTTTCCACGCCCAGAGCCGCCTGCATTTCCACGCCCAGAGGCGTCCGTTTCCCTGCCGACAGGG
>VWZE01013318.1:0-21560 GCA_013396675.1 Eubucco bourcierii
AGCACTGCCTGATGAGGACAGGCTGAGAGACCTGGGGCTTTTTAGTCAGGAGAGGAGAAGACTGATGGGGGATTTTGTAAATGTTTATAAATACCTGAGGGNTGAAATTTCAAGACCTGTCTGGCTGCGTTCCTTTGTGAGCTGAGCTAGATTGTATGGTCCTGCTGTGGCAGGGGGCTTGGACTCCATGATCTCTTTGTTTGTCTTCATATATATGTCCAGTGCAGAGGGGAGCTGGAAAGAAGTGAAGAACATGCAGAGATTGATGAGGAAGGATCATCCTGTGGTTAATGGACAAGATTGAGACTTGTTTATTTTATTGTGCCTCCCTTACCTCTAAACCCGAATCTATACTGATGTACCTTAAAGGGTTGTGCAAACATCATATGATCTTAAGGCAAAAATGTTAGTACAAGGACATGGGCTGAATCCGCTGAGTCAGCAGGAACAGATTCTCCTCTTGTATGAGACAAATGACATCCAGGCAATTCTAGTGAAAAGTGAGAAGGGAGCAAATCTCAAAGGTCTTACGTTTTTCCCACTCAACTTCTCCACAGGCAAAACTGGCATTATGGAAAAACCATTGACAGGTTTCAGGTTTTGGCTGATGTTAAACATCTCAGAAACAGGCAGCGGACTGCTGTAATTGCAGTCTCTGCATTGCTACTTACAGTTTTGAACAGGTCTATTTTGTGGTTTCATTGGAAAGGGAAGATGCAGAACTCTTGTGGCCAATGCTGTGAAAATAGAGGGACATTTTCTTCAGTGTCCTGTTAAGAACTGAAAACTTTTTTTGTTTTGTTTTGTTTTATGACATGACATGTGTTCATTTGCTTTGAATGTTGTTTAGCTTAACCTTTACTAGTACAAAAAGCAGAGATAATTAGTGTTTGCATTGTGGCAACACAGAAACCATGACCAGGACTAGAATTAGAAAATGTTATTGAACCACTGAGGCCTTGCATTAGAGAACTCAGTGTCTACAGCAGGAATGAGCAAAACACAGAAATGGAAAACTGAGGGATGGGAAGGAACTGATTTGTTCCATAGGGAACCAGGAAATGAGGTCAGGGCTTATGATTACCATCCTGTTAGGTTCCTCTTTCATTCTCAGGAATAAGAATGTTAATCTCAAATTACAGAATCATAGAATTGACCAGGTTAAGAAAGACCTATAAGATCATTGAGTCCATTCATTAGCCTAACACAGACAAGTTCTTGACCAAACAAAATCATTGAACATTTTCTCCATGCCAACTCTGTTTGTTCTATTAAAGTTTGGAATTACCATCATTTTTCTGTTAATATTTATGCCATTATATGAATTGCTATTTTATACAATGATATATATCTTTATACATATATGTGTGTGTGTGTGTGTGTGTGCATATATATATATATATATGTATATATATATATATAGAGAGATATATCATAGCCATTTATTAAAATGTGAGATTTATCTCACATTTTAATTAATGGCTGTGTTGAATGGATGTGGATTTTAGTATTATAACAAGCAGTTTCTACTTGTCTACATAATACTGCCTTAGCAGAAAATGAAAGTCATAGAATCACAGAATTGTCAGGCCTGGAAGGGACGTCTAAGATAATCAAGTTCCAACTACCCTGCCATAAGCAGGGACACCTCATACTAGATCAGGTTGCTCAGAGACCCATCCAGCCTAGCCTTAAACACCTCCAGTGATGGGGCTTCCACCAGCTCCCTGGGCAACCTGTTCCAGTGTCTCACCACCCTCATGGTGAAGAACTTCTTCCTAGCATCCAATCTGAATCTACCCTCCCGTAAATTTGATCCATAAATTGGTAGTCCCATCACTACCTGACATCCTAAAATGTCCCTCACCAGCTTTGCTTTAGGCCCCTTCAGATACTGGAAGGTCACAATAAGGCCTCCTCAGAGCCTTCTTTTCTCCAGACTGAATAGCTCTGACCCTCTCAGTCTGTCTTCATAGGAGAGGTGCTCCAGCCCTCAGTCATCCTTGTGGCCCTTCTCTAGACATATTCAAATGTTGTAAAGCGGCCTCAGAAAGAGCAGCTTTAGCTGGAATGTTGTTACAGTTAAAAAATAATATACAATTTGGATAACTTAGTGTCTTGGGATAGCTGTGAGAGAAGAAAATCATCTCTCAGGCACCAGCAATAAAAGTAACTTGACCTAATGGACTGCAGATAGAGATCTGAACTCTGTAATCAGTATCTCCTTCTGACATTGAACTTGGGCAAAACACAGACTCTCTATATTTTCTTTTACATAAAATGAAAGTCATTGTATTAAGCTACTTAACCTGCTTTGAAAACCTGTGCATATGGAATTGGAAGCATACGAGTCCTAGAGTTTTGATATTAAATTTGTCTTTGTTTTAATAGTTGGGTGTCTAGCAGGAGACTAGAATCCACAAAGTGCAGTTTACATAACTAATAATATGGGCTTTACTTGTTCTGTAATTTGTTCAGGAGAGGGATGAGAGCATGGCAGTAAGATATTATCTTTGAAGTTGCCATGGTAATGCAACCTACTACCTGTTGCTAAGAACATGCTGTAGTTGTTGTTTTGGGTTTGTTTGGTTTTTTTTTTTTCCATTTTTATTACAGCTCTTAACTTTTCAGGATGTATCCTTTAATCTTTAAGGTGTTATTTTAGATTCTGTTTCATGTGTAATCAAACCAGGTATTTTGCCACTTCCCAGCAAGACTTTAGAACAATAGCAGTGATAGCAATGCAAGAACCTGGTTCTGCTGACATAGCTCGCATCCTCTAATGCAGAGTAGTTTATAAGTTATCTAACCATTTAGGGAGACTAAAATTATCAAGACAGTCCAGTGCTTTATTTATATTAATATCTGTGTTCCCTGGAAAGTCATTGACCATTTCCACCTCCAGTATTTGGAGGTGGAAAATGCTGAAGCCCCAACACTACCACAACATGAAAGATTCAGTGGTCATTCTTAGAAATGGTAATATCCAGTTTACTAAGAAGACCTTGCCCACTGCAAGTCTGGATTCCTCATCCAGCATAGTGCCTTGGAAGCTGATTTACCACCCTGAACCCTGCTGAGGAACAGTGATATGATAAGACTCAAGACAGTCCAAGTACTACCATTCAGAATCAGCAGCAGTGAAACACTCAAGATGTCATCAGTTGTATCCTACTACTTCTAAATATTACGAAAGAATAAGAATTATAAAAGGAAGTTTAAAAGCATGTCTCCTCCTAGCTGCCTGCTGTTCCAGGCTTTTGTTTTCACCTTTGACTACTGAGTTCACCCTCCTAGATAGTAGTTACAGCAGAGTTAAAGCAAAATATTTGCCAAAGTCAGGATGGTTGTCTCAGCTGAGCCTTTCAGGTACGGAAATGGTGACAGATGACTACTGTCTTCCATGCTTATAATGCTGTATTTATACAAGTCTTTGTGCTTTCTTGTTGGATTTTTTTTTTTCTGGGACCTGTCTCCTGCTTTTAATCCAATAAGTCTCTAGGCTTTGCTATCAGATGTCAGTATTTTCTATCTTTTCTTCTGCATATAAAAGCCATTGGCTGAATTCTGCAGAATTCATGCCAACGAGCTCCTGTATTTGTATTTCTTGTCTTCAAAACGAAAAGTTTGTATGTGAATTAAGTAGTCTGTAGTTTTTGCCCACATTCTTATTCTCCCTGTCTTTGTGTTCTGTGGTTTAGCATTTTGTGTAATCTTTTACATAGAATCATAGAATCATAGAATGGTAAGGTTGGAAGGGACCTCAAGGATCATCTACATAAACTTCTGGGGGTTTTGTCTAGAAAATACTGATAAGTAAGTAATCACACAGTAGTATCAAAGAACTGCTTATTTCTTTTTATAGAGAACAGTGCTTAAGTTACTGTTGTGTAACAAGTGATTTTTGTTTAAGTGGCCTCTGGGATGACACTATAGTGTATGGGTGTACACAGTCCTTGTTTTGAGGGTGTGTTCATGCTGGTGTGAACTGAAGGTGTGCGTGTGTCTATTACATTAATTACAAAATAAGTAGTGGCAGTCACAGGGATAATCACAGTGAAAAGCATACTGACAGGTAAGAGTTTTGGTGTCAGTTATCTGAGTATGACCTCATGGGCAAGGTCTCGAGTTCTTCCCCCAGTATGCAGTTTACAATTGTAGCACCTAATTTAGAAACAGAAGTGTCTTAGACTCCATCTGCAATCAAAGGTAAAACCACGCAACTCTGAAATCTCTGCAATTCAGTCTCTTTAAGCGCTAGTCACTGGGCAGAGGCACCTACTCACAGGCTCACAGGATGTCAGGGGTTGGAAGACACCCAAAGAGATCATGGAGTCCAACCCCCCTGCCACAGTAGGACCATACAATCTAGCTCAGCTCACAAAGGAACGCAGCCAGACAGGTCTTGAAATTTCATCACCAGAGAAGGAGACTCCACAGCCTCTCTGGGGAGCCTGTTCCAGTGTTCTGTGACCCTTACAGTAAAGAAGTTTCCCCTTGCATTGAGGTGGAACCTCTTGTGCTGCAACTTATATCCATTGCTCCTTGTCCTATCACAGGGAACAAATGAGAAGAGCCTGTCCCTTTCCTCTTGACACCCAGCCCTCAGGTATTTATAAACATTTACAAAATCCCCCATCAGTCTTCTCCTCTCCTGACTAAAAAGCCCCAGGTCTCTCAGCCTGTCCTCATCAGGCAGTGCTCCAGTTCCCTAATCATCTTCAAAGTCCTCCGCTGGACCTTCTCCAGCAGATCCCTGTCCCTCTTAAACGGGGAAGCCTAAAGCCGAACACAATACTGAAGATGAGGGGTCACCAGGGCAGAGTAGAGGGGCAGGAGAACCTCCCTCAATCTGCTGGACACACTCTCCCTAATACACCCCAGGATCCCATTGGCCTTCTTGGCCACAAGGGCACATTGCTGTCCCATGGATAAGTTGTTATCCACCAGCACTCCCAGGTCCGTCTCCCTCTCCTCTCCACTGACTTACCCCTACCAGTACATGAAAGCCATCTGAGCTTCAGGCAGTAATTTGTAGCCTATTATCAAGCTCAGAAACAGTTGAAAGCATTTCCAGTGCAATGTAATGTATTGACATTTTGGAAAGTTACATACTTTAACATGTGCAGGATTATCTGCCCTAATTGACTCTGACCATTGTTTCAGTTGGAGTTAGCTACTTAGTTTTACAAGCTCTGTGCTTGCTTGTGCAAGAACAAACAGGTCTGTGAAGAGAGCAATGTGGGATACTGCTTCAGTATCTGAATTTCTGAGTGCAGCTATCTGGTTCTCTGTGGCAGTTTTCTCATCCTCTTGGATTTCAGTTGTCTGCAAGCACTTTTTCCAAAGTCTACATGTTGCAATAGCTTTGCCTTATGATTTTTCAATTCAAAACCTTTTCACCAGAGTTACTGATGTCATCTGGTATGGTTTAAGGGAGCTTTTCAGAACTGTCTATAAAATATAAATGTTACTGTACTCTAGGTGTTCATTTGTCAGAATGGACCAGCTGTTAAAGGCATGCCTGTGGATCCTAGGGTCTTCCTCTGGCTGTCTGTGCATCATTACAAAGGTGAACTGACTAGAAAATCTGCGTAGAATGCTTTCTGCAGACAAGAATTTATGGTAACATTTCTAACACTAATACAGCAGAATGAAAATAGTCCAAACAAGCACAAATTCAAATCCTTCAGTTAAGAAATAATTTTAGTTAATTCTACTAGAGGACACAGTCTCAAGCTGTGCCAGGGGAAGTTTAGGCTGGAAGTGAGGAGAAAGTTCTTCACTGAGAGAGTCATTGACTGCTGGAATGGGCTGCCCAGGGAGGTGGTGGAGTCGCCGTCCCTGGAGGTGTTCAAGGCGAGTTTGGACGTGGCACTTGGTGCCATGGTCTAGTCTTGAGGTCTGTGGTGACGGGTTGGAGTTGATGATCTTTGAGGTCTCTTCCAACCCTGGTGATACTGTGACTGTGATACTGTGATACTTGGGTTTAGCCTTACTTGTGGTCTGCTTTCTACTTTTTACACAGCAACACATTCCTCTTTGAGCAAACTTTCCAACCAAAGCATTACGATACTTAGAACATCAACAATCCATCTCCCTTCTCAGAAAGCTCAAACCTTTCCATAGCTGAAGTAGTGAAGAAGCAGATCCTCCATGAAGTCCACGAGACTGCCACTCAGTTTTCCATTGAAAGTACACTACAGCTACTGTCCTAAAACAGCCTCCTTAGGAAATATTTGAATGAAAATTGTAGAAAAACTTGACTAGAATAAATAGTTGCAACCTCTTGTGAATTTGCTGTGGTATTTCTGACTTCCTACATGGAGCTGTGTACTAAATAAAATCAGTAATTTGGTGGCTGATCCTAGCTTTGGCTACATGAAGCTGCTCTGTTGTTTTGTCAAAGCTGTGGCCCAGTTATCTCTCCCGATTCGTTGTGCTTGCTCAGTGAAATTGAATCCCATGTCATTTCAGGCAAGTCTTGGAGAAGTTGTTTTCCTTCTGCAGATGCCAGGCTGCAGTAGTACCGCTTTTCTTGCCCCATATCTGATTTTCTTGTGACTATAAGCTGTACTGGTCACAGCACACGCTGTGAAGGCTCCTGTTACCTTATGTGGGTTGCTTTGGTTTGTTTGGTTTGTTTTCTTGTCCGTTTTAATGAGGACAAAGTAAAATTCAAAAGCTCGGCAGCCCCTGGGAGATGTCCCAGCTGGAAGCTCTCATGGTAACTTGGCTCCAGCAAGGGTTCAGCCCTTCGTGTTTGTGACTGTAAATGTTCCAATTTTGCATCTTCAGCCCAAAACAGCCAAAGAGAACCTGTACCCTTGCTGTTTCCCTTCGCCCTGCTTGTTTCACTTGGGAACACAATGAGCTGTCAAAATTTCCTGCCCTGTTTCCTCAGAATCCTTCCTTTTGCTTGAAAAAGGATTATTTATCTAAATCTACTAATTGCATAAATTGTCAGAACAATTGTTAAGCTTGATTTTAAGGTGGAGAGCAAAGAGATGTAAAGGTCAGGTGGCTGATGAAAGTTGCCCTCAAAGTCTTCTGTCAGAAAATAAAAGTGAGTCTGGTATGTTGCCATGAACAGCCCTTGCCTCTCAGAAATGAAAAACCATGTGGTATGGTCTACATCTGGTGCAATCCCTATTTTTAGTATCCCTTTTGAGTGTATGTGGAGGTAATTAAAAGTAATAGGGAAGGATATAAATGTTCTCCAGATAAGTGAGCCAAGAAAAAATGGAGGGGAAGGCAGGTGTGGTTGATTTAGCCCACCACCACTTCCTAACTAATCTTTCTTTAATGATGTGGAAAGAGACAAGGTGGCACCTGGTGAAGAATTGTGAAATAACAGATTCATGAGGTAGAGCTACTTGATAACATCTTTGACTCATCAGAAACTTGCCTGCCCTGAGGGTAAAGTTAATAATCCTGGAATATAAGGATTGTAGTGGCTTTTACTAAGTCAATGGAGATGCAGGGTTTTTTTCTGCATACAGATTCCTACAGTGCTAGAAACAGCTCAGAATTTTACTATCAGTAATTTTCCAGGGCTTTAGGTCCTCAGTTTTGCTGTTTTAGTAAAACTCATTCACATTTTCTTAGTTTGAAGAAGATAGAGTTGGTAGCAAGTGTATCAGTCAGCATGTATAGTCCTTAACTATTTCAGGTCACCTTGCAGTGTGTATAAAGCAGGTATTAGCTGCATATGTTGTTTTCATCTCCTTCTTTAGAATGATGCTTTTCTGATCACCTAAATGGTTCTTTTCCATCTCTGCTGCTCAGGAGCAGCAGACATTACTCCAGGGTGATTTTCCTTTTATGAAATGACTCTCTGGTCTTAGATCATCTTCCTGGAGGTCCTTCCTGTCACTTTTTCCAGAAGAAATTCAGCTTTCTCAGAAACAGTATTTCAGATGAGCTTAGACCAAGTGCTTTGGCTAATACCTCTCCAGCTTTCCCTCTCTTGACTGAAATTCTCTTGCCTGAATAGTGTACATACATGTCTGAGCTGGCTAGCTGTCAGTTCTGTAGGAAGCATCAGCAGCACCATGAGAGGAAGCTGGATTACCAACAAAACAAAAGTGGAAGCTGCACCTAGCTTGACCATATAGCAGTTGGGGCAGAGAAAGCAACAGTAGCAGTGAACTTTATGTAAAATACCTTTAGCCATCTATACCTGGTGTCTCCCAGCTTCATAATATATCAGTTCTTTACTAACTTTTTGCCAAGATCATAAATAAAATATTTTAGGACTGTTGCAAATTGGAATCATCTAAAGATCACACACTAATTGTTTCAAAGCAAAAGTCTCCTATTGGTGTATCTTGATATCTTCTTATAGTCTTTTCTAACTTCAGGTTTTGTACTCATCTCTTGCCTTCTCCAACATGTTTCCCAAAATCCATATGGTTGAAATCCACTGCAGTATTGATTTTTACCTCTTGTCTAACAATTAACTCTAAGTATGAACTTTTTTCTTGTATGGTTTACTTTTGGTAATTGCACGTTGTGTTTTCTTCTGTGTTCCTATTATCTGCTTAACTTTAGTGTTCTCTTGCTCAAAATCTGGGGTCATACTATTGAGATCAGGGTTAGGCAATACCTGTGCATGATTTTGTTATTCTTTAGGACTATGATACCTCTTTTGATCTGATAGGTAAATTATTTCATGTCCAGAAAGAAAATCAGTCTTTCTGGGTTTATGGTATGATGAGTCTTGGGTTTGTTTCAGATTTTTGGAGTTGGAGTTTCTCTGGTTTTTTTGGTTTATTTTTTTATTTCTCCAAAGTATCTGTTGATTTAGTCACAAGTGACATGTTTATCGCTGTGTTAATGCAGGGGATTCTTTGCAGTTTCCTGTTAATTCATTGGTGCACACAGGAAAATAAAAAGCCTCAGTCAAGGCATGCTGTGGATTTACACCCTTTCTTAGTTTGCTGATGCTTGTATTAGTGACAGGCTCAAGCTTGCTTGACTTTTGAGGGTTTATAAAATGTATACCGTATGCTTGCCTTTCTTTGTCTTTCTGCATGAATCAGCCAGTCTGTGGTGGAGTCCAGGTATTGACTTATTAGCTCTCACTCATGAATGCTGATGAATCTTTCTTTAGTGTTCTGCAAACTCTCCAGCTATTTGCTCAAAGTTTCTTCCCTTTAACAGAAGGATCACAGGGAATAGGTTTAGATACCTCCATTGCCACAAGTGGCACGTGATTTTAAACTGCTGCTAAAGGTAGACCCATAGTATTATCATGCCTTTTAAGTACAGCAGCTGAATTGCTGGCAGAGAGGCTTGCACCCCCTGGCCTCACTATCAGGAGGGGTAAATGGGGTCCGTGAACAGCTCGAGATGCTTTGGGCCAGTTCCCTAGAGTGAACGGTTGGCAAATGGGAACTGAGTACAGGGAACACCTGTTTTAGCTCTGGAACAAAAAGCAAAGTAAGGATGAGAAAAAACAGATTAATACTTATACTAAAAGATGACTCTCTTTGAAATATCTTGAGTGCACACTCCTGCACCTTTCATACCTCTAAGGACCCCTAGAGGGCATAGAAGTGTTTCTCCACCTCAGATGTTTAACCTACTATTTCTACTTGGCATTCTTCCCTTAAACACGATTGTTAAGCACATTTGAAGTAAGTAGTAGATTAGAAATTAAAAAAAAAAACCGAAACCACCCACCAAACAGTATCTAACAAGGTCCTTCTTTTATACTGCAAAATGTTTTCTTGGTTTTAAACAGAAGCAGAAGCTAGCACTAGTGGGCAAAAAATAAGTGATTTTTATTTATATTATTCAGTTACTATATTTGTTTACCAGCAGAAGCACATTTCAAACTAATTAATAATTAATAATATTGTTGCAAACTTTGAGAGGCTTACAGTGCAAGCTGGCTGAGGAAGTGCAGTGGCCATTATGTTCAAATCATGCCCTGTGTTTGTGTAGAGGGGGAGTTGGTGTTATGAAGAGCTTGCTTTACTCTAAGCTGAGCCTCCAAAATTTCCAAACTTTGTCTTACTTAAGAATTTTTAGTAGTTTTATCTTGTTATTTGCCTATAAAAAAACAATTACATTAAAACACAAGATATTTAAAATCATGGGAATAGAAAATGATGTTTGGTTCTCACTGCTTTTAGTGTAACTCGAGAGGTTTTGTAACTCTTACTCACTCCAAGTAGCATTTTTTTCTTTTTAGCTTTTTCCTATTTCATCAATACTACATAGTAAGTCAGGTACTAATCAATGCAAGTTACACAATGACACTAATTCTTAGTATTGTGTTGTCAGCTTTATGACATTGAAATACACATCCCAAAGCTCTGGGATAATGTTTATCTGAGAACATCAGATTTCACTACATAAAGCAGCTTTGGTGTTTTGAGGAGAAGGCTGACATTTTCCAGAGTGCTCAAACTGCTGAAAATAAAACAAAACCAGGCAAGCAACTAAGCAAACAAATCAGAATCACAGAATCACTGCATTCAGTTTTGGGCTCCCCACTTTTAAGAGGGACAGGGATCTGCTGGAGAGAGTCTAACGGAGGGCTACAAGGATGGTTAGGGGACTGGAGCACTGCCTGATGAGGACAGGCTGAGGGACCTGGGGCTTTTTAATCTGGAAAAAGAGAGGACTGAGAGGGGATTTAACAAATGTTTGTAAGTGTCTGAGGGCTGAGTGTCAGGAGGGAGGGGAAAGGCTCTTCTCACTTGCTCCCTGTGATAGGACAAGGAGCAATGGATGTAAGCTGCAACACAGGAGGAAACCTCAGCACAAGGAGGAAATTCTTTACTGTAAGGGTCACAGAACATTGGAACAGGCTCCCTAGAGGGTTTGTGGAGTCTCCACTGGAGACTTTCTCAGGAACCATCTGGCTGTGTTCCTCTGTGACCTGAGCTAGATTGTATGGTCCTGCTGTGGCAGGAGGGTTGGACTGGATGATTTCTTTGGGTCCCTTCTAACCCCTGACATCCTGCGATCCTGCAACCCCAGGATCATCAAGTCCAACCATTATCTCTACTCTTAATGCACACCTTAAAAATCTCCTTGTTTTGTTTGGGGATTTTTTTCATCAACTCATGCTATTGAGACCAGTCCCACGGCTTTGGTGTTCAGTTCAACTGTGAACCTAGTCCAAGGTTGAGACCTTTGTGATGCCACTGCAATTATAATCCAACTGGGTTTGTCTAGGGGAAAAGAATGAACCTCTACACTACACCCGAAACAGAGAGAGTCTACATACTGGGGAAGAAGCTGTTCAATAACATAAATATGAGGGGTGGTTTTTTTGCCTGTCTTCTGATAAGAGGATCAGCTGTACTGCTTTACTCAATTACCCAGGGATGTCATGGGAGATGATTTTTTGGACCCTATTTTTCCCACTGGAGGAGTCTAACGTCATGGCTTTGGACAGAAAATAGATCTAGATCTAAACAGCAGAGAAAGGCAGCTGCCCTTCTAACATCTCAAGGGATTTTGTGTTTTGCAGGAGATGCACGGGTGAGAGGTCAGACAGGGGTTCTCTCCGAGCGCCGCGGCTCCTACCCGTTCATAGACTTACGTCTTCTTAACAGTAAGTGCAACTCTTTCTTCAGGTCTGTATTTAAAAGAAACAAACAAATAAAAAAAGTATATAATCCAAAGTACCTCATTTGATACATATCTGTAGTTCAACTGTCTTCCCACAGTCAGCATTAGGAATTGCATTATCCCCACCCAGTGTTTGACTGAGATGTTTTGATTGTATCAATACTGTCCATAATGCTGAGTCTGTCAAGTAAGTACAGTAGTATTATGGGGTATGCTGAAGGGGGGAACAGGGTGCTTCAGAATTAAAAAGCTAAATCTCTGCATCCTTTAGCCTCTTAGCCAACAGTTGGAACAGATTTATGTGAGTCTGTTATCCGGTCATATAGAATTGGCACAGAAGGGGAGCATGTGACAGCACTGACCAGTGGTTTACAATAACATTAATTTTTCCGACAATTAGAACCCAATCCAAAGCCCCATGGAGTCTTCTCATTGACGTCAATGGATTTTGGGTCAGGCCAGCAGTGAACATCTGTTAAAAATAATCTTGACCTCATTTTGATTGAAGTTATTTTGCTACCATTGTAAATAAAGGGGGAGGCGAATCTAAAAGAAAGAAAAAATAAATTGAGAGATCCTGTTGGGTTGTTGGTATTTATTTCACCTGATGAATTTTCTATACTGATACAGACCCATTGGCCAGTGTGTAAAAAAATAAGATCAAAAGGTACCAGAGAATGTTTAGTCTTGGGCCCTGTAATGTGCTACATTAGCTCCAGCGTTCAGACCCAGGTAGATCTCTGCTGTGTGTCCTTGTGTGTGGCACAGACCACTCCATGTAACTTTTGAAGCAAAAGTTACCACTTTCTTCATCAAAACAGACTGAAACTCTCACAGTTTGTTTAGCAATGACACTTTCAAGCTTCCAGTGGTTGTGCTTTTCATTATAAAGCAATCACTGAACCGAAGTTTTACATGTCTTTTTGTAACCGCTTGCTCCAAGTGCCTGGGGAAGGGAAGTAGGTGGCAAGGAGGAGGGAAGAAACCCAACCACAAAGGGTAAGATCTGACTGGGAGTTTGGAAAACAAGAAGAGACTAATAGAAAGGGAAGGACTTGGGCTCTGATGGGCTGCTTTTGCCCAGGCTGGCAACTTAACTATAGCCTGGTAAAGTACTCCTTTCAGTCTTACTGATAAAAGGTATTTTCTAGGTCCTGAGTCCACCAGAGTGCTTGCTATGGCTGAGGTAGAAAGACATAAGGGGTAAAATGGGCCCAGCAGTTTTCTCAGGACAGAGGGAATAATGTATTGGTTGGGCAGAGCTCTGAGGGTAATTTAGTCCTGGCGTGCCAGTGAAAACTGTCAAGAAAAACTTAGTTTAGGCTAGCTGGAAATGTTACTTTTGATGCCTTTTTAAACCCAAAGAGAAAATGAAACACTTGTTTTAGTTCGTGAAGTAGAAGTGAATATTTATTCATGTTCAAGTGTGACTAAATTGATTATTTCCTTTTGGATACATACATGTAATTTCAAATTCTCTTCATACATTTTTTTCTCTCCTTGGTTAAAGAAACAAAAAAGTTTTCAGTGCCTTTTTTTTTGGTTGGTTGGTTTTTTGGGATTTGGGGTGGGTTTTTCTGTTGTTGATAGGGCTTTCACTTTTATCCCCTGTAGTTGAATCTTTCCATCCTTCAGAGCCTGTCAGCTTCTGAGAAGCACTACTGCTGCTTCTGGGCTGCTTAGGGAGAGATCCATGGCAAGAGATGTACCAGCAAATAGTCAGCCTTTGATCATATAAGGAGTAGGGCACTCTGCACAACCCTTTTCCTGTAACTGCAGTGCTTAAAAGCAGTGCCTCTCTCTGCATGCACCTCTGGTCCTACAGAGTTTATGCTGCTGTGCTCTCTGTCCCAGGGACTTCTGACTTAATCTTTCTTTTTACTGCTTTTCCATAATCTGAAAGAAGTCACTATGGCTGATCAGGCGCTCTGTGTAAGGAAAAGCAGTGATCCTGATTTGGGATTTCCCACTGGTTTCAGGTTTTTATGTACTTACTACTTCCTACCTAGGAAGTGATGGTTGCTTTATTTTTCAATGCAAATTAAAGTGAAATTTCGATGTGCTTGACTGCTAATTTTGTAGAGGGAAAGTGTGTTGGGCCTCACTCACTCAGTGACTTTTAGGTAAATGTATCACAGAACAACAGAATTTTCAGGGTTGGAAAGGGCTTCAGAGATCATCCAGCTCCAACCCTGCTACCATAGGCGAGGACACCTTACACTAAATCAGGTTACCCAAAGCCACATCCAGCCTGGCCTTAAACGCCTCCAGGGATGGGGCTTCCACCACCTCCCTGGGCAACCTGTTCCAGTGTCTCACCACCCTTATGCTGAAGAACTTCTTCCTAACATCCAATGTGAATCTACCCACTTCTAGTTTTGTCCATTCCCCCAGTCCTATCACTTCCTGCCATCCTAAAAAGTCCCTCACCAGCTTTCTTGTAGGCCCACTTCAGATACTGGAGGGCCGCAATAAGGTCTTCTTGGAGCCTTCCCTTCTCCAGGGTGAATAACCTCAACTCCTTCAATCTGTCTCCATAGAGGAGGTGCTCCAGCCCTCTGATCATCCTTGTGGCGCTTCTCTGGGCACACTCCAGCACATCCAGATCTTTCCTGTAATAGGGGCTCCAGAGTTGGATGCAGTACTCTAGAGGGGGTCTCACCAGTTTGGAACAGAGGGAAAGAATCACCTCTATCAACCTGCTGACCACACTTTTCTGGAAGCAGCTCAAGATACAATTGGCTTTCTGAGCTGCAAGTGCACACTGGTGGCTCATGTTGAGCTTCTCATCTACCAGCACCCCTAAATCCTTTTCTTCAGGGCTGCTCTCAAGCCAGTCACTGCCCAGCTTACACCAGTGCTTCAGACTGCCCTGACCCTGATGCAAGATCTTGCACTTGGTGTTGTTGAACCTCATGAGTTTGCCCTGGGCCCACCTCTCCAGCCTGTCAAAGTCCCTCTGGATAGATCCCTTCCCTCCAGCATGCTGGCTGTACCACACAGCTTGGTGTCATTGGCAGACTTGGGTGCACTCAATGCCACTGTCCATGAAAATGCTTAGTGTCAGAACATGCAGTTTTGCCAGGAATTAAACAGACTTTTATATTGTTCATATACATCTGTCTTGCAAATCCATTTCTGTTGTGCATACCATATAAGCAGCAAAAACCATGGTGCTGCACATTCTACTAAAAAGAAACATACATAAATGTTACTACTAAAAATGTTTTTGGAAAGTGCCTAACACTTAGGGTGAAATGTTGGCACAGAACCTCAGAATGTTAGGGGCTGGAAGGGACCTCAAAAGATCATCCAATCCAAACTCCCTGCCAGAGCAGAATCACCTACACCAGGTCACACTGGAGTGCATCCAGTCAGTTCTGGAATATCCAGAGAGGGAGATTCCACAATCCCCCTGAGCAGCCTGTTCAAGTGTTCTGTCACCATCACAGGGAAAACATTTTTCCTCATGTTTCCGTGGAACTTCCTATGCCTCAACTTCCACCCATTGCCCCTTGTCCTGTCATTGGGCATCACCCAGCAGAGCCTGGCTCCATCCTCTTGGCACTCACCCTTTACATATTTATAAACATTAATGAGGTCACCTCTCAGTCTCCTACTCCCCATACTAAAGAACTCCAGCTCCCTTAGGCTCTTCTCGTAAGGAAGATGTTCCACTCCCTTCATCATTTTTGTGGCTCTGCACTGGACTCTTCCAAGCAGGTACCTGAGATCTTTCTTGAATTGAGTGGCCCAGAACTAGACACAATTTTCCAGATGCAGGCTCAGCAGGGCAGAGTAGAGTGGAAGGAGAGCCTCCCTTGACCTACTAGCCACAGCCTTTCTAGTACACCCCAAAATGGCATTGGCCTTCTTTGCCACAAGAGTACATTTATTTGGGGGCAATAACTGACAAGCAGAAATTGTATACTGAAAGCTGTTACAGTAAGGAGGGGATGTAACAGAAAATTTTATGCCAAATATCATTAGAAGTTACCAAAAAAAATGCAGCATAAACATTTCTCCAGCTTCTCACAGATTCAGACAAAATGATCTTAAATAGTGACTGTTCCCTCTACCATCTGAATGCTATTCCAAATAACAATATCACCCTTGTTTTAAAGTAAGGGAAGACACTGAACTCGAACAGAGTTGGCATTCATTTTGAAAACTGACATTGAAACAAATAATATATCAGGGCATTGCTGTTTAATGTTAGATCTAAAGGTTACTTAACTGTACCTTTTTTAACATACTTAAAGATGCAGTAGAACTAGTGGATTTTTTCCTCATTATGGCTATTAAGGGTTAACACTGAGTAAACCATATCTTATGTTTTTTTCTCTGGAGTCCTGCAGTAAAATTGCCATGTAACTTAAGAAACCATTCAGGCTTTTGGGATAGGTAAACTTACTGCACTCTGAAAATGGGATCTTCTATAGCTCCAGTCAAAGCCAACTGGATTAAAGGTGACTTCTCACTGTTGGAGCTAACCATAGAATCATAGAATGGTAGGGTTGGAAGGAACCTCAAGGATCATCTAGTTCCAACCCCCTGCCATAGGCAGAGACACCTCCCACTAGTACAGGTCACTCAAGGCCTCATCCAACCTGGCCTTGAACACATCCAGGGAGGGAGCAGCCACAATCTCCCTGGGCAACCTGTTCCAGTGCCTCACCACCCTCATTGGAAAGAACTTCCTCCTAACATCCAGTCTAAATCTCCCCTCTGCCAGTTCAAACCCATTACCCCTTGTCCTGTCATTGCAAGACCTTGTCAACAGTTCCTCCCCAGCCTTCCTGTAGGTCCCCTTCACATACTGAAGATACAGATACAGAGGGGAGATATTAGAGCAGATCAAATGTCCCAGGACAAAGTGAGAGAAAATTGTTTATATTTTGGCTTTTTATCCCTCTCTGCAAACCAATGAATGATATAGACATCATCATTATTTTCTTTTCACAACCAGTCATCTAATTTCTCTCATTAAAATATTCCAATTAGCCTCATACCAGCACACTTTCCTTGAGGTGGAGTTGCACTGCTGGGTTTTGGGACTCCAGAGTACAGAATTGGTGGTTAAATATCCACTGTCTCGCAAAGAATTCCTCAGTTCTGCATTGCAAAGAGCATACAATTGTGACAGCCTCTTCAGTCCACTCCTGCAAATTGTGGAGACCTGCATGACCAACCAGATTACTTGTTTGTGTTGAGCCATAAGTTCAATGGGAAGGTATGTAGCAGATATTCTACCCAAGGAAGCTTATAAGGCAATGCATATTAGCTAGCTCAGCATGAAGACTCCAAGAGGCAAGTGGACCATCCCTTTTTCCATCCTGTCTCAATTAGGAAAAGGGGCCACCTGCTCCAGATGGCCACAGTGTACCTCAGAGAAAAATAAACTTGACATGGCAGACTTGAGGATCCACATTCACTAGGGTACTTATAAACAAATACTCAGATTTACAAACTCCTAAACTGAAAACTACAAATTTTGTATGGCTCTGTAAGTTTGCAGGAAAAAGGGGAGAGGGTTTTTAATTCATGCACGTTAGGCATTCCTTAAAATGGGACCAGTGGAAAAGAAAAAGCCTTAGCATTAGAAACTTATTTTCCAGAAGGGGTGATGGGATGGGATAGGCAAGTCTGAGGTTCTGTCAAGCATCTGAGTACAATGTGCAAATGATCTAAGATTGATTCCAAAACAAACCTTACAAATTTTAGGAAAGTTTGACTCTGACCTTGGTAGGTCTAGCTTGTAAGTGAGCCTAATGCAGGTTGAAATTGATGATGGCAGTTTATTGGCACTTCTGCATGTCTGTGGAATAAATTAATCCGTGGGGTTTTTATTCATGGGACAGAAAAGGAGCAAAACAGAATATTTTCAGGGTAATTTAGAAACATTTCCTAAGTGAAAATTAACTTAATCCAATTTTCCATTTAGCAAAGCATACTTTGGATTTGAGAAATAAAAGGACCATAGGGTAAGGCAGCAGTAATTTAGTTCTCTGATCAACAGAGTTGCTGAGTGGGTCATTGAAGCAGATCCTGGCAGTGCCTAATATGCATTGATTAAAATTAATTTCATTATCTCATAATGAGTTCTGCTGGTGACCATGATGGTACATTTCTTCATTAACCAAAAGACTGAGTTCCTAGTGATAAATCCAGAACTGTAGGTAGGTATTCACCAAGAAGGCCTTACTCAGCACCAATTTTTTTAGATACTTTGACAGAATCACAGAATTGTTGAGGCTGGAATAGACTTCTGAGATCGTCAAGTCCAGCCTATGACTTAACACCACCACATCAACCAGATCACTTCACTAAGCACCACATCCAATCTTTCCTTAAGCAACTCAAGGGACAGAGACTCCACCACCTCCCTGGGCAGTCCATTCCAGTGTCTAATTACCCTTTCCATGAGGAAGTGCTTCCTAACATCCAACCCAACCCTCCCCTGGCACAGCTTCAGGCCATGCCCTCTCATCTTGGCACAAGTTGCCTGGGAGAAGAGTCTGACTGCCACCTTACAACAACTTCCCTTCAAGTAGTTGTAGAGTGTGGTAAGGTCTCCCCTGAGTCTCCTCTTCTCCAAGCTAAACACCCCCAGCTCCCTCAGCTCTCCTCATCAGACTGTTCCTTCAGTCCTTTCCCCAGTCTTATCACTCTCCTCTGGACCTGCTTCAGCACCTCAGTATCTTTCTTGAAGTGAGGGGCCCAGATCTGCACACAGTGCTTGAGGAACTTCATTTTACTGTCAGATAAAATTAAGTGAAGTGACAAATCAGAAGACAGATTCTTAAACAGTGAGTCTCCATTTCCCCTCTTGTTTTATGCTAATCTTTCTATGGATTGATTTTTTTGCTTGGAAATGACAAAATTACTAGCTTCTAATTGATCATACTTAAAGATGCCTGTCATGGAGTAATATAATTAAAACTGTTTCTGCTTGGAATTTTTACTTTTCCTGAAAAATTCTTGATTGGGGCACTTTGATTGTCACATTCATATCTTGCTTTCATTATTTAGCACCCACTTGTTTTCAGTAAGCCATCCACAGTATCTCAGTGTCTGACAGAATTCACTCACTTCTCTACGTGTCGGTCTCAAGGGATAACAAAAGGAAAGGCATCAGATCTTGTATGGAAGTCTTTGTACCAAAACAGTGTTACCCAAAGGGATTTCTGTAACAGGAACATAAAGTGGGATCTGACAGTATCTACAAAGCCGAAGATCTTGGTATTGTCATTGCAGAACTTGAGACCAAAAGAACCTCACCTGATTTAAGCTTAGCTTAGCAAATTAAATTAGTACCAGATGGTGATAAACAGTAATACTAGGAATCATTCCATCTCTGTCCTTGATTTGCTACCTGATGTGAATCAGGCAAAATACTCTGGGTTTTGGTTTCTTTGCAAATGAAACGATGCTTTGCAGGTATGTCATTAGGAATTCGGTGCTATAGAAAGTGTTGTCAGGGTTGTAAGGGAAGATAGGAAGCCATGAAAAGGTCTCCATCTCAGAGAACATCTGTAGATGTTTGAACCTGTGGTTTCTGCATGTCTGCGGAAAGGTCTGTTTGCGAAATTTACATTCATTTCTTGGGTTTTGGGTTTTGAGCACTCCAGGGCTTTCAGGTAGGGCCCATCTCCAGGGAAAATAAAACTTAACCACAGCCACCAGCCCCAAAACTGAACCATCAAGTAACCTGAACCCAAGTGAATGAGATTAAAAAGAATCTGGTTAACTGTCATGTTTTGTTGCCTTTGGCTAGAAAAAGAATTGGGAGTGAGCGATGCCTTTTTAGATATTTCTGACCCAGGTTAAATTAGGACACTGAAAGTCTTGTGAGGAAATTTCAAGGGCTGATTGGATTACTTGGATCCCAACCCAGCCTGTGGCAACGAGTCCGAAGTTCCAGATGGTTATTAAATTAGAAAGGGAGAGATCTCATGAGGCCTGCATCATTTCTACATAATACCTCCCTTAGTTCCTCATGGATAACCGTGTCCAAAAGATACTCATCAACATCCTGAAGGCACACAGACTTCTTAATCTGCTTTGCTTGTGTCGGGTTTGAATGGGAAGAACATTTCCAGCACTAAAATCAGCCTATGGCCTTGCTTGTTACATATTCAAGGACGAGGAATTCTCTTAATAGCATTTCAGCACAAAGATTGTTCTGTTTTCTAGGAAGAATTCACTATATTCAGAAATTCTTGCTGTCCCTGGAAGTCTGTTGGGTTTCCCCTTCTCATCAACCAGCAGCAAGGGTTGGGTTGGGTTTGGTTGGTTTTTTTTGTTGTTTGTTTTCTTCGATCGTTCTGGGTGTTGTGTTTTAAGTATTTGTAAGAGGCATTGCTTGCAAAATTTTCTAACAAGGTAGTTTGAAAATGAAATTCTACTTTCTATCTTTCTGCTTCTTGTTTAGCTTTTACACTATGTTTGTGGGAAGTGAAAGGCAGAAAGTAAAACTAATTAGTGCACATGCCCTCATCTGCTAACGAAAAGGCAGCAGCTTGGGTTACACTTACTAGGTTGTGCTGGTTTGAGGCGAATTGGAATATTTTAATGGATAAAATTAGATTATAGGCTGTGAAAAGAAAACAGTGGTGATGTCTACTTCACTCATAGGCTTGCTGAGATGTGTAAGAACAAGAACACAAACATAGATAAGACAGTCTCTCTCGGTCTCTCTCTGGAAGCCTTGTCTTCTCCTCTTTCTGCTAACTTAACTAACCACTCTGCTTCTAACCCCCCTGGCCGATCCTCCAAACTCACCTTGCGTGTAAGGCAGACCCTTAGGGGTGAGAAGAAGGTGGAAGGGTGGTTGGGAGCCCCTCCTGGGGACTCTGATTTCTGGGAGGGGTGTTTCTGTATTACCTTTAACTTGTTTATTTCTGTAAATACTCATGTCTATAGTGTATATATCTGCTGCACATTGTGCTGAGCTGTAAATAGATCTTCAGTCCTTAACTTCCAGCCCGCTGAGTCTAGTCTGGATGCTTTTACAATGTGTGGGGGGACGGGGAACTCCCAAACCATCACACAGTTCTTTTTACACATTCCTGTGTTGTGAACTTAAGGCACAAATGAGGCCAAATACCAAAAATGAGTTGTCATGGTTCTTAAAGACCCAACAGAATGAGACTCTTTCAAATGAATTGGAGAGAAATGCAGAACTGTATTTGAAAGGGAAGATACAGAAAAAAATTACAGAGCCTATACAGGATACATGGTGACCCCCTTGAATTTCCACCAACCCAAAACTAATCTACAATCCCAGTGCTCCAGTCTTCCCCTCCACCACCTCTGACATCCATAGTCCCAAACAAAGCCTCTGGAGGCCCCAAACAGGCCTACTCCTTACAATGTCACCCTGATAATTAGCTCCTGCCAGACACAGCAGGCAGGAGGGAGAGGAAAGGAGAATGGCCTGGCCTCGCCAACAGCTTATAAAGAGATAGCAGAATTATGGGATTGAACAACAATTTTACACTTTTCCTGTGTCCACCCCTGGAATGCTCTAGTCCCTAGAGGATTTTTAACCCTGTAGTTCCCAACCTATGACACAAGTTTATTTATTAAAGGGTACAGTAAATGAAACAGAGGAAGAGAGAGAGAGAGAAACAGATGGAGACAGAGAGGAGGAGAGCAGGAAGGGAATTATATTACCATGTTCAGACATAGGAGGGGAGGGAGAGAGAGAGTCTTCAAGGTTCAAGTCCTTTTCAGCTTGTGTTGTCTGGTGATATCTCCAGTGTGTGATGTCTTCAGTGGTGTTCTCTTCTAGAGCAGGCATCACTAAGGTCTTTTGTACAGTTTTTATAGTCACAGTTTTCCCCTGGCTCCTCACCCTTATACATGTGTCCAGATGTTGTGCCCAAGGAATCTTCCTGTGTATCCCTGTATGCTTGCAGGGGTCTGGCACTAGAGTGGGGGGGGGGGGGGGGGTTCGCTCCTCC